>JBAJHX010000096.1:13591593-13625042 GCA_037176925.1 Amniataba percoides
ATATTTCACTCTGTGTGTAA
This sequence comes from Amniataba percoides, assembly GCA_037176925.1. Lineage (NCBI taxonomy): Eukaryota > Metazoa > Chordata > Actinopteri > Centrarchiformes > Terapontidae > Amniataba > Amniataba percoides. The sequence goes on from JBAJHX010000096.1 coordinate 13,591,614, forward strand.
TGAGTCTATATAATATATGGGTTTCACTTTCTGAAATGAGTGACAAAAAATATTGAATTTTTTCATGATATTCTAATTTTTTGAGATGTACCTGTATATAATGAGCAGCCTCAAATGACCACGTCATTGTTTGTCACATTGGATTTACCAAGAGGCTGCTCTAGCATATTGGAACAAATAAATTCCATGTATTTCCCTCAGGAGTTGGTGGAGAGCAAACCGGAGTTGAAAGGCTGAAACAGCTCCTCTTCTCATCAGGTGGCCAGAAACACAACTCCAAATGAATGGAATTTTTTTTTGCTGCCCACAAGTGGCCAGAAACACATAACATTTTAGGTTTAACTCCAATACTTTAGTGTCTCCTGTTTGAAATAATGTAATTCATTTTAGACTATTTTTTCATGTTTTTGTTGTGGTGATATCTTGTGAGGAGTCTTGTACTTGCAGGCGTGTATAATTGATTGATGAGCATGGAAAATAAACAGTAAACAATAAGCAGTGGCAGTTTGAAATCCTTTTTAAGCCACACTTCCACAGACTGTTCTGCAGGGGTTTGCAATTTATTTTTCCTTTTTCTGTGCAAGTTTGCCTGAAGTGAGTTGACTTCTTTTTGTTCTTCATCGTGTTGTTTGTTTGTTTTTTGTTTTTTTACAACTTTAAGAAAGGCTTTTATTGCCTAAAACTCATCTGGTACTCTTGAGTGCTTGGTCTTCTTGCTCCATTACATTTGGGGCTTTTTTTTTATTGGGTCATTCTCATTCTGACAGAAACAGTAAACATCATCAGATTTAAATTCAGGATGGTACATTCCTTCATCAAATTAAGCTTCTTCTGGATGCTTTTAATTTGTCATTCATTCATTCATAAACTTTCTGAGCTTCACTGCATAATTTGGTACATTTACACCCAACCACATTTGCATAGATAAGGACATGCACACACTTGCTTGCATACGCTGAGAGTGAGAGTGATCAGGGCTGTAATGTCTCAGCAACCTCCTCTGAGAGTGGGATCAATGTCTCTGCCCTTTTCCTTGTGGTAACCTGCAGTGTTCAGTCTCTCATTATTTTGACTGTGAAAGGGCAGCTTTTCCGGCTGTGAGCTGACTGGATGGAGCATCACTGCACTGTCAGTGTTCACACAGTCCACCTTTGTCTCTCATGGCAGATTCAGGTTCGCTCACTAACTGCTCACTCAACTCCAGTCTCGGCGCCTTGTCAAGTGAAATCTGAAAACTGCTGAATTCATATTTGCAATTCGGTCAAACATATCCCAACACTGAGCTGTACCACTTCATCATTTAAACTCTGTGGACACCATGTGCTCAGGATAATTTTCTGCGTGCAGTGGTGTATTTACTGCAGAGCTGTACAACAGGCTGTTGTCCAAGAAGTTTTCCAACGCACCATCTATAGACATATTACTGTAGTAATATTAGGTGTAGAGAGTTGTGAATTAGGTGAAAAGTGTGCAAGAAGTTGGGCATTTTCAGGGTGACAAATAAGTACACACATACAGTAGAGTGAGTTATTGATAGACAACTCACACACATATTTACAAATAACATTGCTAAGCAACAAATAAATAGACAACATATGTGCAGATTAACAGAGGCAGAAATCAACAAAAAGCAGATAAAATATTATGTGAATACTGACAACACAACAATATATAGAAAAAACACACCCACTAGCAAAATGCAGAACTCTGCAGATTTCTGAATATTCACAGACAAAGTAGAAATCAAATCAAAGTAGAGACCATGTATCTCAGGTTGCTGTTGTAGAAATTGGTGAGCTCAGGTCTCAAAAGGTGTAAGTCAAATGTAAAATTCAACATGTTGAGATTTTAGACACATTGATGCTTTAGCTGCACTGGTTACAGCAGAGATTTTACAAAGATGCAGGTTCGGTCACAGTGTTCAAAAATCACCTGTTTGGTCAAAATGTCTGCGAGCTGGGTGCTGAAAATCACCTCTGTTTTATACTGAAACTCATTACATGTTCAAGTGGATAAGAGCAGGCAGCAAAAGCCTCAAATGTAATTGATAGATTACAGCTCGGTGTGTAGTCTTGTCAGCCGCATCAGAGTTACAGTTCAGAGCCAAGGAGTCTCCACCGAACAGTCAAGCTAACCTCCTGCTATTTAATGAGGTTACCGATTCACTAACAAGATGATCTCACTAACAAACTGAGCGTGGTGCCACACAGCTGTACCTCACACACATCCTGCGTAACAAAATCCTCCCAAACACAAAAAATGAGATGTCAACAGAATTACATTACAGAGCTGTGTTGTGTTAAAACTAATGAAATTATTTTCTGCTTGAAGAAAACATTTCATTATCTGTCTCTTTTGTAGTTTTTCTGTAGTGTAGTTTCTATGAACTGAACTGTTGGAGTGCTGTTCTTCAGGGGGCAGTTAAAAAGTAGAGGGGGACTGCCATGGTGAATTGGTTGCTCTGTTTTCAGAGTGCGTTAAAGGCCTGTCTCAGAAGTGCAGAGGCTCAGTCTTTTATACAGACCTGATTTTCTCCACTCAGTGTGGGTAGAGGTGGGAAGCGTAGCCCACATCGCTCACTGCTGTACAAGCTAAAGCACTGCACATGAATAATTTGCTACTCCCAGCTCCGGTTTGGCCTTGCTCCTCTCCCTTTCACCCACGCAGTGATGTTATGCTGATTCAGGAGCTAAGAGCAGAGTTTTGGCAGTGCCAGAATGGCAGAAAGACAGCTTCTCTGTGTTCATTCGTATATGATTTATTTATTTAATTAAATTCAGCTTTTATGAACATACACAAAATTAATAAAAGCAGATATGATGGGTTTTAAGGAAGTTGGAAGTGAGTAGACTTAAGAAGGAAGAAGGAAATTTCTTTAGATTGGGCATTGTGCATACAGTATGCACACGTAGCATGTCTTTACTGTCTAAATTGTAGTATAGCTTCAGTAGTTTTCTGTCAGTCCCAGTGTGCACAAGCTCTCTGCAAACACACAGTCGCTTGCCTCTGACATTTCTACACAACGTGTTTTTTTTCATGTGAAACAACCGGCACAGATGGCTAGTTCTGAGAGTACTGCACCTGTTTATATATAGCTTCTCAGTAGAGCACTTGAGAGAGATGAAAACAAAGCAAGTCTGTCTGTTTGGCATGCCAGTGGCTCCATCCACGCTTCGTGGTTTCAGTTGAGACAACAGATTCCTGTAGGATTTGGGTGCGCTAAGAAAGGTTTCATCTTAAATGGAAAAATAGCGTCTGTAAAAATAGCATGTTAAACTTTGATCTTAAATGTAGCCACCATATATGTCTTTACTATGTTATATCACATTTGATTGTGTTACATATTGCATTTAGGAATGTCGCTTTATCAAACTAAGTGTGTGAGGTATAAGTAGTATAGGTTGTATAGCTGCTGTTTGTTACTGTCAAAACGGTTTACCAGGCTCTTATTTGAGCTTATTTTCAGCTGAAAAATGTTTGAATTACCACACTATTCCAGCATTATCCTGACTTAACTGCATATTTTCAAAGTATTTGTGATTCAAATGGCTTCATTTCTAAAGGAGGGAGTTGCATAACTTAACACTCATGTTTCACAAGTTCTCTACTTGAGTTATGAACGGTTGAAATCCAAAAGTACCTGCCCTGAATTTATCAAAATTTTCATAACAATCCATGAAGATTGAGTCACAGCTTTCTCTCACCTCAGCAGCCAGCTGTTTTACACCCATAGTCCATCACTACACAGCAGAAAACAAAGTTAGCCAGCTGATGAAAAACTTCACAGAAGAGCTGCAACAATTTTTGATTAATCAGTGAACTGACAGCTATTTTGATAATAAATGAATCAAGTGCTTTTTCAAGCAAAAATTATAATCGTGATGACTTTAGCTTCTCAAATGTGATGACTTTCTGCTTTTTCTTGTCTTTTATATGTGTAAGCTGACTATCTTTTATAATACTATATGACATGACATTTTTCACATTTTTAAAATGTTTTTGTAGACCAAGCAATGAATCAGTTATTAAAATTTGATTCCGTTTTGGGCTAAATAATTTACTCATGTTGCTAGTTAATATCTTATCTTATCTTTTTCACCATCACCATCATTTTCCCTGTTTTTACTCTTCCTCCTCCTCCATTTTTTATCTTCCATCCTCTTCTTTTTAATTTTAACTGTAGCTTTTTTTTCCTACCACCCACCTTAGCAAGTGGTTAAGCATTGTTTGTAGATTAATTTCACTATTAGAAGTGACCAGTGATGTATCCACCCTTTTTTCTTATCCAGTGAGCTAAGTAGTTTTTTTTCTGCAAGAGGACATACAAGGGGCTCTGAGAAGAACAAATAATCACACTCAGAAAGTCACACAAGCCTGATCAGTGTATCTGCACTGGTATAGTCTGAAGTGAAAAAAAGACTGTCCCCTACACCTAGACCTTAACAACAGAGACTTGTCCGTCAAACAGTGCTCTCTGGGGTCTCTAGATTAAGATCCATGTCATGCTGTTAGGAAGTTCTCTGACTAAATGACTGTCACTCTCCGTTTGTCTATTTCGCTTTTTCTTTTTCATGATGTTGGCTTTCCTCTGTTTTTTTTTTTTATTATCATGCAGGCAGATAACTCTTCTTAAGGTGTCTCACCGTGTCAGGCCACATTTTTTTTATTATATTATGTAGTATATGACGAATTTGTGAAGGTATTTGAAGAATATAAATAATTTATTTGCAACCTCTTCTGGCATCGAGACTGTTTGGACTGCAGTTAAGATGTCCCCTGATACAGTCACTGAACACCTGCATTGTTTTTATTTATTAGCTGTTCCTGGGCATGTTGTTGAATTACATCTTCTGTATTTATGCTTTTGAAGTATGACGCCAATAAAAGAAATTATTTATTGGGCAGATCGTAATCGGCAATAGAGGTGTTTATGAGGTTATTTGTTTTGTTGTATGAGTCTGTGACACAACAACACTCTCTTCAGGCTGCAGGCACAGATGATTATCATACAAACGGAGGGCTGTGTCACAAACATGGTGCCGCTACCTCTCTTTTCAGCTTTCATTACCTGTAATATAACCATTTCTTTCCATTGAACAGTTTCATCGATCTGCTGCATTGACCTGAAATTGAATCTGCTCATGTTAATATCTTGTCTTTGATGGGTTTTGTTCTACATTATTTCGAGATTTGTGTCAGAATCTATAACTACCTCCAAACATAAGACTCAACGAGGATGACTGTGAAAGGCGAATTGGACTCTTTCAGATAGAAGGTTTGCTGTGGGCTCCATAAGAGGTCGAATGACAGTTGCAGCCCACCAGTGTAATACCAGATGTGTTAATTTGTATTCACATGGCACTCTTCCTCTGTGTACTGTGTTGGAGAGTGCTTAATGCTGTCAAATGATTAAGTCTTCACAAAGAGATGAAAGGCCTTGTTTGGACAGGCTTTCAAATATTCAGTTGTTCAGACTTGCTACACTCAGTCCTTGGCACTCCATGACCGTTTTTTTAGCAGCAACTTTCTGCTTTCTGATTTCTGATTTATTTAACACATTTATATTTCTGTATCTATCAGTCATAATATATAATAATCAAATAATTCATTGACACAGTGTCAAACACAAAGTGAACATATATATATGTAACTGAACATGTTGTGTATTTAGTCTGATTGCTCCCTAAATAGTTTCTGTTTTTTATTTTATTGTTGGCACTGGGTGTCATCTTGGTGACAGTAAGGAAACTCTGACTTTTAGTATACTGTTTTGCATGTAAGATAAGAGTTTTTTCTTTACAGAAAGCTATGTGCTTTTGTCTGATTATATCATTGCTGACTAGTGGTCTTGTTGTTCTTGTTTTTCAGAAGAAAGAATGGCTTTGCTTGAACTGCCAGACGCAGAGGGCTCTGTCAGGAAGCTTGGGAGATATTCCAGCTCCTGTTCCACAGCCCATGGGATCTCCTCGGCCATCTGCTGCCAGTCAACAACCACCTCAGCAGAAAGGGCCAAATCAACTTACTGGGCCTAGGCCCACAGGTCCTCAACTACAGCAACAGAAAGCACCGGGTCCTCAAGTAAGTGGCCCCGTCTCTCCTGTGAAACAGGCTGGGCCTGCTTCTCATACCAAGGGGCCCAGCCAAGCTTCCCCTCAAACCAAGGGTTCTGCCCAACCTATTCCTCAACCTAAGGGTTCAACTCAGCCACCTTCTCAAACTAAGGGTCCTACACAACCCCCCACCCAGAGTAAAGGACCTCAAATTAAAGGTCCTAATCAGTCAGTTGCTCAAAGTAAGGCCCCTGTTAACCAAGTAAAAGGCCCAAGCCAGGCCAAAGGGCCAACTCAGACAAAGGGATCTGCTCAGCCCTCTGCTCAGTCTAAAGGTCCTTCTCATCCTACTGGTGCCAAGACGTCATCTGCTTCTGGTAAAGCCGCACCCAGCCATGCTAAGGTTTCTCCCACCCCATCAAAAACAGTACCTACTCAGTCTAAACCCACAGGTAACAACCAGGCCCGCAAACAGCCGCAGAGCCAGGAGAAGACTAAAGTCTCATCTAAATCTCTAAAAGAAGACATCAAGGCCTCGCCAAAGAAGGCAATGACTGAGATTGTCACTTCACCAAAAGACATGAAGATAGCTGAAGATGCACAGAAGTCAAGACACCATGAAGTGAGCTACCTGCAACTTCTTCGCCTTCACCTGTTTCTCTTTTTTTGTTACCTTTTTTTTGTTTTGCTCCATTCAAATACTTGTAACCATACCTCAGAATCATCACGACCAAATCATAATCACTTTAATCACTCATTCCACATCACTGTTGTTGCTGTCATCATACAGTTATGTCTCTCATTTTAAGTGTCTCTTCTAATATAGTTATTGTAGATAGCATATTTATTTCCTTTTTTCTATTTTCTTCAAATTGCTTGTTCTTTTCCTTTACTCCGTCTTCATAAACCTCAGTTCTGTCATTCCACTTTTTTTTGTTCATTTTCAGCACTATGAAAGTTATTTAACAGTAGTCATCTTCAACTTGTACTAATGTAATAATAGCTGTTATGTATGTTTTCATGATTGCACATATTTATTGAAATAATTTCCATTAAATGTAACTTTCTTCATCATCACAATAGCTATATTCCCACCTAATACATCTGCATAATCTACATCATCATGATCCCCATCTTCATCACCAGCGACATCCTTAATATTGCTGTCATCATTATCATTATTATCATCACTGTCATCATTTTCACTGTGGTCATTCATCTTATTTTTTAAATATATTTTTTGCCTGATTTTGTACACTTTTATATTTAAGTGCAAGCCTTTTTTTAAATGTGACTCTTTGTGATGATATTTTAAGCATTCTAAGCATGTTCGTAATTCTTCAACGGTCCGAAGAATGCAATGGAGAATGCATCAAAGATGGCAATCAAGCATGTAACCAAATGACATCTGTCTGTAGACGTTTGTATGTTCAGCTGTCTGTTATATTCACTCTGTGTTAGTGTATTTATCCATCTGTTTGTACATAACTTTGAAAGGCAAACTCAACCCAAATCAACAGAATATGAGAAAGATGAGTTTTAATTCATTACAATCAGGATTTTGGCAGATTTAACTGTTATGCTTTTTATAAAAAGTTGAGTTTTTTCTTCAGCATAACAAATTTTGCTCAGTGGCTATTATATATGAAGTCAAATTTGCTTGACCTTTTAAAAAAACCAAAACATAATACAGAGTAAATATTTGGGTTGATTTTAGCCTAAATGTTATTATGTGGTTTTTTGATAAGGGTTTTGTTTTTTCCAAAGCATTTATTCTCTAAAACCTAGTATTGGCCTATTTCAACTGCATCACATCCAGCACATTAATTTTACTCCTTACTATCTAAAAATGCCCATGAAAATGTCACTGTTGATGAATTTGATGAAATGTTTGACTACAAGTTGTGCACTGAAGCTTGTAATGGTCATTGCCATAGGTTAATTTAGGAAAAGACTATGGCTTTTTTTTGCTTCTGACCTCTCTCCTCTTCTTTCTTTCTATTTTCAGGATTCCAACAAATCAAGTACACAGAGTTTAAGTGACACTGGATACTCTTCAGATGGGATCTCCAGCTCTCATGGAGAGATTACAGGCCAGATCCTGGAAGAAGGAATCAAGCTCAATGAAAGAGGTGCTTCCATCCCCTCTGAAATCACCAAGCTAGAGAGCTCCATGAAGCCTCTACTTGAGTCAAAGACTGCCTCAGACCAGAAGCACAGACCACATTCACTGTCTGTAGGAAAGGACCGGGACTATAGCCCTGATGATGATCCAGCAAGGGATGAGTCAGAGGATGACCTCAGTTGTAAACTACGCCATGATTATGTGGAAGACAGCAGTGAAAGTGGTCTCTCACCATTGCCAGTAAGACAGAAGAAGTCACATAAAGATTTAACAGATGAAGACTTCATGAGGAGGCAAATTATGGAGATGAGTGCTGATGAAGAGGAGTTGGAAGAACATGGAAGTCAGAAGAGTAAAAGGGGACATAAAGCCAGTGGGGATTTGAGCAAAGAGAGGCGAAGACTCTCTCACCATTCTAATAGTTTTGAAGATGACACCAAGGCATCAGAGGGTGCTTATAAAGCAAATGAGGAGGAAGATGTTGTAATGGCTGGAGGCCTTCGGCGTTTTAAGACCATTGAGCTGAATAACACCAACAGCTACAACCGAGACATGGAGCTAAGTACTGAGCATGACCTACGAGAACCAGAATTAGAGATGGAAAGTCTCACTGGTTCTCCTGAGGAGCGGTCCAAGGGAGAATATTCATCTACCCTGCCTGCCACCACTCCCAGCTACACCTCTGGAACATCCCCCACATCTGTGTCATCCATGGAGGATGACAGTGACAGCAGCCCTAGTCGTAGGGCAAGACTAGAAGAGGCAAAGCAGCAGAGGAAAGCCCGACATCGGTCCCATGGGCCACTGCTGCCCACTATCGAGGACTCATCAGAGGAAGATGAGCTCAGAGAGGAGGAAGAACTACTTAGAGAGCAGGAGCAGATGAGAGACCTAGAGCAGCAGAGGATCCGAAGTACTGCACGGAAAACAAAGAGGGATAAGGAGGAGCTACGGGCACAGAGACGCAGGGAAAGATCCAAAACCCCCCCTAGTAATCTCTCTCCCATTGAGGATGCATCGCCAACAGAGGAGCTGAGACAGGCTGCAGAGATGGAGGAGCTTCACAGATCATCGTGTTCTGAATATTCACCATCAATGGACTCTGAGGCAGAAGGCTTTGAGATGATTGGTGGAAAGCTTTATAAATCAGGAAATGAATATAACCTTCCAACTTTCACATCACTCTATTCCCCTACAGAAAAGACATCAGTAATGTCACCATCTGATAAACCATTAAAAAGTGCAGAGGAAGTCTATGAGGAGATGATGAAGAAAGCACAGCTCATGCAGAAGCAAGGACAAACGATTAATCAGCAGAAAGGTACCTCTCAGCCTGACACTAAACATCATCTTGATGCAGGAACTGTCCTAACCCCTGGCTCAAGCCCAACGCAGGTTGCTGCACCTGTTTCCTTTTCCTCAGCGGGTGATCAGAGAATTCCAGGAATTCATGCAGCACAGCATCTATCAAAAGAAACGCAAAACAGGATGATGACACAGAGTGCCAAAATTGAAGGTGTTGTTGGAGTTGCCACAACCAAAGCTCAAGTCAGTCAGACAGCCACAACTCGACATGCAGGTGGCACAGTGCCTGCCGGAAACAGAGCAAGCTCTCAGAGGCCAACACAGGCATCACCTGACCCTGGAGCAACCTCTATAACCTCCAAAGTTTTCTCCCTTTTCAAAGGTCCCAGTCCCCCAGTCTCCCCCACTGCATCCCCGGCACAAAGCCCAACACATACGTCCGTGAGACACACTGGTAGTAGTGGCAGGCAGCTGCCATCTTTGCCTGGTGGTCCTACATCAGCTGCAGCAAGTCATGGAGCTCAGGCACCTCAAAGGGCGATTTCACCACGCCTTGCACGACAACAGTCCTCACAAGATTCACCAGTGATGGTGATAACACTAGGATCTGACACAGCTAGTCCCGCCAAGCCAATTACTGTAAATTCTTCCACCTCCCCTTTGTCATCACCAACACAGGTCAGTGGTAAAACCTTGTATAGTTCACAGCCCCCCTCCACAAGCTCCCCAACATCACCACAAATGCATCCTTCTCAACAGTCTCCAAAACATTCTTCACAGAAGGTTCAACATGTTGAAAAAGTAAATGTCGGTATTAGCACTGTGACCACAGCTACACATAGTCGGGGATCAATGGAAAATATATCTCTATGTAAAATCTCAAATATTCCAGGCTCTTCAATGGTTGTGGGTCAGGTCCAAACACATCCTAGTACTAATGTGGTGGATCTGAGAGCCCCAATGAGGCCTACTCCAATTATAATGACAGACCAGGGCATGGACCTAACATCACTTGCCTCTGACACAAGAAGGTACTCTTTAGGAGCAGAGCAGCCAACTGGTCGACACACAGCAGTGCAACCTCTTATTATGAACTTGAATGCACAAGAGCAGCCACACATATCTTTATCAACTCCAACCACCGTTAGCATCACAGTTGCAGGCTCCATGTTCATGTCCCAACCCAAGCAGCCAGTTGTGTATGGAGATCCTTTGCAAAACCGTGTGGATTTGGGGCAGGGTGTTGGATCAGCTGTGTGTTTAACCCAGGCTAAACCACCAGTTACTGACCCATCTATTCCTAAAATTGATGCATGCCTGGAGAACCTGGGTATACAACAGCAGCAACTGCAGTTACAGCAGCAGAAGCTACTGCAGCAGCAGCAACTTCTTGAACAGCAGCTCCAGCAGCATCAACAACAATCCTCTTTTGCTCGTTACAATTTAGCTAATCAGGTACAGCCACTGCTAATGAAAAAAGATCTTGTAGTGAGCCAAACAAGCAGTGCCCAGCCTGTAGTGACTGCTAGTGCCATTCCTAGAGTATCCCCCCTTGCTCCACCATCAGTGTCTGGAGCTCCTGCTTCTAATGCTCCGCATGAAATCTATGGTGGAGTTGCCTTAGAGCTAAAAAATAAGCCAACAGTAATGAACTTGTCTACAGGTAAGCCCCATGTTATGATGGTGCAACTTGATGAGAGTAACACATCACAGGGAAGCACAGTGACTCAACTGGTAAAGAAAGAGGAACCTCCTCCACCTCCTCAGGTCTTGGATCTCACTGGACAGATCAAACCAGAAAACCAGGTGGCTTGTTGTGATGTCGTTTACAAATTGCCCTTTGCTGGTTCCTGTTCAGGGTCATTCGTTCAGAAGCCTACAACAGTATCCTCAGACAAAACACCCACCACTGAAACCTCTCAAACAGCCCACCCTCCGCATCCAGCACACTACAATGTCAGCCAACAACAACAACAACAACAACAGCCTCAAGCTACACAAGGAGTAACAGAGGAGCAGAAACAATATCAACCGCCCATTGTCTTTTCAGGAAGAATACAGCCCTCCATGTCTGATACGAATCTGCCTTCTATGACTGATGCTGGTCACTATCCGAGTAATGTCCAGGGGGGTCTAGCAGTAGATCTCAGCAGTATGAATCAAGCTTATGATGGTGGGTACCTTGGCATGGGAGCACAGTATGGATCATACACAGACTTGCGTCATCAAGGAGATTTTGCAGGGCCTTCATTACCCCTTCGCAGATATGGCTCCATGTCAAATATCAGTTCTGATTATGCTTACAGTTCACGTGACCTAACAGGATCACAAGACTCCAATCTGGCTCAGTATAGTGCAACCACTGCCAGAGAGATCAGTCGCATGTGTGCAGCTCTTAACTCAGTGGACCAATTTGGGAGCCGATATGGAACTAACCCTGAACTGGTGCCATATGGAGCTGGAAGAGGTGGACCTTTAGCCAGGCTAAATCTTCAGCAAAGTTTAGCATCAATACGAGCAAACCTACTGTATGGCCCAGATGGAAGACCAACAGCAAATGGCCAAACCCTTACAAACCTAATAAATGCTAGACAAGCAAGTATACGAGCCTTGTATCCTGCTGCGATGAGAGGAGGTGATGGCATGATATATTCCACCATAAACACTCCTATAGCTTCAACTTTGCCAATTACAACCCAGCCTTCGTCTGTCCTGCGTCCCATGCCTAGAGGAATTTTCAGGCCATACCCTACAGGTGTAACTGCTGTACCATTAGCTAGCCTCACCAGGTTACCTCAAATGACTCCCAGAATGCCTCTATCCACCCAGGGACCATATTCCTACCCTCCTCCAAGTCAGTATCCTACTTCAGCCACACCATCAGGAAGTGTGCCTGATTCAAGCAGCTCACACCAGGAAACTCCTGTGTACCTTGGAAAGCCTTTAACAACTGTTGCTGCGCAAACAGCTGCAACCGTTCCTCCAACACAACCTGCAGCACATGTAGGATCACAAAATGTACCAGTAACTGGTGTGCAAACCACAGCAGATCAACTGACAGACCGCACTCAACTTACCTCACCCATCTCTCAAGCTCAAGGCCAACCTCCAACTGTCCAGCCAGTTCATGCTCAAATGCAGCCGCAGCAGTTACCTACTCAAACTGAACCTTTATCTTTGACTCAAACCCAACATCAAGTTCAACCCATCAGTCAGCCTCAGCCATTAGGTCTGCCACAGGGCCAGCCACAAGCAACACCCAACAGTACTACTCTAGCTGCAAGCTCTAAGCTTTCTCCTTCCATGGATGCCCAAAAAGGTAAGGAAGATGAGAGGCTTAATCAGCAACAAGAGCACATGCTGCAGCTAGAGCGTGAGCGTGTTGAACTGGAGAAATTACGGCAGATGCGTCTGCATGAGGAGCTTGAAAGAGATCGTATGGAGCTACAGCGACACAGAGAAAAAGAACAACTACTTGTTCAACGTGAGATTCAGGAACTGCAGACAATCAAACAGCAAGTCATACAGCAACAGCAAGCAGAGCGAGAGACGCAGCTAATTATGCAAAGAGAACAACTGGCTCAGCAGAGAATGCAGCTTGAACAAATTCAGTCTCTGCAGCAGCAGCTCCAACAGCAGTTGGAAGAGCAGAAAAGGCAAAAGACAGCAGCAGTGGAGGCAGCAGCTGCCGCTGCAGCAGCAGAGGCAGCCGCCACATCAGCAGCAGTGGCAGCAGCAGCAACATCTGCCCAGGGTGCCATACAAGGAGTAGTTGTTGGAGGAGCACCCCCTCAGGGGTTCATTATCTGTGACCAGAGTGGTAGAGTTATTCAACAAGATGGACAGAGTGTTCAGTTTTGGCAGGATGGACAAGTGGTCCAAGCTGTAGTGGCCGCTCGACCTATTCATAGTTCTGCCTCTGAAATGTCTTTGCGAAGCAGTGACAAACAGGCTGATTCCAAGATTATGAAAAAGCAGAATTCCATGCCTCGGCTGAGGGATGGCTCGGAGGAGGACTCTGTAAAGAGGATTACAGACAGCTGTGTGCAAACAGACGATGAAGATGGAGAGGACAGATTCATGAACAGACGTAGACGAACAAGACGTATCGCAGACTGCAGTGTGCAGACCGATGAGGAGGATCAGGGAGAATGGGACCAGCAGCCAGTAAGACGCAGGCGATCACGTGTATCCAAGCACTCTGAATCAAGTGGTGAGGCTAAATCAGATGGGTCCTCTAAAGTGGCTTCTTCAAGTATAGCTATACAGACTACAAATGATTCTTCATGCCAAACAGAGTCCGACCAACTGGGCAGGGTTTCACCTGCAATTCACATTACCATGGCAGAGACATCAAAGGTTGACCTATTACATTATATAGCAGCCCCAGAAAGGACCCATAAAGGTGAAAGTCTGGCATGTCAGACAGAACCAGAGTCTCAGTCTCAAGGTGTGGTCGCCCCTCAGCTAAGTGTCCCTACGACTATCAGTCCATACTCTACAAGTCTACATATGGTAGGTGCGAACACATCTGACCCAAGCTCTCCTAGACTCCAAGGAGTTGCTAAGTTTGAGAGGAGGAAACCAGACCCCCTGGAAATTGGCTATCAGCAGCAAAATGAGTCCCCATCTCGCCAGCCCCCCAAATCTCCCCAAGTACTATACTCCCCCGTATCTCCATTGTCTCCTCATCGCATGTTGGAGACAACATTTGCCTCCCAGGAGAAACTCAATAAGGCCCATGTAACACCCCAGCAGAAGGCCTTCACTGCTGAATCACCCCAACGCCACCAGACCCTACCAAGACCCATAAAAAGTGTGCAGCGCTCCATGTCAGATCCCAAGCCTCTCAGCCCCACATCAGAAGACCCTGCGAAGAACAGATTCTCCCCATATCATCAGCAAGCTTTGTCCAACAGTCAGGTACGAAACAATCACTTTTTTACTTTTTTATTTATAGATTGTATTCCTCACCAAATGTATATATCTTAGGTTTATGTTTTCAGAAGAAATATTTATTTTGGTGCAGTGCAGTCTACCAGCACCTCTAGAGTAGTTTCTTAAAATAAAGCTATAGTGCATAAATAAAGGTTAAAAGACTAGGGTCTATAAATATTTAAAATCAGTGATAAGGCATCTGTTTTTTGCTATAATACTACTACTACTACTACTACTACTAATAATAAGAATAATAATAATAATAATATCATCAGAGGTCATACTGAAATTATGCAGGATGTCATAGTATATGGAAAGACCCAACATTTAGGTATAAGTAGAGACTTTTTAAAATGCAGTATTCATCAGTTAATTGTTTGAGAGTAAAAAATATTAATTAAAATTATATGTGTATACAGAATATGCTCTCTGTGGACATAGATGATCACACAGGATCTGGCACTGAGAAGGTGACAGAATGTTCTCATGAGAGCAGCTGGTCATGCCAGAAAAGCTTTTCCCATCATCCTTTTCTGCTGTATCTCCGCCCTTATCTTCCCTCTTTCTACTCTTTTAGTCTGTTTCCCCCGTTCTCACTTGCTCTCTCACTCTCTTTCTGTCATGCCTTCTATATCTGGCACACCCTAAAGTGTTGCCAGGGGGACATACAATGTGCAGGAATCCTGGTGATGCTTAGCTGTCTTCTTGATTGTTAGCAGCTGGTCAAAGTAAATTAACATTGCTCTGCATTTCGACCAAAATTAGTCTGAGAAGCAAACATAGAAATCAGATGTCATGCATTTACCACATTAGTAAGTTCTGTTCAGTAAATCTGTTCAGCGTTAGTATTTCATACACTGTTCTCTTGTGGATGCTTAAAAAATCCTCATGGATCTACCCAACACAACTACTTTGTAAGTATTAGACTACAAAATATATCTATTTAAGTTGTGTTATTTGTAATGTAACTGTTCTTGCTTGCATGACATATAGTAATATTTTTAGCAATGAAACATTTCTGAAAGTATATTTCAGTGAAATCAGAAAGACTGATTGCTACTGGCATAATGGAAATTTTGTTTTGTTCTCTTTGAATTACATGCTTATGTTTACATTTACCAAGCTACTCAAACACATTTATGTGTTTAGAGTTTTATTTTATTTTAAATTATTCTGTTACGAACATTGTTTTTTCACCATTATAAATAGCATGGCTCTATTGTACGCCCAAGTGGAGCCACTTTGCATTTTTATGTTACAGAGGTACTTTTGTGTTAACTACACTGACTGCGACAACTAAACATTTTACTTAATACTGTTAACTGGTCATGATGAATGGTCATGAAAAATTTGCTTTGTGAAACAACATTTGAATCAATATGATGAAATTCAAGTTTGTTAATTTCATTACTGATGAAGCTAACACTTCCATAGTACATGGCTTAATTAATATCAAGTAGTCTGGCAACATATCAGGCTGCACAGCTCTTCACTTAGGTCTAGGGATGAAGAAAAATGCAGAGTACTCTGTGAGTACCCAGTGTACAGTAATGAGTCTAATTTACATAAACACATTCTGTTTATAGCTCAGTGTTTGCTGATGTGTCTCTGCCTCTCCTAGCAGATGGCCTCCCTGCAGCAGCAGCAGAACTCTCTGATGAGGAAAGTAAAGAGGACTCTCCCCAGCCCCCCTCCAGAGGAGACTCCACTTCCCATTGTTACTCCAGCACAAATGTACAGCTCTCCTGGCATGCCACAGAGGGTCCTACCCAGACCTGCACAGGGAGTCACCAAAGCCGGCCTGCTGAGTGAGCTGAAAGCTGTGGAACAAGAGTCATCAAAGCTTCGCAAGCAGCAGGCTGAACTGGAGGAAGAAGAGAAAGAAATTGACGCAAAGCTGCGTTACTTGGAGCTAGGCATTACACAACGCAAGGAGACGATGGTGAAGGAGAGGGAGAGAAGAGAGCTGGCTTACCTGAGATGTATGGGTGATGCTCGGGACTACATGTCAGACAGTGAGCTCAATAACCTCAGGATGGCAGCTGCAACAGGAACATTTGATGCTAATGGTCTGCTGACAAGGCCCAGCACTGCACCGCTGAGCCAATTTACCAATGACCTCAATGCGACTTCCCAGTATCCTTCGACCTCATCCTATATGTCTTATCCATACCCTCAAAGTCAGCCATCAGCACAACAACCAAGCGCTGCTTACCAACAAATAGGTTTCCAACCTCCTCAGTACCCCTCATCTTCTGCACCCCAGCCAGGAACATTCCAGCCCCACCCCCCACCAGGTCCTGGCTACCAGAACCAGGGAACCTACTCCTCCCGCATGTATGCCCAGTCCTCCTACCAGACAGACCTTGGCATGCAGCAGCATGGTCACCAGGGCTTCCATCCGCCTGGTCAGCCTATGCCTAGCCAGACACTTCCTTACCCCACCCACAGCTCCTACCAACCTGGTCTCTCCTACCAGCCTCAGGCAGAGATCCTAACAGTGCATCAGAGACCACGGCAAACCTCTTTGGCTGACCTTGAGCAAAAACTCCCCACCAATTATGAGGTCATCAGCAACCCAGCAGTGTCAGTGGCCACATCAGCGCCAGATCCCAATTTTGGTTCGGTCTACAGCAATGCATATGGACAGTACCGTCCACCAGAGCCTGGCCTGACACACTCTGTGGAGAGCCCCACCTCTGCTTATGCTACAGATGGACTCTATACCTCTAATCTGGAGCAGAATATTCCTCGGAACTACGTCATGATTGATGACATCAGTGAGTTGACAAAAGATAACACTAACCAACCCACTGATGCTCTTGGCCATCCTGTGGGAGGGCGGTATCGCAGTGAAAATGGTCCTGCACGTGGGAGTGCCTATGGGAGGCCGGAAGATGAGCCTGTGGATGCTTATGGTAGACCTACAGGCACAACAGGTTACCAGAATACAGTGGACAGCCGCACCAGCACCACAGTTAGTGGAGGCTCTTCCTATTACTATGATGATTATAAACACACATCACGGAGCAGCTCCAGTAGTCACAAACTCACACCCAAGAATCTTGCCCCTGCAGTAGTCTCCTCTAAACGCAGTAAACACAGAAAGCAGGGAATGGAGCAAAAGATTTCCAAATTTTCCCCTATTGAAGAAGCACGGGATGTGGAGTCTGACCTTGCTTCTTACACAATGACAACGTCAACAGGAGGCAGCTGTACAGTTGTGTCCAGATCAAAAAAGCTTCAGGATGATGTCACTTATGGGATGAAGAAGAATGCATATGACCAGCAGAAATATTACGGCACCAGTCGTGAGGGCCTTGAGGAAGAGGATCGCATGTACAGTTCTGGTAGGTCCAGATCTACTGGATATGGTATGGACAAGATTTCCTCTAGAGATTCCACGGGCCACAGAAGTAAATCATATGAGAGGGATGCTATGGAGCGGTCTCAGAGAAGCAGTCGCAGTGGAAGGCCCCCCATGCGCAGCCAGAATTCAGAAGAGGAGAGCCCTCTCAGTCCTGTTGGAAAGCCCGTAGGCATGGGAAGAGGCTCTGGCATTCCAGACCCCCATGATGTAAGGAATCAGTATGGCTCCAGCCATTCATTGCCAGATGTGCAGGACCATCACAAGAAGGACCTGCCCAGGAGTCATGTCTATAAACCAGATGACCCGTACCTTGTAGATGACATGCACTGTGCTGTTTCTGACAGTGAAGGTAACTGGTGCTGAGTACTTTGTGCTGCCTGAGATTTGTTCTTCCCAATTTTAATGTGTGGTGGAAACTGACTGCATGCCAAGTGTGGAATTGAGAAGAGCACTATTAGTCTTTTCGTCTTGTCTTTTTTTTTTATGGAATGTTCCCTGTGATAAATTAAGCCAAAATTGCCTGTTTTGTATTTCTGTTTTGCACGCATCATTTGAAAGTGTAAGGTGATGATTTTTTTTTTTTTTTTTTTTTTTGGATTCTTCAAAAATGTGCATGGCTCTGGGATATGGAGCATGTGTTCCCAGTTATTTTGCATGGCTTCAGTCTGCATGCTATTCCTCTTATCACGAGACAGTTGATTGATAATGTTTGTTTTGGTTTCAAAAAGCCTATCATTTGGGCCAAGAGGAGACCGATTGGTTTGAAAAGCCACGGGAGGCCCGTTCTGATCGCTCAAGACATCATGGAAGTGGAGGTCACTCATCCACAGGAAGACGTAGTAAACACACCTACCATGATTATGATGAGCCTCCAGAGGAATACTGTCCCCAGGATGAGTACAACCAACAGCGCCACTCCTCCTCCACATCTTCCCGGGACCATCGTCACCATGGCAGCAGCTCTGGCAGACACAGTTCTTCTCGTCACTCCTCAGAGGATCCCAGGTCCTCCCGTTCTTCCAGGACTCACCCCAAAGACCCATCTGGCCGCTCTGATGGCAGAAGCTCCTCTTCTACACAAAGAAGGAGTGGTCCAGACTCCCGTTCTGCACAGGGAAGCCCCCGGAACTCAGGCGATTTCTCTCGAGACCCAGCCTCTGGTCATCACCACGGCACTGGAGGACGGAGCCAGAGACCCCAAGGAGATCGCCCAGCTTCCAGAAGGCAGGAGCCCTCTGCAGCAGGGCCTAAACCACAGCAGCAGCAGCAGCAGCCGCCTCAGGGCCATGCTGGGCAGCAGCGGCCAGGTGGTCAGGGACAGTCTGGCAGACATCCAGGTTCTGAACCACTGGATGGTTCCCAGCAAGTCCAGCAGCAGCATCACCAGAGCGCACAACAGCAGCAGCAGCAGCAGCAGCCGCTGCAGCAC
The DNA here is from genome assembly GCA_037176925.1 of Amniataba percoides. Taxonomy (NCBI): domain Eukaryota; kingdom Metazoa; phylum Chordata; class Actinopteri; order Centrarchiformes; family Terapontidae; genus Amniataba; species Amniataba percoides. The sequence goes on from JBAJHX010000096.1 coordinate 13,610,831, forward strand.
AGCCAGACCCATCAGGGCAGCCAGCCTACTACAACCACCACAGGAGCTGGACCAGCACAGCAGCAACCCAAATCCGGCCAAGCCCCCCCACAGGGCCGCCAGCCAGGAATAGGGTCTGCTGCAGGGCAGCCAGTCACCACAGCTGTGAGTAGATCTATGTGTGGTTTTATTTATATACCTACATTAAAGGTTGCTTCTTTATGTTATGTTCTTTAATCCTATGTTGTATGGTATTGAAATATAGCCAATGTGCTAGTTACGATGATGAATAACATTCCTAGCCATAAAATATCAGTTCTATTAAACTTTCAAGAACATTTATAAATGTCACAAAAAAGGCAATTATTGGACACATCCAAAAAAATGTATCTCATGGATAGTGAACATTATATGCAGACAGATGCGGGGAGAGAAAATTATAAATTAAGATTGCATTATAAAATATCGTACTTTTTATAAGCTGTAGAGATAGATTCTTAGACCTAGATTCTTAAACCTAACTGCATATCTGTTTCTGTTTGATTAATTACAGGCAAAAATGGATGCGACACCTGCAGCTGCAGCAACAGGAATAAAACCTACAGCAGTTCCAACAGCACCTCAGCCTACCAAAATAGCTACACCCCCTTTAACAGGCATTGGTAAGCCTCAGTTCTGCCATTACCATAAACCACACAATGACCACAGACAAATGATGGCATATGTGATGGTTATGTTGTTTGTTGTTTGCAGGCTCCAAGGCCGCCCCTGTTGGGATTGGTAGCAAACCTGGAGGCATCGGCAGCGCTGCAGCAGGACAGGCACCTGCTGAAGGGGAAAATGTTCTCACCAAAATCCTGCAAGGAGGGGCAGCAGAGCAGGCGGGGAAACTGGGAGATGGTAAAGTCATGGATAAATAGATGTTAAATAAATTGAAATATAGCTCATCTCTGGATCTAACCAGTGTTAAATGCTCTTAGTTTCTGTTTTAAAAGTATAGTCTAATAATTATCAGCAAAAAATTCCTTGAATGGATATTTTGGTGTTTTTGGTGGGGTGATTTCTAAAATTTTCCTTCTCATCTTTGTCATTCTTGCAGCTTTGTCTGGCCTTGGGAAGAAGTTCACTTCATTTTGGTGAACTAAAGAATTGGGGGTAAGTAACCTCAAGTTTCACATGAGCATCACAGGCATCAGCAAACAAAGGTTGGATTGATTTTAGGATGGGAGGGAACAAATGGCAGCCTGCTTGTCAACAGAAATTATGAATTGCTTCCTCGCTGTAAATTATGGATGTTTGGGAAATTATGAAGTATGTGCTTACTGCTTCTCTTGTTTATTTTGAATCAACCATGCTCCTTTTTCAGGGTATGAAGAGTTGACACGAGATGGATTGGTAGCTTTGTACTTGAAAAACCTATGAAACTGCATTAAATACATTTCACATTAAAGAGGAAAGAGAGGAAAAGAGACCCTGAGTGCATCAGTGAGTATCTCATTAACTCTTCTTTATCCCTTGAGAAATTGATACTTTTTTTGGACTTTTCATTTTTGTGGGGGGAGCGTTGTGTTTGTGATAAATATTGTGTCACTTGCTCCACTTAGCAAGTGAAAACTATTTTAAAGATTAATAATGTGTTTAGCCACTTTTTTGACACTTAAATCTTGTAAAACAAAATCAGTAATGCGGTAACTTGTTAAACTGGTTAGTGGTACTCTCTGTTTTACCTCGTTAGCTTTAATTTTATTAAGACACCAAGCTGTGAAAACACAGAATGCTGTCACACTGTGATTAATGGATAAAGTGTTTTATCAGCTGGATATTTACATAGATTATCATAGTCCATGTCTGCATAATGAGAAGACTCAAGTGAAGCGATGACTGATTAAATACTGTGATTGTATATTCAGACTGATCCGCTGTACCTTTCCCTTGCCCCAAATTACTTAACAGGGCTGGAATCAAAGGGTGCCTTGTCAGCACTGAATTCCCCAGACATGGAAGCACGATTGAAGTGAAATAAATGAGGGTGAACGCTTCGTCAGCAAGGTGTTACAAGACATGAGCAGAGGACTGAGGAGGCCTGAAAGTGAAGTGAATGTGGATGCCTGGACAGATCTACAGACCCAGAATGATAATTGTGGACGCCTCATTCATCCAACGGTAAGTCACTAAAAGCCATTCACGCACATCTGTGTGTGCTCTTGTGTGTAGTAATGTATGTGTGTTTGTAATCCTTGAATTTAGCTTTGTTGTTGGTTTTGCTTTTTTAAGTTTTTCATTTGTTTGCTTTAGCATTTTGATTTAATTGGTCAACTGCTGTGTCAAGTCAGGTACGGCAATTAAGGTCACAGTCTGCTTGAACCTTCTCCTGCAGAGGTGTGAGGCCAAAGCCAAGAACAAGGGAGGTCAGCACTAGTATGGTTTACCTTCTGACTCCACACATGTCCAATAATCTGGGCCAAGTATGCTGGGCTATAATTAGCCTGAGAAGGCTAACTGTGGCTTTGCTTTAATGTCACACACGCAAAGACACACAGGGACAAGAGCACATGCAGGCACGCAGAATCATGACTCATGGTAAGCATCACTCATTACATGGTAGAATGAGCTAATGAACTAATTCTGTTCAATGGAGCAGAACTACAGAAGCGCAAATAAAGCAGATTTCAATGCACTTTATTTGGCGTCTGTCAAAACACACACTGTGACTTGCACAGGATGAACTTGAAGCTCATTTGAATGAAGGTCTCATTCAGCTGTTGAGCTGTCTATGTTGACACTTTGAGTAATATCAGTGGTTGTGTCAGTAACCTCTGTGTCTGTGGCCAGACTCATGATTCAGTCGGGGAATGTGGAGATAAACCCTACTCAGTGCTGCTTTGAGCAGCAGGTCAGGTTGCTCAGCCCAGTGGATTACTGCTGATACCCACAGGGCTGTGATTGGCTGGAGGGTCATGGTAAGGAACGGGGTATAGGCTGGCGGAGCTCTGGAAAAGGTTTTGGTCAATGTGAGATTTGCTTTGGAGTATTTCCAAAGACCCAGATCATTTTTAAATTTTATTTTTATTGTTTATTGTCATTCTTATTTCCTTCATTTCCTGTGGTTTAATCCTTATTGCAGCATTCATTTTGTCATTGCATTTAGTCTAGATCATTTTATATTGTAAATTTAATAATTTGTAACAACTCATTTGTTTTTGCTAACATTCACGTCTTCATTTCAGGAGGACAGCAACAGTCAATAATGAGGATGCAGTGAAGCAGGGGAGAGAGGGGGAAGGGGGACTCGAGTCCTGCTTCCCCTCCCCTCCTAGGGAAAGCCTCCTGGGATCTGTGTGACAGTAAAAGGCCCGCTAACTGAGGCACCTGGATATCATGGAAGGAATTCAGCGTGTTTAGCCACGCGTGTCTCTTCTTTCTAACAGCTTGATAGAGGAGGCCTCACAGCACTCTCTATGGGAACGTAATGGAACAGCACTCATGTCTACGGAGTTCACATCTGGCAAGGAAATTTGATTCTCTGTTGATGTCTTCAGAGCATTTTCATTTAAAACAGTAAAAAAAAGAAAAAAAAAAAGAAGACAAATTTTCATAGGTTTTTCCCGTAGCAAAGATACCGATCTTAGCCCACAATGACACCACATATCTGGAAGAGACGAGGTGTATCACGGCAATGACAACCAACCCAGTGACTCCACCACAATGCTTGGTTTCTCTGATCTCTACAATACATTCCAGTATAGGGAATTTGACCCTTTCTTTGAATGTGTTTTTATTTCTCCTCTTTTTGTTTCAGTGTCTACAGAATGCATTGTGTAAACGTGGACATGAGAATGCACGCACAAATCATTCAAAAACTGAAAGAAAAAAAAAAAAAGGAAGCCCACATCAATACTTTTTCACCACCTATGAGATGCCACTAGTCATTAGCTGTAGGACTTTAGGGAAGGGAATTACTACCAGTGTGCCCACAAGTGTGAGATTCACACAGATGAGAGGACCAAATGATAGAGTGGCCATGGCTCTTTATTAGCCATTGCAAAGCCATTGTTATAGTCAGCCCCAGAGCGTAACAGTGAGGCCTGGGGCTGACTATAAAAAGGATAAAGTCTCTTCTGGGACTTTATCCTTTTTATTGATTTGTCTCATCTTTTAGTTTCTTTTCATTTTTGCCTGATATTCACTGAATGGAAGAGCCTTATTCAGTACGTTTTTACTTGTATACCTCACATGTTTTAAAACGTCCATGTCATCATGCATTTCTTTTTACACAACTGTATACTATTGTATGTACATAAAACAAATAAGAGATCTAATTATGTAAATTTGTCATTTGTGTATTTATGGAATCACTATCCAGTGACTTTCCTTTTTTGTTGTTGTTCTGTGTTTTTCTTTGGTAAAACTTTATATTTTTCACTTTTTATTTTGTTTGAATCTGTTTTCTTGCATCGAATAATTTGCTTGTTGATTTTTAAAAGCAATAGCATGCAGAAAATGGTATATAGCACAATCGTATAAATGTTGTTTAAATTAGTGATGGGAAATATCAAACACTTCTGTCGATAAATAGCCGTAATACAATTTGTCAGAGGGTTTACAACTACAGTACCATGTCCAGCCGTGCATGTTACTTGCAGATGCATAAAAGCATGCAGACAGGTACGACCACACTCACACAGACACTCTGACTCTCTCTCTCTCTCTATTTCTTGCAAAGACACACACACACACTTCACACATTACACACTTTGCATCTTAGTTACACGTCAGAGCCAAGGTTAATTGTGTTCTCCACTGAATAGACCTGTTGACCTCCTGCTGATTACTGAGGTTACCAATTCACCAACAAGATGATCTCACTAACAAGCTGGGCCCACTGCCTCGATTTGTGCAAAGATAGATACACGTGCATGCACACACGCACGCACGCACACACACACACACACACACACACACACACACACACACACACACACACCACACACACACAAACAAATAAATACATACAGATATTGGAGAGGATGAAAGCAATTATCAATTCAAATGTTCTATGCAATGACTCATTTTGAACCTGGAAGTGATTCAGCCTAAAACAGTTTATTATCATCATTATATTCACAAGAAAACAACAAAATTATGAACTAAAATAGCTAAAAAAAAAAAAAAGTCATGAAAATGTTTTTACTTAGCAACTTGTCTGTATGAATTTGAATATTGAATATTGAACTAGAATTGTTTTTAATTTCGTGGCATGTTTTGACCCCTCACTCCCCACACGGGGGACTTGTTGCCAAAGGGTAAACTGTGTAGACTGTCAGTTTTGAATGTCCACCATCATGTTGCTTTGAAGCATGGGTTTGCTTGGCTTTGTCTGGCTGTTTGTAAGCCCTCATTCAGTTTTTGTGCGTTTTGGCTGACCTGGGCTCCTCAGTGTTTGGCTTGCAGTGACTGTGCGTGCTGCTATAAACCTGTGATACAGATGGTCAGCACTTCTCATTAATACTTGTCAGTGTACATATTGGGTGTCAGTATAACCTGTGGGGTGAATGGAATGCTTCTATGGGATATTTCATTGTTGATTAAATCACTCAGCAGCCAAGCCATTGGAAAGGTGCATGATTAGATCTTATATTCTTGGAAGCTGTACCTGAATTTTAAAAAAAAGGTAAGGCATGATTTCACCAAGGTTTGCCTAACGAACCTTGACTTTCACAGGCCAACGTAGAGAATATTGATGAGTAAAACGTTCAGCCAGTCATTCACAAATCAGGGCATGTCATTTTGAAAGCACAAGCCTGACTGGTAGCACTTGCTGCTCGATGAAGCGCAGGAATATGGAGGTTGCATAATGGTGCCTCCAACTGAACGCTGTAAGATCTGTATCAAAACAAGAGGTGGAGACGCTATCTGGTCGATATGAGGTGCATGAGACAAAACAGCCTTCAGTGCAGCCGTGCAATTGACAGAAAGGCAGACAGACACACATTCTTACTGTAAATACAAATTCATTCTTCTGTACAGCTTTTGAGTTTTGAGTACGGCTGTCATGTGCATCCCCATGCCGTATTTGCTGCCAACTTTTGTGTATAAAAAGAATATTTATTACCACAATAATGAGGATGAAGATGAAACTAATGATGATGATTATTCTAATTATTGCATAAGCATAGTGTATGTGGCTGACTTGTATTGACTGTTTACAACAGTGGAACAAAAATCGTATTCAGAAACATATCCAGTCTGTGTATAGTTTCTATACATATCGTGTTTGTAAAACAAGGGGAAAAGCCTCCTCAGCAACTACAGAGTAGAATGCCTTTGTCAGACTATCAGGAGGTCTTTGATTTGATGGATGTGATCTGCAAAGTGATGAAGGTTAAGGGAGTGAACAGGAAAAAAAAAGAAACAAAAAATCTGGAAAATGTCATTCACTGTTGTAAGTGCAATGGGCAAAACGTCAGTCGTGTATCCATTGTGAAACCTTGTGTTCTATTCAGTGTATTCCTGTAAACAGATAGAGTAAATTTTGGTGCATCATGTCAAGTAATGTGATTAATGAAAATATTGACCCTGCAATTTCCAAACAGAGAGAAGAATAAAAAGAAAAGGAATATATTGTGTTTATTGTCTTCAGTCTTTGTGTGTGTGTGTGTGTCACCTGTTTTTCTTGCAGTACTTATGGAGACACTTGGTAAGTTGTGTAGTAGCTCCGCTGCAGACAGGAGAGATCAAAAATAAGACCTCGAAGGCAACGCAACTGTTCGGATAAGACCAGGCTTTACGCGCTGAAGCAGTGATGACTTATCCGAGTGTGGGTGGTGGGGAGGCAGGAGCACCGAGAGGAGAAGCATTTGCCAGTGCATACTGTAGGGAGAGATGGAGCTGTGAGTGTGTGTGACTGAGTCTGCGTGTGTGCATCAGGAAAAGAGAATCTGAATAGTTTGTATTTTTTGTCTTTTCTCAAGGCAGCTCTTACCCTGACACATGAAATACATTGTGATGAGGATATTAATATTATATCCGTTTCCAGTTTTCTTACACTTATACTGTATAAAGATTTCCATTATTGATTAGTCTACTGATTATTTTCAATTGTCGATTGTCTATAAAATATTAAAAAATCTCCTTGGCATTAAGAATCTGCTGTCATTTTTGTTAATACATTATTGTAAATACATTAAATGCAGTCAACAGACAAGTCATTCTGTAACATTAAGCAGTAGATCAGTCTGAAATGGACAAAGTCCTTGTCGGCTTTTCTCACAGAATCTGAAGCCCCCTTTCCAAAAGCTGAAGGGCTGCATTGCACAATTTTTCAACACCTTTTTGTAACATTCACACTCAATTTACTAAGCAATTGGACAGAAGTGTGAAATTGTGAAAGTATGTAGAGTTGGAACTTCTCTCTCAAGCTCTGTTTTTAGTCTTCACACACCTTTTTATTATTTTATTTACATCCAGTACAACCAAGTCAATACAATAGAACCAGAGTTATTGTCATTTTTATGACATGCATTTATCTTTCCTGTCAAAACCTGCATTACCCACAGTACAATACGAAAGACTTGGGCCTTGAACCATCCAGCAGAGTTTAGGAGTATGCCACAGAGAGAGAAAGAGTTCTGGTAAACCTCTTGTAATCCTCAGCCCCAAAAGATGCTGACTGATCAGATTTCATGTAGTTGGATTTCCCTTTCAAATGAAAGACTGTCACCTCTCTTTATGGGCTCATGTGATGCATAAACTGAGGGGTGAAATGTCTAAACAAATTTTTTATCAAAGTTTATGTCACTGTATTCAGGGCACTGAGTTTGTTATTAATAGCTTCCAATACTCTCCTTGTGACCCGTCATCACAATGTGTGCCGCAAGTCTTTTAGGCAATTTACATTAAAGTCTCAATGTGAGGAATTGACCAATCCTTGATGTGCCATGTGCGTTTTCACTTCTTGTTTCACCATGATATTTATACTTAGATAGGTATATTCCTCATGTCAAGTGCAGTGAATACCAGTATATTATCTTTCTTCACTTATGGCCAGCAGCTCCATGAGCCACTGATGTACCACTCAGGCACACTGCAGTGCAGATGTGGTATTAACTTCCCAGCAGAACGAGCCCACAGGTTGTCATTGTCGTGTTCCTGTATTGTGCTTGAATGTCAAGGCAACTCTACTATAACAAAGCTGAATGGGCCATTAGGTTACTATGAAACGACAGCCCATTCTGCCTGTCTTCCCTTTCCCACAGAGCGAGTCATCGTTAGTCACATCTGCAGATCTTGGCTGCCCTCATCTGGTTAGGTTCAGAATTGGAAGCACCCAAATAACTGAGTTTTAAAAGGCTTTGTTATACACGAAACAAGGGAAAGAATAAGCACTGTCATATTTAATACTGTTACGGTAGCAGTGTGGTCACAGTTGTCATTAAGCAATACAAATGTGTAATAAACAAACTAGTTCTAATTTGAGTAAAGAAACTTCTTTATTGTTACCTATTTCAACATAAAATTACTGACAACATTTGTCCTAAATATTTTACAGCACGGCCCCTTCATGTTGGATGGCAGACTATTGAAGACAAATGCTATTGAAGAAAAATACTATTAATGCATTCAGGCTCTTTAGAGTCAACAGCATATTGTCAGAACAGCAAGGCAAGAAAATAACTGTAATATAAAAAAGGACGAGGCCTTACACTGAATTTAAATGCTACATCCTTGTTGTTAATCCAGAATTTGAAGTGGTCTATTATAATTGCACGGTCCATGTATTCAAGGGCTACCATAAGATGTGGGAGGATTAAAATGAACTTTCACCCAGTTCTGCTGCTAAGAGAAGGTCGCTGGTTGCTTTAATGAGGTCAGTCTCTGTACTATGCACTTAACAGCAAACCAAACTGTAAATGCTTTTTTGATTCATGAAAGCACAAAACATCTTTCTCCTAAGCCGAAGATATGAGCAGAATCTCGGCAGGGAGGAAATGTTTGTTGGGATTTAAAAGATCTAGATTTTCCTTTTAAACACAAGGCTGAACTGCGAGAAACAAAATGGAAAGTGTCAGTTTTGCGAGAGGAAGTGACCTCGTTGTACCACACGACAACTGTGCCAAAGACTTAAAGTAGCAATTTGCCAAGGAACCAAGTCGTGGATACAACTTTTGATGAAGATGATTGCAACACAGGACCACAAAGGTTAAAAAACCTCTTAAATGTCTCTATTAACTGATATGACCCATCAATGGGAGGGATGTGAAGCCGTAAGTGCTCAATCTTCTGCTCTAAGGTGGATTTATTGCTTAACCCAGAAGCATCCAATTCTACAGAACTCATATCCAACCTTTTTCCCCCTCCGGTCTTTCCAGTGCGTCATCATAATGTATAAAAACTATAAGCTGGAGGTCACTTTATAATACTTAAGACATTTTTCTATTTACATTTTTTTTCATGGCAGTGGTCTTACAGGCTTCCCTGCTTGCATACAGCAGGCTGATTCATGGTTTGTCATGACTGTCCTCAGTTACACATCACTTGACCTACACGTCCTCTTTTCAAGGGCATAAATGTAAGTCATTAAACTGTAATTGGGATGCGTGCGTTCATCTATTTCCTGAAAGCCATGACGGGAGTCTCAGCCTCCGAGGATTAACCAGTTATTTCCATCAGCCATGACCTCAGAGGAGCATTTTGTGACTCATCCTCAAGTGGTAGGAAGTATGACATCTAGAGGCAGAAGACGTGAGGAAGAAAGACTGGCCAGAAGTGAGGAATGCTCATCAAGCTAATGAATTATTTGTCACTGTCACAGCCAAAGTGCACATTACCATACTTGAGCCCATTTCTTAGAATTTAGCTGATTCACTCTGTAGTAAGCATATGATGTGATTATTTTATCACACAGCTGTGACCTTTTAAAGTCACATCTTTCCAGCTTTCAACTTGCGATTACCCATCTGTCTCTACTTTATCCAAGGACATAACAAACCAGAAACCTTCCTGATGCAGAGATGTAATCTAAAGGCATTGAGTGATTAAAGAGGCACTTATCATGACTTTGATGTGCTGTAGCCACGCCACAAGAGGCCAGCAGAGAGCACACCCATAACTCTTATCAGTCCTAAATATGTCGAGATCCATCAGGCTGCGGAGCAAAATGACAAATGAACGGGGCTGAGGGAGAACTGGCTGCTCAGGTTTTTCTCCCTCACCTGTCACTCACAGTCTTAATCTGCTTGCTTGCGAATCCTGCAGACTGCTTAATCAATACACAACCCTTTAATAATGAAACAATCCTCTTCCAGTACTTTATGCTTTCTAAAAGGTTTGTTTGCAGCCCATTGCTGTCTCACCTAAAAAAGAAAAAAAATCAATTACCTTAAATTACTGCCATGCCTCAGAAAATGATAAATAACCATATTCACTGAGCTTCAGGAGATCTCTTGAAACTTGGAAATCTATGTTCAAATGTATTTTAGCTTTAATTATTACACTTCGCTGTCTTCAGGAATTCAATAAAGAACTGGTTGGCTACTTTACTCTTTGATGTAAGCAAAAAAAAAATCTTGTCATTGCTGAGGATGAAGCTAATTTTGTGTTTCATTACCAAAATTGAAAAGAAATCAAAGAATCCCAATTTATTTTGGATGTCATATATATATAGTAGTGTCAAATTAAAGGAAAAACCAACATAAAGGTGTGGGGCCTCCAGGTACCACCTGAACAGCTTCAGAGTTGGTGGTAGTGGTGGAGCGCTGTCGAACACATTGCCGCAAAATCTTTCATAGGTGTTGGTGCTGGGTTGAGATGTGGTGATTGTGTGTGCTTGTGGTAATACACATTCTGCATTAACGTGCCAGTTTGCCAGTTTACAGTGTGAGCCTGCTCCTGCTGGCTGGAGCAACAACAGAGGACGTCTCTGTTGAAGTGAACATCTTAAACTCTACGAATGTAACTCCAGCTTGCAACAACCACATTATATTACAGTTAACATCAAGTGGCAATTAAAAACAAAGTGCCTGGGAGAACTAATGCAATTACTGAAGTAACTGGAGAAGGCTACATTGTCTTGAAGCCCAAGAGAAATTTCCCTGGGGACCCATTAATTATATCTTATCTTAAATTTCAGATGAAAACTGAAAAGTATAGGTGCAATATTAATATGAAAATGTCCATTATCTTATAAACATATTAAAACTCGGTAGATATCCATTCAGTATGCTACAACAAAGTGGATGGAAACAGAGGACCATGTGCTATGTGTTAATTGCAACAGTGAGGAAAGTGAGTGGCTGCATCCTGTCACATGCTGCTAATATAGTGTAGGTAAGCTGCATTATTATGGAAGTATAATAACAAAAGATTTGAGAGAGATAGACAAAAATCAGCACAACACACTGCTCTCTCTCAGTTTTGGCAATTTCTGGCTACCACTTTTCATCAGCAAGCTGCAACAGGACACACCTTCACCTGGACCTCAAAGTTATATAATTTCCAGAGTTAAAGTCTGCATTAGAAAAAAAATGCTTTTGGCTATATTTTGAAAATGTTTATTTCATGATTGCTTAATCATATCTGGGGTTGATATTCACATAAGGCATGACAGTTAGGAGTATGTTGTATCCTTCACAGGACATTTGTGTTATGTGAATTCTTTCTTTTTATATGCTTTTTAAATTATTTGCGTACGTATTGATTTATTAGTGGTTGTGGTCAAGTTTCTTAAGCAGGTTGGCCACCAAGTGATGCAGCACATGGTAATATATTTGTGGATGCATGTGTGTTAAATTTGTAATTTGTCATAATTTCTGAGATGGAGAGCATTTAATTTTTGCATGTATGAGTAACTTCAAAGGCAGTTTACTCCTTCTTCAGGAGCGTAGGATCTTCTACCATTCATCCAAAGGTAATTTGTGTTTATTCAGACGATGATGACTGTAAAAAGGGAGACAAATCAGAATAGACAGAAATCCCTGGCAGCGCTTCAGCACTGACCACATGGCTGCTCGGGTACACAGGAACATATTGCGGGTCAAATTGTGAGAAAAAGAAGCCAAGCCTCTACATGGCCTCTAATGCCCTGCAAGGGACAAACAAATCTAACCAACCACCACACGATGCCTGTTACTGGCATCTCATGGTGGAAACATAAATGTGACATGGAGGAAAGGGGCATTCAAACAGCTGAGCACAAAAGGTTTCTTACTGTCTTACTTTACACATTTAGCCTGTTTCCTATTCATATAACCTTGTACGTGTGCATGAGAGAGAAAGAGAGGCTCTGTGTGCATTCATGTTCAGGACACAGAAATGCTGATGCCTCTCCTTTGGGCCCTGTCAAGCACACTTAGCGTCAGTGTTTACAATGCAAAATGGGAGAAAGTCCCAGTAATTCCAGGAGGCCTGAAGGCAGGGGAGAGCAGGAGAAAGACAGAAGCCAGGGGGGACATTGTTCTGTTTTGGAAAAGCCTGCGGGGCGTGTGTGTTCCAACACTTCTGAAGGACATACACACCTCATAGTGAAGTCACAGTGTGTGATGTCATGAGTTTAGATTGATTCATGCTGCGACAGAAGTTCCTCTGTCAGAGCAGCTTGCTGGATCTGTGGTTACCCTCAGGCAAATCTGATTTATAATGCTGGCAGTCTGAATGCTGGAGAGGGGCCGGTTCATTGTTTTATAAAAGACAACACAATATGTCACTGCTTCACTGTTTGATTTAAAACCTGTCCCACTTCTGTATTGCATACAGCTCAGACTAACAGAATAGATTGAACATTTTTTTAAATACTCTTATTTGGTTTCTTGCTGGGAGTTTGATCAGAGGATGAATACAACTCATGTGTTTGCAGGGTAATATGAAGCTACCACCTGGTGTATTGTCATCACAGTGAGGTTCCACGCAACCAGCTGAAAGTCCAGGATGTAGCTAAAGTAAGTAAGTCAGCAGGTAAGAAAGTAAAGTTTATTTATATAGAGCCTTTCAAAAACAGACATCATGAAGGCTACGCAATAAAGAGACAACTAAATAATTAAGAAATGTTAATGTAACTGTTACACAGAGCAACAGTCACATTTAAAGCAGACATCTGCCTAAAAACATGAGACAAAGACAAAACTAAAACAAAGACAAACTAAATAAACAATGACCTGTTATCCTACTGGTGATGTTGGGCTGCATGAACAGTGAAATGTAAACAGGTTACTAACTATGCATTTTGGACCATTTGTGAACAGGTGAGGGAGGTCTTGCTAAGGACGGTTGTTAGGATGGCCGTGTAGTGGCTGGACTTGAACAGGATGCTTGCGGTAGCGGTTGAGATATGTAGTCCTGAGAGACACCATGCTGGATTGAAACTGGTAGTGTTATATTGCCTCCCACTGGCCACACCCTCGGCCTTTAACACAGTAAGGGGAAGAACCAGCCTCCCCTAACATTAATCAATACAAAAAAAAAACCAAATGCATGAAAATATATTACCCCGCACAAATGAAAAAGTTGTACATGATTGTAATGTGTACGGCAATTTAGTGCAGACATATATCAGACCTAAACACCAGCTCACTGAACTGAAACACCCCTACACCAATCATCAAATGGTGTCTCCCAGAACCTTTAAAATGGCTCCCAGTAACGCCAGGATTCATTTAGCCCAAACATCCTGGAGAGGAGATTTGACAAGGTGAGTGACCTTTACATCATGGCAGTGCCATGATGGCACCAGAAGTTTCACTACAGCTCACATATGTCAAAGTACTCAATATATAGAACAAATGTTTGTTTTTTGCAGGGTCAGACTTCATCCACTTTGGCTGAGAGGAAACTACAGCATCTGCAAACCTGGCATGTTAACCACATGTTATTTAAACACATGGTATTTGAGATAAAGCCAATTATTATCACACAACCAATGAAAAGCATTTTCATTACGCAGGTGGAAAGAGTTGCAGTAATCAAGATGGGAGGATATAAATACATTAATAATCATCTCCATTGATTGATTGATTAAATCATGCCATCCAGGGTCAGTATTTATAGAAAACTATCTGCCATCCAGTCTTTTAAAATGGCAGTTTTAGCTGAAAGAAAGCATGACCAAGAAATAGTCCTGCACATAAACCCCCATGAACACCACTACCATCGTCCCCCTCCTGAAAAAGAGCCCCCCCACCTGCCTGAATGACTACAGGCCAGTAGCACTCACTTCAATCATTATGAAGTGTTTTGAGAGAGT
>JBAJHX010000096.1:13625142-13679089 GCA_037176925.1 Amniataba percoides
TTTACTCTATTCTATTTTTATATTTAAACCTTTATGGCATTCAGTGTGTACAGCAAAGTAAGAATTTCATTGTACAGTGAACCTGTTTCCTTACTGTGCACATGACAATAAACCCTTTGAATCTTGAATCTTGAATCTTGAATGAAAACGGTGTTTGTACACTTTGATTCTTGTGCAGATTAAACAAGAGACGTGACGGTTTCCTGCTGCTGGAGGGTGGGATGTGTCACCCTTTCAAAGAGTCAGGGTACGTGTTTCCACCTGCATCTAGTCTTTGTACTAGGTATACGAAGCCTCTGGCCAAAGCCTCACATGTGTAACAGACATGAGAGGGGGATCGGTCTTCCCATCAGAGCCTCAGTGAGAAATGTGCCACAAGCTTTTTATTTCGTCTACTACTGCACGCTTGATCCACTTTCATGCAAACAGACTCGGGGTAATTCTGTTTCTTCTGCTCAGCCGATAAGAATTAACTGGATCAGATGTGCAAGAGTGGTGAAGGAGCAAGAAATTACAGGACAGGCAGCAGATGAAGACAAAAAAAGTGGACTTTTTACCCAGAGTCAGCCTGTCAGGCGTGCAAATCCCTCCTCCTTTGCCGGGATTAGCAGACCACAGTCTCGCATCCTGGTATCTCCCCCATCCACATTTAACCTACAGCTTTGAATATGAAAAGCTTGATAAGGGTGGTACAGAGCGTGGGATGATGGGCTCCCTGACAGTCTGAATTCAGGGCTAATTGTACCACTAAAGAAAAGGACTTCCCTGGTTTCACCCGCAGGTTTGACTGCTGGTCACTTCTGAACACCCCCGAAATGCACCGTGACTACTTCACCTGTGTTGGTGAAAAAGGAGAAGGGAAAAAAGAAGAGGAAAGACACTGGGGGGCTCGAAATTAAAACACCAACTCCAACATCTTCAACTTTAATGTGAGTGGACACGGTGACTCCCATTCAGCGCCACGATGATGAGAAATCCCGTGCAGGCCGCTCACCGCTCCTCCTCCTCCTCCCCCTGCCTCCTCCCCCTCCACTCCTCCCCTCCTCCTGCCAGCTGCCACTTGCAGTAGTGGTGATGCTGCTCCCTGGCGTGCAGAGGAGGAGAGAGAGCGCGTCCGCTGCCCAATGACAGCGCAGGATGCTGAGAGAGGCTGTTAGGGTGAATGGAGGCGACAAGATGCCGTCTAAAGCGGCGAAGGAGAGGAATTAACATCGATGAAGGTACCATTACTATTATTATTATTATCTATTTGCCTTTTTATATTTCACACCTGCTCCATCCGCGGCACGTAATGGAGGTGATGACACTTAAAATCCGTGGAGTGTCTTTTTTTTCTGTTGAGCGTTTAGTGAGCTCAGGCTGTGCCCGTTTAAAAAAAAGCCTTTTCTCGTTGATGGCAAGGACTCAGGTCAGTGCTCACTTAATAGCGGAGAATGTGCATGTTAAACGCCGCGTTGAAGCGACGGGGCAGCAGCGCCGTATTTCAAAATAAAGCTTCGGGACTCGCTGATCGACGCGCACCACGCCGGGGCCATCGAAGATGAAGGCCGGGGAGCTGTCAGACCGCTCGGTCGTGCTTCCTGTGCTGCATCAAATATACAGCAGCAGTAAAAAAAAAAAAAAAAAAGCTCTGGATACATAAAACAGGCGCCGGTGCGCAATGAAGGCGCATCTGTTTTTACGTTTTCATTTGAACATCCACGAGTCATTTCTAGGCGACCCCCCCCCCCCCCTCTCCCCCTTCCTCCTCCTCCTCCTCCTCCATCTCCATCGTTGGACACTGGGACTGGGTGCACGGTGGAGCTGGGCCTGTGCAGGAGCACATTTCCATCTTGGAGTCGGTGTGAGGCATGAGGGCGTCGGGACTGTAGTAGAATACGTGATGAGGGAGGCTGCATGTGTTGCAGCTCGCTGCTCACCGAGCGGGGCCGGCTCCTCGCTTTCACATGGCATCTCCCTGTTATCAGCCCATTTTAGAGGCTATTTATAGAAGAGTGTCCTCCCGTGTCCGCCCTCTTGCCAGAGATCCCTGCCTTTAACCGGTGGTCCCGTTTTCATACAGCTGTGTTGGAGTGGGAACAAAATGCCTGCACGCTGCCTTTTGAAAATGTCACGATGGCCTCATAGGAAACAGCCCCCCCCCCCTTTCCCATCCCATCCCAACATCACCACCATCATCATCATCATCATCACCCCACAGATAGACTCGGCGTCGCCTGTGGTGAAATCTTTGCTTCAGAACATCTGTATCCTTTCTGTTAACGCATCATTGCTCTCTGAATTTCCAGTGATCATTTCTTCAGTGGCCCCAAACTGGCATTTATTTGCTGAGTTTTTTTTATTATTGCTTATATTATAATTGCTCTGCTTAATACCTTAGCAGTGTTAGTGTGACAGCATGGCCATGAGCTCCAAAAAGCTGCATATTAAAAAACAAACAATATCAGATTAAAACTGTACACAGCAGATGATTTCTAATTGCACTCCTCAGCTGTATGCTCCTCCAGTATCGTCACTGTTTGTGCAATAATATGATACTCTCTTATTGCACTGTGGTCATTTCCCTCAGTAGGACATACTGAGCAGCGTGCTTTGGTGCTGTGTGGGCCTGCGTGGGTGAAATCGTAGATAAGAGATGCTGCTTTAAAACAAGGATAGAAGACAAAGAGTAGTATTTTCTACTGGAGATAAATGGGGGTGGAACATGACAGTCATCTGTCAGGGATTTGTAGGCAACTTATTTAATATTTAACTGAGACGACCTCTGCCCTAGTCCCGATGCGATTAATATGAGTCAATTAATGGATTATTCAGTCGACACATATTCCACTGACACTAAATGATTTAGAAAATTAGTTGTTTTAGATCATCAGTTACTATTGCTGTTTTCTGGCATTTTATGAGCTATGTTATTAATTGATGAATCTCATAATATTCATCAGAAAGTGAGTATGTTCACTAGTTGCAGCCCTGCTCTGCGCACACTAACACTCTTTGATCAAACCCAGTGGAGTTTGGTATTCCCATACCAATGCTTCAAAGCTCCAGACAATCAATCTGTAAGTCACTGTTGTACTCCAATGTGATTAGTGTATTCCACTGGATGGACAGAAAAACAGAAACCCATTGCTCTACAAATAAGCAGTTAAGAGAAGATATTAATTTTTTTAAATTTTTCTTGATTCTGTTAGAGGCTTATTTTTCTGGTTGGAGATCTGTGGAGCGTTTCTTTCAAACAGTGTGAACGTTGGTCCTCATTAAAATGCAGCACTCCACTGTGTGGCACAATGTTTTTTGAAAGAAAGTGTTTTTCACATTATGTGCCTTTATCAAACAGCTGACAGTGAAGATCGACAAGAAACAAGAGGAGCGAGGGGGAGGCACATGAAACGGAGATCCTCAGCTGGAATCAAACCGTGGAAGTCGCAATCACATGGCACACATCCCAGATCGCTGGCCCACCAGTGTGGCACAGTTGGCATCATTTTCTCAACTTCTCCCCACATTGCATCACATAGTTTTCGTGGAATTCAAAATTACAAATAAATCATTAAAAAGGATGAGTTAGTCAAGTAGTTTCTATCAAACACCGAGTGAAAGATGCCTCACAGGGTATTTTGCTTTATGTTGCGAGCCGTAGTACGTCCATAACAATGAGCACTGAGTTGAATCATGCTCACAGTCTCACCGAAAAAGCAAAGCAAATGAGCCTCACCAGACTAGATATACAGCAGGTCAATTATAATTTATTATGAGATGCTGTTGTTGTTTTGTCTGCGCTGCCTGTTGCTGAATGCTGTTTTTGCTCCTTCCAAAACCAGACTTCACAGACCTGCTGTAGCAAGCTGACCACTGTAGATAAGAACCAGTTTGTTGTTGCATGTGTCTGCGTATTTGAAATTTGAATTTAATTTGCCACTGTCTCAGAGGGACAAAAAAGGAGTGCTATTTTACACTGTTCATAGACTATAAATGCAAAATCTTGCTCTACCCAAAGCGTAAAAAAAAAATTTGATTTGCTCTGCTATTTTATATTAGTACGGCCCCATTTCCTTTGCTTTGGACACCTTCTCCTTAATATAGCTAACGGAGACGGTCGTGTCCTGTCTGACCTCCTCTGCCTGGCTGCAGTGATTGCCCCTGGCCTAGTGTCTTCTCACAGACGATGCTTCAGCGAGTGCAGATGAGGGTTCCTGTCATCCAAAATCTTACTGGACTTCATAGACATCGGAGACCTGTTGACACATGGCTCTCTGTGCCGGGAATTGTCATTTTATCTGTCCCTTCAAAGCAGAATGGAAGATTATGTGTGAGGTTAAAAACTTGGTTGGACAGTTGGAAAGAGATTTCCCACAAATCACGTCACCCCGGCACTGCTGCGACACACACCGTCTGCATTTGGCCACCGTTTTTTTTTTTCCTCACCTTTTCTGGAAACTTATGCTACCGTTGTGTCAGGCGACTGAGGTGCTTTATCTCTGTTAGCTCAGGCGTAGTCACCATGGCAACTGGGTCTGAGCAGCAAGTGTCACCAGAGGAGAGAAAGTGCCGTAGTTCACTTTGATGGAAGAGTCTAATTTTTTTTCTCACAGATGGTCCAGTATTATTCATCAGTTGATGACAGTGTCCTCAGCATTTGTTGTTGAACAGCCTTCTGTGTTTTACCTCAAAGAAAACCAAAAAATGTAATAGTGACACTACCATTATTTGTGATCTCAAGCTTAAATATTTTATAGGCTGTGATATATCTTGTGATATATATTATTAAGATGGCATGAAATGGCAGACCCCTTATTAAGACATTAAATATTAACCCTCCCATTTTCTTTTCTCTTCATTAGTCTGCAGTATTGTCAAATCTTTTCATTTCCACCATGTTCCGCCTTAATTAAGACTGAGGCTTGAAAAGCTAGCAAAGACAAAGGTAGCAGGACACAACAGTGTTTATGAAGTCATTGTCCCTTGTCTATTTTAATTTACAATACAATGCAGTAGAGGATTACTTTGTCATATGCCATTGGCTCGATTATGTTAGCTGTCCTCTATAACTGATTTTTATTGCACTGAGTTGATGATATTGTATTGATTGTGTTGTTTGGTGCAACACAGCAGTGTGTGTTGAAGTGCTCTGGCACTCTTTATAGTGTAACAGCGCAAACTGTTGTCTATTTGTGAAATGTTAAAAGATTTCACTTTGGTTTGGTTATTGCTGTAATAACTAATATTGCAGTAATGAATGCTGTATTCAGACATCACAGAAAACATTAGGACAGCTGATAGGTAGGCAGCCACAGTCACACATCAACTGTTAATTCAGTCTGTACCGTCTGACTGCATGGACAAGCACTTACTTTGGAAAGTAGTTCAGTAAAAAGGTTTAGTAGAAAACTGCAAGACAAAAAGAACAGTTTGAGTGGTGTACATTTTTGTCATTTCTTCATGGGTGACATTATATACTCTGATGCAAAACAGTCACTCAGAACAGAACAATGTAATGTGATATTGTACCCTGTGTTTTAATTAGTCTATTATTTATTTGAAGTACTGTGTGACTGTACAGCTCTACTGACTGTCCTGTATTAGCAGCATTAATGGGATAAAGATAAATGCTGGCCAGTGGGAAATCCAGGATGATGCTGGGAAATTCCTGTGGGCCATTTGAAATAGGAACCACATAAAATGTGGCAGTTTCCTGCTGATGTTTACTAATACAAGTCTTGAAGCTAGCAGAACCATTTACCGCTTCACATGTAGTTTCTTGCAGGTTTGTTTTGCCCCGCTCAGTTTTGCAGGGAAATGCACTATGTGTGTGCATTTCTGTCTGTGCCTTTCATCTGACAAATACAAACAGTTTTTATTCATCTAACAGGTGCTTCTCTCCTGTTTCCCCAGATCTGACTTTGAAGTGCGCCACCTATTAAGGCATGAAATAAGTCACCCATGTGCAGTAAAGAGAGTCAGAGCAGGCTCATTTCTGCGCGCTCCTGTTAAGGACCCTCTGGTGGCTACACCGCCGATTCACAGGACATGTACGGCAGTGCCAGAGCTGTAGGCCATATAGAGAGCAGCCCCGCACGGTCCCCGCGCCTGCCAAGGTCCCCCAGACTGGGCCATCGGAGGGCCAACAGCGGGGGCGGGGGTGGTGCGGGGGGCAAGACGCTCTCCATGGAGAACATCCAGTCCCTCAACGCTGCCTATGCTACTTCGGGGCCCATGTACCTGAGCGACCACGAGGGCGTGGGCTCCACTGCCACCTACCCAAAAGGCACTATGACTCTGGGTCGAGCCACCAGCCGGGCCATGTACGGGGGCCGCGTCACAGCTATGGGCAGCAGTCCCAACATTGCTTCAGTGGGGCTGCCTCATCATGCTGACCTTCTGTCTTACAGTGACCTGGGCTCCCTCTCCATGCTGCACCCCCACCACCACCAGGGGGTGCCCTCCGCTCTGCTGAGGCAGGCGGTGCGGGGCAGTGGTGGGGAGCTGCTGGAGATGCAGGCCCAGCTCAGGGACATGCAGAGGGAGAATGAGCTTCTGCGCAGAGAGCTTGACCTGAAGGACAGTAAGTTGGGATCCTCCACCAACAGCATCAAGAGCTTCTGGAGTCCTGAGTTGAAGAAGGAGAGGATAATGAGGAAGGAAGAGGCGGCTCGCACATCAATCCTCAAAGAGCAGATGAGAGTCACTCACGAGGAGAACCAGGTGAGGCCAGCCCTCTGAGCTGTCCACTCAATCCACTCATTACTGCAATGAATTTCTGTTGCCAGTCTCTTGTCTTTCTGTTGTTGTCTTAGATCTGTGTGTCTCTGCTTTTGCCATTCTCTTCTCTGCAATAGGCATCCTCAGTCCAAGAATTCAGGGAATTATTGCAGCCAGTCATGTTTTTCAGCATTTGTGGAAACCTTTCTGGAAAGAGTTCTTTGTGTACATAAATATTTAACACACAATCTCCTTGCATAGTACTCCACTACAGAATCAATGTCGGAGGGGCCACTTGAGCCACAGGAAATACAAAACTCTTTAATCAAGTTGTCTGTAATCTAGTTTTTGAAATCTGAGCTCCTATACTTAGCCTTGTGCCTTGTATGATCCATTTTACAGTCCACGATTTTGACACTGAAAACCTGCTCTCGGTTGTTTAATGACTGAAGTGAAAGGCAGGATGACACTGCTAACAGGTGTATTGTAACCTCTGTCTCAGTCTGGCCATGGAGTTAATTTTAGTTCTAGTTTCTTTTCAAAGGTTATTATCAGAATGGCCCAAGAGGATGAGGTGTCAAAGGGTTTTTTTTGTATGTCTCAATGTGGGGGTGTAGTCATGGCCCAGTTAAATCAGTAACTGACAAGAGTAGGCACAAGGCCCAGAGACAAATGTCAAGGATGCTTAAACACTCTCTGTCTTACCCTCTCTCTCTTCCTTTTTTCACTGCTTTTCCTTTACTCACTCTGACTTTGATCGTCTCCCACTGTCTACCTCTGTTCATCTGGCCTTCACTGTCCTCTAATATAAATATACAGTCTGCTTTTTTTTCTGACTTCATGTAGATTGCAGTTAAACTCTTCGGAGCACACTTACTTTGACAGTCAAGTGAGAATTAAGTTCTATCAATGGACAGAATGTAATAATGGAAATGAACAGCTAAAAGTCACTTATTGCACCTGCATTCAGTGTGAAAAAATTCTCTTTGTGCACCTGAATTTGGGTGGCTAACTCTAACCCTTATATTCAGTCATACTTGCAGACTGACATAATCGTCTATTAAAATGTTAGCATATTTGGTATATATTAAGTGTATTTCTATACATATATATGTATGTATGTATGTACATGCATAAAAAACAAAAAAAATGGTTAGCTGACTTATAATGGAGACAAAAATATTTTGATAAAAAGGCCTTGGTGTAGGTTTGATATTTCTGCTGCAAGGAAAAATGCACAGCGCACTGAGGTAGATTTTGGAATAGGTCATCGTATTGCTTGGCTGGCTAGATTGAGCAATTTGTTATTTTCTTTTTGAGGCAGGCCGTGGCATGATGCAGCTAATTGCACGATGCTTCAAGCCAAATAAAGGTTGAACTTTGCCAGCTGGTCGTCGTCTTTGTGGCCAGTCTGTCAGCGTTTCTGTCTGTCTGGCTGAGTGATGCTGTCAGACACTGGGCAACCTTTCAAGGTCATAGTAGGATGCCATTAGTGTGACCCTTAAAGGAATTCTGTCTGTCCTTGCGTTTGTGCATGTGACAAAAGTCCCCCTCTGAAATAACTTTTGGGGTGCGTGATTCGACTTTAAAGCGTTTGCATGTTCCCCCCTGAAGTAGTGCCATGCTGCTAAGGAGAAGGATGTCGAGCTCTCTGCCTCACAATTGGAGGGTTTTTACCTGCTGGAGATCCCTAGAGGGGATCTCAGAGTTACCTTGATTCTTTTACATCTTTGTGATTCATGAAAATGTACAGGGACAGTATTTGGGAGGAGAATGTGCCTGCTCAAGCTAAACCTGAACTGCCACTGACAGGGCCCAAGCCATTTATCATTTCACTTATTCCTTATGTTCAGTGCGATTAAATACTCAGCGTGAAACCTTGTATATATTTTTAGCTTGGCTTCATACAGTGTAGGAGCTGAATGTGTCCGGCAGAGTATGAAAGCTGTACAGTGTGGGCTTTCATGCCTTTGTGCTTGATACAAAGAGATGATTTTTTTTTTATCCTCAGTCCATCAGTCCATTGTCCATCAGAGTTCGCTCTGTCTCTGCACCAAATGGTATTTATATCTCTCCTGGTAGGGTTTGTTAATGAAGTATGTCAGCTAATAAAAGGCAGATGTGCCTTGTTACTATAATTGGTCTTTTCTATCTTGATTTCTGGGCTGTGAGGTGTCCTTACGTAAGTGTATACTTATGGTGGGATGGTTTTAGAGGCTGACTGAGGAGCAAATTGCCTCATTAATAATGGAGTAATTTCAGGCCAATCATTAATTTCTATTATCTGTTGTGTGGCACCCTTCACAATTGCATCAGGTGCCACAGGCATCCATTAGCTTGAGCAAATGCCATGCATTATTTATTTAGTGAAAAATAAGATCTGGGAATATGTACCTTTTTTTTTACCACATTTTTAGGAAAAGAGGAAAACTGTGCAGGCATTAGTGTTTGCCGTTTGTCTGTTTTTCTTGAAGCCACTAGGAGTGAAATACCAACCTCAACCCGCAGAGCTTTAATCAAGACAGTCGATGGTCATGACGAAAGATAATAATAACCCCAGGATTCTTCTGATGTACTGTGCGGCCGGCTCAGGCTGTTACAATGCTGAACCGTTTGACTGGAATTCAAGCGAGTTTTTTGTCATGCTGAATCTGGACAAGAGCTGCTGGAGGGAAGTGTGTGAGCTAGAGCGTACCATATCTGACTGAGTCATGACCACTGCTGCTCAGCCACCCAGTCAGCCCTCATCAATGCAATCCCCAAAATGAAGGCTGAGCTTCCCATATTTCACTGCTCTGTCTGTGCGTGGATGCCTCAGACACGACATGTTTTTTGTTTTATTCTTCACCGTAAGCTTTTACACGTCACCGAGCAATGGGAGTGTGAACATGTGAACAGGGTGGGACTCTTGTGTGTCAGCAAACTGTCGGGGGTTGGGTATATTTGGAGCGTACTGTGAACTAACGCGCAGGCTTACGTGCACGTGGATGCATATGAACATACTTGTGTACGTGTATACTGTGCAGTCTGTGGTGTGTCCTGTGTGTGAACAGGGGTGTGTTGCATTTTTTGATGAGAGGTGTCTTCCCTTTGTAGTAGTGCCAGGTGCTAATGTGCGTGCAGAAGTGCAGTCATAACCACCTGTCTGTGTTTTGTGTGAGAGAGATATCATCACAAGTATTTGTTTGCACATTATTCATATATTTGGTGGCGCAGCAGGTGTGTAAACTACACAGTGTACATTATTGCAGCATGTTGGAGAAATGTTATTGATGTTTTTGGCAATGTCATCACGTGATGAGCTCATGTGGACACAGGAAGTATCGTGTGGGCAGTCAAAAGAGCCCATGGATACTTCCTGTGGCAGCCGCCACAGCCGCTCTCTGACCACATAAGATGGCTGCTGCTTCATCCAGAGGACAGGAAGGTGATGAGTTGAGGTGTCTCTCTCTCTCGTTTCAACTGAACAGGATGAGATGAAATGCAGAGGAGCAAGGGAACATTTACTGAGTGCAAGGCTGGTAAGATTAAGGTGGGAGTGGAGGATGGAAGAACAAAGCAAAGAGGATAAGGCGTGTTACAGTCTGCTGGAGTCTCTTTCCCCAGAACAGTTTTGGATTAGATCAGAGCCAACAGTGCAAAAACGTCCATCTCAACAAGTAAAGTGAGAATCCAGGAATAAAGATGTATTCTTCTTTGAATCAGGAAAAAAAGAATTCATTTTTCACTTTCCACTGAAATTAGTCTTTTTAGGGTTGAGGCTCAGAAGGCTGTCCACTAAGAGTTGTTCGCTAAGTGCAAGACTGACAGTTTGATCCCTATTTTTCACTGCTCTCTGACATATTTTAGCCAAAAGAATTGATGAATTAGTTGAACAGACTTGATTTTTATGTTTTAAAACAAGTAGTAGTAGTACACAATAATGATGGTTATGTAGATGGTGATAGAAAGGAAAAGCAAGAAAAAGCCTCTTGTTGCTCTGCTTTGCAAGATCAGGACACCCACTGTGAAATGTTGTCATGAACTGAAATACAAAAAACCTCAACTCTTAAATCAGAGGATGTTTACCCCAAAGATTATTTTGATTTGACACTTGGTTTCGTAAGTTGAAAGGCATTAATTTGGTGATGCTGCTGTAGATGAAACTCAACATTTCTATTTATTTAAATGGCTTATTGATTAAATGCATTGTTAGACTGGCTGTCTGGTTTTCATGCAAAATCACTGTGAAATTATAGCTCCAGCTCAACATCACCCAGACGCTATGTATCAATGAGTATTCGGCATCAGTGTGAACTGAAAGATTTAGTACATGGCATTAAATCACGCAGCTGTGATTCACAGTACATGTGACGGAGCCTATAGTAACAGACGTGCTGGTTCACGTGCAGCCTGTATTGCCCTCTAAGAGTACAGCCATGATATATAGGTCGATATCCCACCAACAATGCAACAAACAGAAAATAGTGAAGAAAGAAATATTGTCACAGTGACCTATGACACAGCGTAACAGCAACGTACCTGGTTCGATTACATTTTAAGACTCTCAGCTATATACTATAAATTAAAAATACGATGAGAAATGATCTTTAAAATAGTATCCTACCGATTTAGCATTGCTCTCCTATAATATTATATGTTGTATATTGTCTCTTTTATTACACA
Source organism: Amniataba percoides (assembly GCA_037176925.1). NCBI lineage: Eukaryota > Metazoa > Chordata > Actinopteri > Centrarchiformes > Terapontidae > Amniataba > Amniataba percoides. The sequence continues at coordinate 13,636,507 of JBAJHX010000096.1, forward strand.
CACTCTTCCTCCTTGTGAGAACTTGGTCCTTCTTTACCCACAATGCAACTTAATTGCTATCAGTTTGCTTCAGAGAGTCAGTGGTGTGCGAGTGGCAGCTAAAATAGCATCAAGCTTATAGCTTCAAGCAGAGATCAGGAGTGGGCTGCAGAGGTCTGGTAACCTCACGTCTTACTTAACTCCTGTGTGCCATCCCACCCTTTTAGATTTCTGCATTTGGGCCGTTCTCTACCTTTGTTTTAGCTGAGCGGAGATGAATAAATGCCACGTTTTCTGTCATCACTGTGGGTGTAATTGTATATTGTCAGCCATCACGACATACAACACGGAGATTAGGTATGTAGTGAGCAGTAGGCTGCTCTGACTCAGTGCTTTAGAGCTGTCCATCTGTCAGATACAAACACCCACTCTCTCTGAACACACACACACACACAGACATATATATAGCATACCATACATATAGCTCCCCGTGCCTTTGCCACCTGGTGAAAGAACTGAATGTCACCAGATTTGAGGATCAATCTGTGAACAGAGTAGCTTTAAGATAATGTGTTCACAGTTTACATCACGGACTGTGAAGTACATTTTTAGCTACTCTAGCAGTTCCAGGGATATCAGTCAGTTGGTTCTTCCACTGCTTTTTATCCAGGCTGGAATATTTTAAATAGTGCCAGATGAATTGTCATGAAAATCTGGGTATTTGTGGATGAAACCTACTGAAACCTAAACCTGAGTTTAGTGATCCTCTTCTTTTTCTTTAGTACCACTATGACTGTTGGATGAATTGACTACTCCCCACCGGCACATTGGTCAAATTTCCTTCAGGACTGCCATGAGGTTAACATTTGTGGTTTTAAGAGAAATATCTCAACACTTATTCAATGAAATGCCGAACAAACATTCAGACCTAAGAATTAGTTGTAATATCATTAATGATCCCCGACTTTTCATTCAACATCACCATTTGGACAGAATTAGAATTTTTTCAGTTTTTTGTTTTGTGTTCCCACCAGCCGTAGCAGTGATCTCTGTTTAGGACTAATTAATAAATGTTAGTATGCTGACAATATAAGATGAGATTGTGAACATGTTACACATTATACCAGTGGAAAGCCCAGCTGTGCCAAAGTACAGCCTCACAGAGCCACTAGCACGCCTGTAAACTGTTAGTGTTGTTAATTTGCCCTTTTACCCATGTGACAAATCCAACCCACAGTATGCTTCTGTATGTTTAATTAACCGACATGTAAGCAGATTTAGCTTTTGGCGGTTTCAAGTTTTATGTGTGAGGCAGTGATAGACTTCTTGTCTATTGTAGCTCTCAGAAGGATTTTGTGTTTCTGCACAAAAGGGTTTCTGACAGCCAGTTACCCCTGGCTGCCCCAGGTGTCAGTTAGAGGAGGGGGGGGCATTGTAGCCCAACATCTCTCCTTGACTCCTTGAAACGTCGGGAAGCTCATTTTCAGGATATGCAGTGAAAAAGAAGCCTTCTGTTGAAGCACAGTGACCACAATGCCAATATCCACTGAGTCATGACTGACTCACAGGAACTGGTACAGTTCCGCTGTAGACGTCGGGGGGGATATGGTGGCCATATAGTCGTTGTAACCCACAGTGCAATTATGCAAATGGAATCACTGGACTGCTTCCTGCAGTTTAGTTCCAAGAAGGCAGGTTATTGATCAGGGCAGAGCGTGGGAGTACTGATGACAGGGGAGAGAGCAGAGTCAGGTGAGATTAAAGAGAGGAGACATGTTGAGAGGGAAAAAGGTTTCAAGGTTTAACTGTTTGAATATTGCTCCGTGGCAGATTAAATGGATTTAGTACATGCAGAGGAGCAGCAGGTCAATTTTTGCAGGGACCTATCCTCTACATGGTCATAATTTAAGAAGGAAGCCAGTCATTTCTCAGGTTGACTGTTTAAGTCTGCTTTCAGCAATATTCCATGAAATATATGACATTTATGGTTAAGAAGAATGTGTGTTCTATTGAGACTATTGCATGTCAATGAATAAACTACTCTTTGAATTTGAATTTGAGAAATATGAGGTGGTTTCTCTAGGTAGATCAAATAGCCCTGACTTGTATAAAGGAGTGTGATCAAAACTGCCAACTGATGATGGCAGAGCCAGTCCTGCAGTCAGCAGAAATTCTTCCGCTCTCTGTGCTAACGCAAACACTGCCCCCCGGTGGTTGGAAGTGCAAATGCCTCCCATGCTTTGAGTACCCAGTCTGTTCTTAACTAAAGTGACCCAAGAAGCAATATTACAGGGATGAAAACAGATTTAGTCATTTTACTTTGGTAGTTATTTTTTGATGATGCTTCAAAAAGAATGCACTGCTTTTTATTCACTTAATGATGGTTATTCTCTTGATAAATCATTTGGTCCATAAATGTGAGAAAACAGTGAAAATGAGCCATCACAAGTTTTCCAAAGCTTCTAACATCTTAAGATGTCTTCTTTTATCAGAAAAACAATCCAGCACCATAAATTATTCAATTTGATATCACATGAGACAGAAATATGTGATATTTTTGATTTAGGTCATAAATTATTGATTAGTTCTAAAAATAGTTGCTGATCATTTTGCTACAACAACAATAACAACTCATGTCGTCATTATCTGATCGTGACGACAATACTAGTAATATTTTAAATATTACTGTGCCAGCACTGTAGTAACATTATATAACCACACCAAATAAAACCATTATCATCAATACCCCTGCCAGTATTTAGTAGTAGAGTAGATATATGATCATGGTGGTTAAATGGAACCCATTTCTACCGCCAATTTAAACCTTATCTTCATCTCTTTCCAGAAAGGTAATTCCACTTTATCATTATGTCTGTAGGAATGTTGTGAATATGATGTTCTGACCGAGGGATGAAGGCAGGTAGACGGCTGGACGGATTGATGGGCGGCTCTGGCTGGTTTGTGTTGATCATCCGTCTCTGTTGCATCATGCTCTGACGCTCTGTTTTTTACCATACATTTGTTTTTTCTGTTCATTCTGCCCATGCTCTGCAGCTGCTGGATGCCAGGAGAACCAAGGTTTGTCCCTATGTTTGCAACACATACTGTGTGCACAACATAGAGTCACCTTCAGTGTGCCGTGTATTTTCAGACACCTGGCAATCCCCTTGCACCATTACAATCTCCTCCCCTGTGAACCTCCAAAAGGAAGTGAATTATTTGCAGTGGTTCGGCCTGCTTCCTTCTCCTGTGAACCCTCATATGTCCCCTTATAAACAGCGTAAAATGTTAAGGAGTTATTAGTTCAGTTGTGTCAATCCAAATGTGTCTGGTGCTCCATGCCCCCCTGTAGTACCACAAACCCTGCAACCCCAGACTGCCTGTAAAGTGGGTTTTATTTCAGTGTAAGAATTTGTTTCCACTCCTCTAAATCCTGATTGGGCCATTTTCTGGACATGAATTGATTTCTCTCTGGAGATATCTGCTGGAAGAAAATTTCAACAGGCAAGACCCTGATCCCTAGTCAGCCTGTGGCAGAAACTCGGCCCTTACGTTGTTCCCTTAAAACCCAGAACCAACAGCACTATACACAATAAGACATTTTAGACTTAATAGTGTGTGTTTTTATTTTGTTTTATTCTGGACACCCATAAATCCACAGAAAAGCACACCTTCATTTAACATGTAACCATGTCCTTTCTACAGTGCATGGAAATATCAGTGTCGGTTTATTCATCTCAAATTTTGCACAAGCATACAGCGTTTTCCGACATGATACTCAATTAGCTTGCAGACCCATTTTCATTATAACCGGATGGCACCCCTGAGCTTTGAAACTCAGCATTTGCATCCGGATCTCTCTGAGTGTCAGAGAGCAAAGATCTCTGCTGCACTGCAGGGAAGCATCAGGGTGGTCTTCTGCTTTGATTAGTGAGGTAACAACCCTCATTAATTCTGCTCATATGTCTAAAAACAACCTTTCACAGCACACTAATTGTTTAATGGTGTGGTGTGGCAACTTTGAATTTCACAAAAAAAAATCCATAAGGACTCAGATTTCATCCTTGTTCCAGAATAAAGAATAAGAATTTTATCTCATTTTATCTCATTTTCCTCCTCAAATTCTCCCTCACTGACAAGTTTACATTCAGTTTGTTTCTAAAGATAGGTAAGTGATATGTTCCCTGTGTTTGACCTGAATTTTTCCACAGAACCGTGTGAAACAGAAGTATGTTTATATGTGGTTACTGTCATGTGTAGTGTTATCATGAATCCCATTGTGTTTATTCCTCAAATTAACTTCAATGATTGTTGAGTCCCTGTGTGTGTATGCATGTGTCTGAACTTCATCAGCATCTCCAGATGACCATCCAGGCTCTGCAGGACGAGCTGCGCACACAGCGAGACCTGAACCACCTGCTGCAGCAGGAGAGCGGAAACCGCTCCGCCTCTGAGCACTTCACCACCATCGAGCTGACGGAGGAGAACTTCCGTCGGCTGCAGGCTGAGCATGACAGGCAGGCCAAGGAGCTGTTCTTGCTGAGAAAGACCCTGGAGGAGATGGAGCTGAGGATCGAGACCCAGAAACAGACGCTGGGTGCCAGAGACGAGTCCATTAAGAAGCTGCTGGAGATGCTGCAGAGTAAAGGGCTGCCCCCGGGGCCGGGCAGGGCCTCTGAGGAGGAGGAGCAGGAGAGAGCTCGGCGCATTGCTGAGGCAGAGGCCCAGCTCGGACACCTGGAGGTCATTCTGGATCAAAAGGAGAAGGAGAACATCCATCTGCGAGAGGTACTCTATGACAAGGGTTGTGTTGCTATTAATATAAAGGATTCCCTGTGCAAGACTTAAAATGGACTGTTTTTTTTACTTTGTCATCACTAGAGGGCAGTGCTGGGGTTCATATCATCTTAGTGCTCTACCCTTCTGCTTATATTGTAGCATATTGATTGTGTAATGTAGAGACTGCAGACTGCAGAGCACAACCATTGCATGAAGCATTTTATACATGTAAAGACAAACTTTATATGCATTTGTGGGTTTCTTCTCTTTTCAGTGATTTTTTTTCAGTCATGTAATTATACTTTCAGAGGAGATTGCACTAGATGCTGCTGTGCTGGTTCCACATAATGTTGTGTATTTTCTGAAAGGAACTGCACAGAAGAAATCAGCTGCATCAGGATCCAAGCAAAACCAAGGCCCTGCAGACCATCATAGAGATGAAAGTAAGAACCTGACTCCCACTATACAGTCTGACTTTAACCACATGCAGCAGTCGTCATTAGAAAAGATTCTTTTTTGATCGAGCTGCATTTTGTAATCTAATTTGTATTTGTTAATATTCTTATTTTCCTTTCATTTTGACTGCTTGCAAACAAACAAGCTAATCATGGGTCGCCTGTCTGTAACCAGATGTTAAACTGCGGATGTTATATTTATATGTATTTGAGTCACTGACATCTATAGGCCCTGTATTATGTTATCCGCTGCATGTCTAAACAGAGGGCTGCGCTGGCGTGTGTTCTCCTGAATCTATTGTTGTCATTGTGATCATCAGCAGCTGAGTCAATAGTAAACACACTGACACATCTCTCCATCTCTCTCTCTCACACACAGACATGCAGACACACTGTGTATCTGCTCAGAAAGTGATTGTGTCAACATCAACAGGAATCAATATTGCTGTTCAACATTTCAGCTCTCAGGCCTCGCTGAAGAGATGCAGCAGTCTGCTATGCCAAGCTGAATCACACTTGTCTCATGACAAGAATATTTATACATATGTAAATTCAATAATCAACTCTGACGTTAGACTGTCCACAAACAGTCCACAGACCACAGATTCATTATTTCCACTGATTTTTTATGTGGATGAGAATTGTTTAAAAAGGTATCAAATGGTGTACAAGTATTCAGAATTTCATATTTGATATAAGCAAGTCTTAAAATGGCATCTTAGGTTTGCATAATTTGCCTAAAACATGATAGTGAAATAGCTTTAATGAAGCGCTGAAAGAAGCAGAGACAGAATATGTATGTAATGTTTTATGCAACTTTGAAGCCTCAAAGTAAATTTAAGGCACATTTAAATATTGGGACAATTATTCATATTACATTTTAAGCAGATGGACTTAGATTGCAGTTTTTTTTTTTTTTTTTTTTTGCAGAGACCCCACCCACCACCATCAAGTGTGATTGCTTTTAGCTTTCAGCTCAAGCTAATAACATTTGACACACATCCATGTTTCATTCTTTAAAACCGATTCAGCTGTAATATGCAAACCAGCTCCTGTTCTGTTCCAAGAGAAACACGTCTGTTCAGATCAACGCCTGATGCACGGCTAAATTGTACAACAAGTCTCGTACCGTATGAGCCTCACTGCAGAGGCCTGACATCACTTCCTCAAAATAAATCATGACATCATCGCTGAGCTGACACAGCCCCTCTCACTCGGCTGGACCGGCACTGTGCAGGCCCCAGCCTCCCCTCGGCGCGGTCATGTGACATCTGTGCTCTGAGATCCTGTTGATTTGCGTACAGAGCAAGGGAAGACCCGCCTCCTCCTCCTCCTCCTCCTCCTCCACCTCTTCCTCCTCCTGCGCCGTGCCGGAAGACCCTGCGTCTCTCCCCTCACCCCCTCTCCCTCTGCTGTGTTGATGCTGATGCTGATGGAAGCACGAATAATCCTCCCTCCCTCTCTCCCTTACATCTCTCCCGCCCTCCCCTCCTCACTCACCAGAGACAGTGCTCAGTATATAGCCTGCCTGCTGCTACCATGGAAACAGGTGTGGTTGTTTATGACAGTGAGAGGCTAGTATGCATGGAGATAGATAGAAAGAGAGACACACAGAGGCAGGGAAAGAGAGATAAAGAGCAAGATTTACTGACCAGGCTGATGTACCAGTGATTACATGTGGATGGAATAAAATCTCCCTCATTTGAAGGTACGGGCCGTCTTGTATCTATTGCAGCAGTGTTAGTCCATTGATGTTCGTCTCGTAACATGGAGACTGAGGTTAGATGCAGCAGCAGGGCGAAGTGCATGTACATGTGCAGCACTCACGCGTTGACGTTAACCCCTCAGCTCTTTCTCCGATAGTCCTCGTTGCTATACATTACCCATGTTCTTCTGCAGTGGGCTATGACTGACCCTGCTAACGGCCACAAGTTCACAAGTTCAGAGCCACGAACACTAGAGAAGGAGGGACACAAAAAAGAGAGAAAGACAGGAAGGAACAAGGTTGCTCCATGCTCTGCTGGAGAGGGAGATGGACCATGGCTAATCTTAAAGACGTTGTATTATTTATTTAAAAAGCCGTGAAGCTAAAGCTGCACTCACAGTCGCAGTCCAGAGACTGGATTCTGCATTGATCTGCAAGCAACTACGGCAAAAGCTACGGCTTGTTACTTTTGCTCCTTTCCCCCCTGCACGTTTCTCTGTGGTCCTGGCTGATCTCTCACCGAGCTGGATGTGTGCTCACTATTTCCCAATGGTGATTAATCCTCTGAGCTGCTGCAAGGAGCTGGATAGAAAGCTTCTGATTTCACCGACAGATACCCCAGTTGCTCTCAGCCACACCAAAGAGCGTCTTCCAGCCTCTCTTTATCTCGCTGTATCTCCCTCTTCCTCACTCGCTCTGTGTCTTAGCCTCGTTCTATCTTTTCTCTTGTTGTCAGCCTTTTTTTGTCTGTACTGGACTCTCGTCTCTGGCTCAGGTTTTATTTGCAGCATGAAACTTGTGGACATGCCAGTCAGGGTTTTGAGGTGTCTCCTCTGCATGTTTGTGTGCAGGACACCAAAATTGCCTCTCTGGAGCGCAACATTCGAGATCTGGAGGATGAGATCCAAATGCTGAAGGCGAACGGCTTACTGAACACAGAAGACAGAGAGGAGGAGATCAAACAGATGGAGGTCTACAAGAACCACTCTAAGTTTATGAAGACCAAGGTAGATGCCGTCTGCGCTGTGCATGCACTTGTAGAAAAGCAGACCCTGTGAAAATGTGGCTTAAAAACAAGCATGATTGCACTGTTCGGGGAACAGGCAGACCTGTGCAGAGAGGAGAATACTAAATGAAGCTGATGTATCACTTAAATTAGCTGCTTTAGCATTTAGTGTCATCAGCAAAGTGTCCTGTTGGCAACTATCTGAGAGATGCTTCTCTGCTGTTTTTTGAGACAAACTCAGTGTCAAGAGTACCAAAGGCTAAAAAAAAAAAGACTAAATCAGCAAGTGAATGCTGGGGCATAATAAAAATGCTTTACTTTCATGAAAGCTAATATTCTGCTGCCAACAGATGATATACATTATTCTGAAAGATTTTATTATTAAAGCGACTTCACCTGCTTAGTTTTCAAACCAGTCAGTGTTTGATCCCCGTATTCCATGCTTGGTTTTTGGCTGCTGCGTGTCAGTAGTCAGAGCTACGCTGAAGAGGCGGCGGCAGAGCTACCTGAAAATCTGTAATAGTGTTGGAGTTGCATGCATCTGCCGCTCTCTGGGGCTCATATGCCTCTCTGGAGCTTTGAGCCTGTGTTTACATACTGCTCCTCATATTAGCTGCCAGGGTGCAGACCAGCCACAGTTTTGTTTTTCTATTTTTAGACCTCTTTTCATCAATCATGAATGGAGTTGATGTATAATATATGATGAATGCAGGGGAGTCAGTCCCAAATGCATTTTTAATGAGAGCGAAGCATGTTGATGAAAATAGTGCAAAAGCTGTACTGACTAGCTCACTGTTCAGTAAAAAGGGGTTTGTTCCCTTCTCTCTCTTTCACACACACACACACACACACACACACACACACAAACATACACACAGCATTATGGTAACTCATTACACTGCTTATGTAATTGGACTGACTTTGTTGTCTGTGGCACGTGTCTGTAGATTGACCAGCTGAAGCAGGAGTTGTCAAAGAAGGAGTCGGAGCTGCTGGCTCTGCAGACAAAACTAGAGACCCTCAACAACCAGAACTCAGACTGCAAACAGCATATCGAGGTGCTCAAAGAGTCTCTCACTGCCAAGGAGCAACGTGCTGCCATCCTGCAGACAGAGGTAATGAAAAACTCGTAATTTGTCTGTACACGCACAGTAAATCAACTCAACAATACACTGGCTCGCAAACATTTTCATACTCCGAGCCAAACTGAGCAAATAATAGGCTTGCCCCAGGCCTAAGGCTTATTACTGCAAATCATATCAGCACTTCATTTACTTTTGGGACTTCAAACTAACTGAACTGTGACTCATGGCACCGCCGAGGAAACGGCAATGCGCGAGTGTACTGTCACAGCACGTCTAATACACATCAAAAACATCAAAAAGCTGCACTAATAAATAGATAACTGTGGAAGCAGCAAGGTGACTGTAATTCAACTGAAGATCACCACCACAGTAACAAGTCCTCACTCAGCAGTCGTGTTTTTTCTGCAATTGCATAGAGATTAAGTTAAGATGAAAAATACTGAAAAGCCAGAACTGAATTTTCTGTGTCTGATAACTCAAATAAGCTTTTTACTCAACTGTGGTCAAGTCTGCATTATATAAAGTAATTTTATTTTAACCCTTAAGAGCCTCAGGCTGTTTAAGCCATTTTACCTTTAATTTTGCCTTTGAAAATGTTCCCCATGCCAGTGTTGTTTTTTTCAGCACAGCATCTATATGAGAATTCTTTTTTTTCATGTTGACCTACTGCACTGGAAGACCTGACGTCATTTGATCACCCCTGGATGCATTAAGTAGGCTCACTGCAGTATGTGAACTTCCTCTGATGTGTTTTTTGCCTGTGTCCTCCTTCAGGTGGATGCTCTGCGTCTGCGTCTGGAGGAGAAAGAGTCCTTCCTGAACAAGAAAACCAAGCAGCTGCAGGACCTGACGGAGGAGAAGGGCACTCTTGCCGGAGAAATCAGGGACATGAAGGACATGCTGGAGGTCAAAGAAAGGAAGATCAACGTCCTGCAGAAGAAGGTGAGTTACTGTCACATTAGTTCCACCAAACTATGCTGGGTAGGCAGAGGACTGTGTGGGTGTTCACCAGATGCAGTTTGAAAATTTGAAATGAACAATAAGTTTTGCGAGATTCCTGTGTCCTGGACTAAACCAGTGGCATCGTGAAAATACAAAGCAGAGTGGTTACTCTCTCCATTAAGAGTGAGAGAGTCTCTGTTGCACTCAGGGGGAAAGTGTCCATCGAAAGACAAGCAAGAAGATATTTCTGCCTCACTGGCTCTAGTGTGTGTGTGCGCTATAAATACTCACAGAGTGTTACTCCCTCTCTCACCCTGACCTGCTCAACTATTCCCTTTGCTTTTTTTCTTCCTCTTGTTCTATCACACCTCCTCTCCCTCATCTATCCACTTTCATCTCTCCCTTTGTCAGCTCACATGGTTTTTAAAGCTTTGTTTTCTCCTCTTATCCTCTCCTGTTGTTTTCATATGGTTATTTGGTTTGGTGTCTCTGTTGTGTCAATCATGTAATATAGTAATTAGATCAGTGCACATATTTTACCATCTCCAAATCATTTTTACATTAGTCTTAATGAAAATTTGCTGTTTGTTCGCTGATGGCAGCTTGATTTATATTCCGTTCTACTCTATTCTGCTTCACAGACTCTTCAGTCTGGCAGTTTTTGATGTTTTTCTTCCCGAAATGGAAAATGCTTCGTTGTAAAGCCCCAGCACACTTTAAACTATGAACATGACGTTGTCTGTAGAGGGTATTAATCTTCAAAGACTTTTGTAATCTCCAAGTCCAGCTAACACACCGACTTTAAATACTGCTCTGGCTTTGATATCATGTCATTTACGTCTGTTTCTCTGCTCTCCCCGTCTCCTCTGCCTTTGTGTTAGATTGAGAACCTGCAGGAGCAGCTTCGGGACAAAGACAAGCAGCTGGGGAACCTTAAGGACAGAGTCAAGTCTCTGCAGACCGACTCCAGTAACACAGACACTGCCCTGGCCACCCTGGAGGAGGCACTCTCAGAAAAGGTGGGGTACGGCTCTGCAGCAGAGTGTGTTCACGGTTGGGATGAACAGCTGCTGTACGATTAAATCATTCTTCCTCTTTGGGAGGTCACGATAATGAGAGCATACAGTAGGCATCTGTTCCGCTGACATGCATTAGCTTTGATTTCAGGGCCTGTGTTTATCTAACTGCTGAAACTGAAATTTTGGACTTAAAAGGCAGAACTTTGCGAGCAGTTGCCGAGTTACATGTGAGGATGATATCAGGATGTAAATATAAAACTGTCACCAGTATCTGGGCACACATCAGAGACCCCAGGAAGTTAGACTTAGACTTAGACTTCACTTTATTGATCCCTTTGGGATGACTCCCTCAGGGAAATTCAAGATGCTGCACTGTGCTGCACATAACTGTGAAACAACAAATTGTGATTTTTTTACATGACAAATGTAAAATGTGATGTGCTAGTGAGCTTTCTTTGCTGGCACGTGGATTTTTGTTTTACTTTACTTTATGCTAAGCTTGGATAAAGCTTTATAACAGTGTACAGTCATAACTGGTCTCAATGTGTTTGTCTAAGTCCCTGCAAGAAAGTTTGTGAGCATTTATCCCATTCCTTTGAGTCAAAGATAAGAGTAACAGTCCTTCACTTTTACTTCTAATCACTAAACTCAACTTACACTTTTGGTTTGAAATTGATATATGAACATTTAAAAGCCGTTTTATAAATGTGCGCTATTGTTCACACTCTGCAAGGAAGCTTTTAAACTGTAACCTAAGTTTCTCCTTTAGAGCATTCTTAAAACTAATTCATTTAATGTTGTTTTGCAATTGTGTGTGTTTTAGGAGAGGATTATAGAGCGTTTGAAAGACCAAAGGGAAAGGGAAGACAGAGAACGCCTGGAAGAAGTGGATTCCTATAAGAAGGAAAACAAGGATTTAAAGGAGAAGGTCAACAGCCTGCAGATAGAATTAACAGAGAAAGAGGTCAGTGAGTCTGCATGGAGTAAAAAGACCTTTTTTGTGTAAGGGTGTAGTGGTGACTGCATATCGTTACACATAATGTGCCTTTATGTACTTTGCTGTCCTGTGCAGCATGCAGTGTAGCGCTTCCTTTCAGTAAGCCTTTTATGTGACATTTAAGCTGCCACCCTCTGGCACTGTGGCATAGTTGGACCTTCTGCTTTGACCCAGTGCTAACTGTCTGTCCACCTGCAGTCCAGTCTCATCGATTTGAAGGAACACGCTTCATCCCTGGCATCCTCTGGCCTGAAGAAGGATTCGAAGCTCAAGTCACTGGAGATCGCCATTGAACAGAAAAAAGAGGAGTGTAGTAAGTTGGAGACGCAGTTGCAGAAGGTAGGTGTGCATCTCACAGTACAGAACCTCTCATATGAGCACATGTTTGTGAAACATGTAATTATGAATTTTATACCTAGATGTATGAAGACTTTGTATTGAGAACACTGTGCAGAGTTAAGAAATAATTTCCAGATTTTACATAATAATCAGCTGATCCACCTAAAGCCCTCAAACGCATCAGTTATTTAGGTCAAGTCTTTACGTCTGTCTCTAGTTTTTATGCGACAGTTATGTTGTACTCAGCACAGGTATGTTTCATTTTCATAGTCATCCCTCCTCTGTGTTATACTGTACTCAAATCTCTGTCATTCTTTCAAATGTTGGAGAGAAAAATACCCATAGTCCTAATTTAGGGCAAAGAAGCCCTCCACAATTCAGTAAAGCTAACACAATAGCAGAGCAGTCTATCATAGGAAACACGTTGTCACACATTTACAGTTATTATCAGTACAGTCCATGTTGAAGCTACTTTGGAGATTTTTAGATTTGAAATCTAAATCCAAACAAGTACAATTCCTTGACAACTGTAGGTCCAGCTTTTTTAGTGAGATTATTGTGTTAAGCAGTACAGTTGCAATGGTATGTGGCCTTTATGGTGAGATTATTCAGCCAACTACTTATCCTCCTTTTGCTAATGCCCTGTAGCTACTCATCTACGGAAAAGAAACGATAAATTAAGCATACACAAAATAGATAAGAAACATGTGTACTGTTTAAAGAGTTATATTGTTGTTTTTATTATCATGTGTTTCAAACATGAGAAAAACATGAATTTTCTCAGATGATCCAGGATAAAACCAACCTGTCAGCTTCTCTGCCCTGAACAAAGACTGTAGAGATGTCCGCCGCTAATTTCTCTGAACGGCAGATAAAAAGCCGCAGCAGCATGCCCACTGTGAGGAAAAGAATTAGCTCACTGTGAGTCCAGGGACCACTTCAGTGGAGACAATTAAGTTGTTATAGACTTAGCAAACATTAGAAATATTACTTTTATTCTTTGAATCAAAAGAATTTGGTGTAATACTGGTTTAATGTGTTTTTCATGCTCAAATATAAAACTTAAAATCCTCCTTCATTAAACATATTCCTTGTTTGGAAAAAGCAAACTTCTGTTAAGTAGCAGCTGCCAAATATAAAACACAGTTAACTAGTATGATGGCTACCACTGCCCTTTCTTTCCCACACTGCTTTATTTGGCCAGGGAGCAGCAACTCCATTAAAAAGCCCTCCTCCACCCGCCCCATCATCCACAAACTATATCCCCGTGTTTGTTTGTCTGCATTTGTCCGTGATGTGTCGACCCCTAACCTGTAACAACATGTGCTGTACTGAGACTGATCTTACTGCTCTGTCAAACATGTATTGTAACATGTCTGATCCTGCTGTTCTCTCCTCAAACTATATCCTAACACTTATTCTCCCGGGTTCCTCCCCACACCCTCGACCCCACCTTCGTCCCACCCCCTTCCTCAACCCCTCCGTTTGCAATGTAGCAAGCTGAGCAGCTATTCAGTCACATGAACAATCCTGTAAGTCCCTCTCTTGAGCGATCTGAGGCACATATTGAAAGCATGAGGACACTGATAATTTCTTTGAAACATGCTAGATGGTGATCATGCCAGCCCCCCAGCACAGGTTCTGCTTTCAGCCACAGACCCACCCAGATGCATGTTGATCATCGCACTGTACTGATATAATGAGCTTTCTACCGCACTCAGAGTCCTCTGCAACGAACTCATTCTGCAACTGTTTGTGTTTGTGACACTTGTGGTGAAACTGGTGCTGCATATATGGTATTTTAAGTTCACTATGTTTGGTCGGTTGGTATCATGCAGTGTATAGTATATCCTTTTAAAATTTGTGCCTCTGCAGTTAGTTTCTGTGTGATTTGTTTGCTTAATTTAAGTGAGACTTCCTTGCTCTTGCACATTATGTCAAATGCGAGAATTTGATGGTAAGGCAAAGTTTTTGGTTACTAAACCTTTACCAGTGCAAGTGTTTGAGAGTAGGATATCCCTGAGTGTACACCTTTTGTTTTGGGGGAAATGCAGCTTCACAATTGGTCTTCTAAAGGCCTGAACAGTCTCATGAACAGTCTCCTCATCTTTTGACACCTTTGTAACGCATTTTTGTGGTGCCAAAACAGGTCATGCTTTAACCAACCTGAGGTATTTGATTTTTCATGATACTTCGCAGAAACAGAGGATAAATAGAAACACTTCCTACAACCCCTAAATACATCAGTAATCCCACGTTTAGCATAATGCTCGTATCAAAATCCACATTTAAACACACAGGCTGTATGAAGCCTTATTTGTGTGTAATAATGTTCTTTCAGACATGATATTATCTAATTCTATTATATATCTCCACACTGACTGATGGGATATAAAATTACGTTACTTATATTTGACAACCGAACCTTTGAGGTAAATCTACAAGTTAAATCCAACCATTGCTCCTCATGCTTAAAATATGAAACTTACTGTTCTCTGACAGACTTCCTCGGCCCCTGTTGCTTTCGTTTCTCCATTCTTTTGACTGACAACCACAAAGACTGTGCAGCTTCGTTGGGTTTGCATGATATGGTCGACCTTGTTGCATGTTGTCACTGTCAGTGTTGCCACGCTTCTTCTTTCGTCTCAGTGTGGTGCGGTTAGCTGAGGTATCAGCCGTGGTTGGAGATCACTGCAGTGTTTTCGGTGGATGCTCTCTGGCTCTGTATAACTCTTGCACCTCTGCGACCTGTGTTGACATGTGTGGCTGCATATTGTCTTGAGGGTGATGTGTACCACTGTAATGTACGTCATGGAGAGTTGAACTGTTGCAATGATGGTCGAGGTTAGTCCATACGGAGCTCTGATTAGTTTGTGAAAGATAACCAGTGAGACAGAATCATGATTTAGCATTTCACTGCCACTGATTTGTTACTATTTTTTTGCTCTTAAAGTGCCGGAAAAACACAAAACACATACATACTTAGTCCTATATTCTGCATACCCACCAAGTGTGCAAAGCGACTGGGAGTCTCAAAGGGCTGTTAAATGGAGCTAAATAATAGCTCTGTTAAAGCTAATGAGCCAGCACCAGTAATGATGCCCTTGTCCACAACATTTTACTCCATTTAATTCATTCATTCAGAAAGCGAGAGAGAGAGAGAGAGAGAGAAAGAGAGAGAGAGAAAGAGAAAGAGAGCAAGGGGAGTAGTTAATATATGACACTGTTGGACTGCAATGGACTATAGGTGTCTCTCTTCCATTGACAGTGACGTTTTCTGTACTGAAACTGCACGGATGCGTCGACATTATAACGTTGACTGAGCGTCTCTCCGGGTGTGTGCATGTGTGCATGTTTGTTTGTTTGTTTGTGTTTTTCCCACGGCGTCTGTGGGTGCAGAAGGCCCATGAGGTGGAGCTGCAGTCCGGCTCCAGGGGGAACCCCGAGTACGTGGACCGAGTGAAGCTGCTCGAGAAGGAGGTTGGCTACTACAAGGACGAGGCCAGCAAGGCTCAGGCGGAGGTGGAGAGGCTCCTGGACATCCTGCGAGAGGTGGAGACTGAAAAGAATGACAAAGACAAGAAGATCGCTGAGTTGGAAAGGTAATAACTCCTTACACTCTTCAATGTCTACTGTTGTTATAGTTAAATAGAAATAATTAGTTGTATGCTCTTCTAGCAAGACAGTTACATTATTGCTTTAGATTAAGCATCTTGACAAATGCCTCTGTCCAAAGCCAAGTCAGTCTCAGTCTTGACAGGAAGGAGAGTTTTTGTATTCTGTGCATATACGTGCCTAACGTGTTTCAGCTCCGGACCAGAAGATGTAATAGTACAAACGTGCAATATATAATAAAACAGGATACAGCAAAGAAAGTGACTGACACACACACACACATACACACACAAGATAATTTCTTTGTATATGTGTATACAGTTTGTGCAATTGTTACATTTCAATATTCTAGATCATAAAGTCACAAAAATATATGTTTTCTTTCCCCAAAATGACCAAAAAACATTTTTCTCACTTACTCCGTGTGCTGTGACATAACAAGGATAAAAACTGTATGGAATATGATACTTTGTGATTTGGGCTAATCTCCTTGTGATGTTATCATCTGAAACAGAACAGCATTGTCAGAGTTCAAATAGCACTTGTTTTGAGACCTTTAAAGTGTAGTGTATTATGTTTGCCATGTTTCAAATGAACTTCCACGTGCCTTTGTATTCGTGTGCTGTAGTTTTCCCATTCTTGTGTGATGTCATGAGGGTGTCAGCACAGTGTATCCGGTATGATAGACACAGAGATGCACCTTTTGGTGGACATTAGCTGCAGCTGCATGGTGAGTTACAGCAGAACGCTCTCTGCAAAAACGGTGACACTATTTTAGATGTGATATTAGAGCGCAAGTGCCACTCAGTCACCCACTTAATGGAGGAGGTCAAACTGTTTTCAGTTAATGGACCGCATCGATAAAGCTGGTGGCCTCATCAGGTCTTGGCTCATCTCTCAGTGCGTCACATGGTCCTGAGTCTTTGCACTGGAAGCAGCTTTTGGCTTTGGTTCATCTGATGGAGGAGACCACCATCATTCACCTGGACAGGAATTTAAACTGAAGAGACTGGTTGGACTGGTTGGAGCCACACATGAGCGCTGCCTGCCAGTGACAGCGCTTCTCCCCTGCCATAGAGTCTAAATATCTTCACTTAGTTGTAAAGCCAGTTATATTTTTCATCCCAGATAGTGATAGGGGCTTTTTCTTTTCAGTGTCATGCTAATTTGTTTGTGGTGTTTGATTAATTGAGTGTTCTTGTCCTTTTTTTGCCACCTTTACCCACTTTTTTCTGTCCCGTTCCCTCTTTCTATTATCCATTTTACACCCACCTGTCCCTCTCTTCACCCTCTGCCATTGCTCACTTTCAACCTCGGACTCAAATCTCCTTTGAAAAAAAAAAAAAAAAATCCTTTCTCAAATCCGATTCTGTCTTTTCCATCTCCAACGCAACTCTTTCTCTGTTGTGCCCCTCTGACACCAGCCCCCCTCCCTCTGCCCCTCGCCCCACCCCTCGTCCCGGTGGCAGAGCTCCCCCTGACCCGCTCCCTTCTGTGTCCGCTGCTCCCCAGCAGATAGGGGGCATGGTGTGGGATTTCCTGGGAAAGTGAGTGCTCTGCCCTGGCACTTCAGCTCGGCTGCGTGGTTAAAGTCTCCGACTGCGACTGCTGCAACTGCATCTGGTTTCACCCGTGTGCCTGGGTCTGCCTGCTGTCTAAAGCATTCACAGATCGTTGTATCAGAGTGACGGGCTCTGTGATTAGTCTGTGGTATTATTGCTGTACCCGTACACATGATACAAAGATCCTTGGATTCATGTTTGCTTGTATTTCTTTAGCATGTGTTTGCTGACTGTTTAACTTTATGCGTATGTGCAATGAATGTTTTTTCAATCAGTCTGTATGAGGGACTGTGTGTGAGTGTATGAATGTGTGAGTGTGTGTGTATGTGTGTGTGTGTGTGTGAGAGAGAGAGATAGAGAGGGAAAGAGTTTCTGCTGCATGCTTATTTTTTCAAACTGCATGTGGCAACAAGCATGAATCTCTCTGCACTGATGACAGAATGGGGAATTAAGATCTGTTGTCTGATGGATCACGTTACAATTACAAATCAGCAACTTAAAGCACTAAAGTCTTAGAGTATGATTAGTTGTACATGTGGCTTAAATAGTCTGTCATAATAGTAAAAATCAATATGAAAATGAAACCTTAAAGTTTAAGGTTTATCCATTAGCCAATTCACAAATACAAAAGTTTGGGTCATCATTTTGCAATATATGTCCACGCGGTCATATATTCTGTGCTATTTATTTGATTCCCTGAACAGAGGAGGTTACTTCATGTTGGGAATCCTTGTGTGGGCTGTTTCTGTAGTGATGCATGGTGAAGTCGCACAATAACACCAATCACACCAAGGCTTCAGCAAACTAGGAACCATATATTTCAATATTTATACTTGAAAATTTTCACACTTCCAACTGAAAGCCCCTCTGAAAAATAATTCTACTACATAGATATTTAATACTAATTAATACTGTAAAATAAATTACATTCAGTATTATTTGTCGTCTTTAGACTATGTAGAACTTGGTGTGATTTTCTCAACCGCTCTTGCTTCTTTCATTCATTTTAGTTGACTATACTGTACTTTTTGTCCCTCTGTGTCCTTTGTTGAAATATTTATGTATACATACACTTGCACACACACTCACATACAATTTGTTGTGTCTTTTTTGTGGTGTTGGCTGTTTGTTGTAGCTTATGTATGACAGTTCTGTTCTTAGAGCTGAGGCCTCCTCCTGCCGTGAGCACGCTTCCCCTGCACATTCCATCCACCCATCTGCCCTCCCCCGCCTCACCCTCCTCCCTCTGTAACTCTCAGTCAACCCTTCGTCCCGGTAACATCACCCGACAGCCCCCTCTCTTTTTTTAGTGATCTTTCCCGGTGCCCACCTCCCTGCTCTCCCGCCCAACCTGCCCCACCCTGCCCCGCCCTGCCTAGCTTGATCTACCAAGATACTAAGGGAAATGATCAGCCTAGTGGCCTGCATGAATAGAGCTGCTGTGCTCCAGGTCTACACGTGCTTAGTAAGTGAGGTGCTGTAGTAGGTAGGGTCTGGACTGAACCCCCGGTCCTGGAGTGTGTCAGTTCAGTCGGGTCTCTTCTGTCTTAACAACCCTGCATCCATGACTGACTCTCTCACAGCTCACTCCTTCTCTTGGTCAAACCACTGTTGGCTTCCCTTCCTTTTGCTCGGCACTCAGATCTGTCTTCCTCCCCTCTTTTTTTGCCCGCCTGATTTTTGCCTGTTCGACTGCATGTCTGCCACTCCCAGGCTTGACAGCAGATGCACATGGTTCCATGTTTACAGAGGAGGTGCATCCTGCATTAGCTGTGTCAGGCTGCAAGGCAGCAGCTGTCACAAGCGTCTTTGTAATCTCCCATGTTTGAAGGTTATTTCACTGTGATCTCTGCGTCCTCTGTATTGTTTTATTGTTGTTGTTTCTTTATGTTCTGGTTCTAATGTCTCTTTTTTTTTTTTTTTTTTTTTTCCTTTTTTCTCTGTGTGCTCTCTTCTCCTGCTTCCAATGTGTCCTCCACTTGTCCTGTCATCCCTTTCTCTTCTACCTTTTCCTTTTCCCATCTGCAGTCTAGCTCCCAGGTAAGTAGCTTCCCACCCCTCCATTGCACACCCATCTCTACCTATGTCCATCCTAACTCTGGTGCTTTAACCCGTGAGTCATCTCAGCAACGTCATCTGTGATGCTCATGTCTTGTTGCTGTCCTGCTGATTTCATGATTGGTACCATTTTGAAAAAAGGGTCATTCAAAATGCATCTGACATGAATGTACTTGTTCTACTGGTTTATGTATCATGTTTTTTGTTGTTATATATAGGTATATACTGTATGCTACGCACACATCTACTTACTTTTTATGTAACACTATTATAATAGCTAAATGATACAGTTATTACTAAACAGAATTCAGATTGATGAAATGCACATTCATGCAAATTCTCATTCATTTTTGTGGTTTTACAGACAAGGAGGCAAAGACCAGACTAAGAAGGGTCCAAACATCAAATTGGGACCACAAGGGGACAAAAAAGTCTTGGGACAAGACACTCGAAAAGACAGCTCCATGGACGGTAGCCATCACTTAAAGGTACGGATTTACATTTGAGAAGTGCACTAACCTCTCTGTGTATGAGGCCAATCTACTTTATTATGTTACACTGACATGTGTTCATATTATTTTATCCACTCCATGTATATCAATGAGTATAGGCTAAATGACAGAAAAACCTCACTGTATGATTCAGCAGCACCACAGACAACATTCTCACTTCCTGTTACAGTCACTGCTCGGTGTATGAAATGAACTGGCAACTGATGAAACGTGCCTCTACGTCTATGTTGCTGTGTCTCATTTATACATTTGGTGTGTGTGTGTGTCCGTATAATGCTTCCTGCCTGTCAGCTGGAGGAGCTGATGAACACGCTGGAGAGGACGAGGCAGGAGCTGGATTCCACCAAGCAGCGTCTCTCCTCCACACAGCAGTCCCTGCAGGAGAGGGACACCCACCTCACCAACATGAGACAAGAGCGCAGGAAACAGCTGGAGGAGATCCTGGAGATGAAGTGGGTACCATTTCACAAAAACAGCCCATAATTTCACTTTTCTTAGTGTGTCTCCGCCTTAGACATGGATTCATTTCTTGACTAATCCTGCTTTCTTTTCTGATCGGTTGTTTTGACCCAGGTGTGGTAGATTCTAGTCAAAGACAGGCAGCAGGTGGAGCAGGTTGAGAGATTATCTGTGTCACATACTGTCAGGACACAGTGACAGTTGTTGCAAATACTGTATAACTAAAGAAATGAAGCTTGTATGTGTATCATTTGTTTAATGTTCTTTCTACTTTATGCTACATAAGCACTGATGTCATAATGCTGTTTTTCTTATTCAGACAACAAGCTCTGCTGTCAGCCATCAGTGAGAAAGATGCTAATATTGCACTGCTGGAACTGTCTGCCTCCAATAAAAAGAAGACCCAGGAGGAGGTGCTGTCCCTCAAGAGGGAGCGGGACAAACTGATGCACCAGCTCAAACAACACGTTAGTACCTCAGCACAGTGTCAATGAAAGTTCTGTCTGTACTTTACCTTGCTGCCAAAGCGATGTTAATCAAAATGAAAAAATATGGCTGCACACGGCATCTAGCCATTTTTTCCCATTTCTTTTTTTATCCATGTTTGTGCAAGTCTCGAGTCCTTTCATACAGGCCCAAGTCAAGCTCTCATTAGCAAATTGCAAGTCAACTGTAACTCTTTTCTGGCCATTAACATGACATGAAATTTCTGCTTTGATGTTTTCCCTGTCAGAGATCTGTTTGTTTGCATAGATGCGGTCAAATCCATTCAATGCATAGCTTTGATAATGCAATTTCCAAGTGTGTTTACCAGGTCAGAACTTAGATGTTAAAAGTCTTAAATGTTTTCCTTCGAGCATGTCTTAACGTTAACCTGCTGCTGATGGTATATTCATATCACAGATATCAGTCTCCTCGTCTGGCTCAGCAAGATTGCAAATTAGTATATTTGCCAAAATCCTTCTTTTAAAGCTGTATGAAAGGAGTAACAAAATCTTTTTAAGACTTAAAACGGACTGCAGAAGTGACACAGTCTGAAGTCCCTCAAGAAAAGAAGAGAATAATCGTCAGTGTTGTTTGCATTGTTATTGTACTGTATTGTATTACACTGTTTTTATGTCCACACACATACTGAAATATGGGCTTTGTTTGATCATAAACTCATTTGATGGTCACTGTGAGGGGAAAAATGTTCTTTTAAACTTTTTCATCTGTACTCCACTAACCAGCTCCCTTTTTCCACAGACACAAAGCAGAATGAAGCTGATAGACTACGAAGATGAGCAATACCATCCACACGGCCCTCACCACCCTCAGCCTCAGCCCCCGCACGCTCAGCCTCAGCCTCAGCCACAGTACCCCCACGCTCCCCACGCCCAGCAGACTCCATATCCACATGCTCTGCATCCGCAACACCCACAGCACCCACAACACGCACAGCACCCACAACACCCACAACACCCACAACACGCACAGCACCCACAACACGCACAGCATCCACAGGCCACCCCACAGCACCCTCACCCACAACAGCCGCAACCTCAGTACCCTCACCCACAGCACCCACAGCATCCCCAGCACCCACAGCAGCACCCTCAGCATCCCCAGCAGCATCCTCAGCACCCCCAGCCCCCTCCCCAGCACCAACAGCACCCGCGCCCCCCGCAGCCCCAACACCCTCACCAACAGCACCCTCAACATCCTCCGCAGCACCCGCACGGACATCCCCCTCCGCAGCACCCGCACCCACAGCACCCACACGGCCCCCCTCAACAAGGACCCCACCCCCAACATCCACACCCTCAGCATCCCCAGCATCCCCAGCACCCTCAACACCCTCAGCACCCACACCATGCTCAGCATCCACGTCACCCGTCGCCCCATCATCGCGGAGGGCCGGCCCGAGGACCCCCACATGCTGGTCATCGCCCCGCCCCAGACCAGGTCAGATGTCTGGCATGTCTTTATAGTCATAGTTGAAGTTTTAAGTTCACACCAATCACTAGTAAATGAGTGATTAAAAGAGGCGTGTTTGACTTAATAAATGTTATTAAGTCATAGTACAGCATTCAGCTGAGGCATTCTGTGTGCAACAGCTGGATTCATCTGTCATAAAAATGTGAGTTGGTCAAGCAAGTGATTGCGTTACTGTGACATATCTTGGGTGTGAGTTCACCAATGTTAACTGCAGCATAACTGCTTATGTAAGAGGGTTTCCAGTATGGTCATTTAAGTCTGTTTTTGCTTAGTTCTTCAGTTTTGATGCTTCAGAGTGAATTAAAAAAAGGTAGCTAATGTAAATGCCTGTCCTTAACGTATTCCGGGTACTGCAGCTCACACTCAGGGACAGAATGCTGTAGAAAATAAGACTCACTTTCTCATTTCACAATACAAATCCTCACAATTCAATTCCAAGTAAAACCCTGCAAATCTTTGCCAAAAGCAGTAACTACTTAACACACTTGAAAATTCCCTGATGCTCACTTTTACTTTTAAATATGCTTATTTTTCTGTCACACTGCCTGCTGGTCCAGTGATGTCTTTTGATCAGCACTTACTCCACTTTCTGTCGACTTTCTTCCCTTTATGTGTATCACCGCTGTTGGCCCGACAACAGGATGACGACGAGGGCATTTGGGCATAATCCGTGCTGTGACAACCAAAGCTCTAATGATGTTTTGAGGGGTGAGAGATGTATTTATGACTTTCCCGCTCTATGAATCTCAATTTCCTCTCTGTCTGCAGTGACAGTTGTTTTATAACAAGAGAAAAAGCTGCCTGATGTCTGGATTTTTTTTTTTTTTAATCTCACACATTCAGATGATTCAGTCACTACCGGAGGAGCACAGCCATGCCATGATGTTGAAACACTACCCGACCAAACATTTATTACCTCCACTCAATCAACACTCAGCAATGGGACCTTTGTTTATTTTCTGGGGAAGAGGAGGGGGCACTCAGGTGTGCAGGTCACGCAGTGAGACTGACAGCTGAGCAGGTAATTTTACACATTTCCTATCATGACAATCGTAATGTATATTGACACAAAATTAATGCACTTGAATCCACACAAAAATACATTTCCAACCTGTAATTTCTAACTATGATACAGTATCATATTCATTTATTGTTATTCATTATCATTAGGACAATTATAGAAGACAAAATTCAAGGCCCTTAAAAATACCTTTGTTCTGATCTCCATTTTTTTTATTTAGAACTGAATGGTATTTCATTCTAACCTTATTATATTGCAGAACCTTGTATCTCTGGTTTTCTGGTGATAATTTGTTTGACATGACTGAGGTCAGAGACTAAGCTGCTGGCTGTAATATGATATGATGGTGGGCTGAATGAAGAGTTTCTCAGATTGTTGGGCTCCAGTCTCTGTGCAGACTTTCATTTGGTGGAGCAGTTTTGACCTTAAAGGAGAGGACAGATATTTGCACCATGTAGTGTAACAATACTGTAAAACACTCACAGTCACAGGAGTGAAACAAAGAAAAGAAGAATTTGTTTACTTGCCCCGAAAGACCTCAGGCAGCAGAGAAAATAAATTCTTTGTTTGTCTTTTTGCAGACAAACTCAATGTAGTCTTTCCAGGAAAACAGAAGGTTTATCATTACACCTGAGTATTTATATGTACCTGCCTGTTTTTGTTGTTGTAATGAATAACAATAGGAGCTTTATGACAGTCCGATGGTGAACCAAATGCCAAATACCGGGGAGTGGGGGGTCAATTTACACAATATTACTCGTAATTTCCTGCTCAAGGTGACATAGGACCTTTCCTTGATGTGAACATGAGCGGATGTCATCTACTTTGCCCTAACGGGATTACAGATATGGGACTGAACTGGAAGGAGAGAGAGAGACGTTGTTGCAGATGGAGAGATGGATAATGCTGATTATTGTGCTCTGTGTGAGATTCCTGCCTGCACGGGGGCACATGGTCATCACGGTCACAAGGTCACGAGGTCATCTCACCTGTCTGTCACCTGCCGGACGCTGAACCGCTTCAGGCCAACAACGCCCTCTTGATCCTCCCTGCAGAAATCTCATGACTGTCTGCCAGCCCAGTATTTGTTCTTCATCCTTTCTTTACGGCTGGTTCAAGATCATGGTTGTCTCGCTGTCTGTTTCACCTGCCTGACTGACTCCTCTCTGACTCTGGTTGGCTCCCCCACCTGACTCTGTCATGGTTTCTGGATCCTCACTGCCCCGCTGACCCACCTGGTGACATCTGACCCCTCTGCCTGGCTGTCATGACCCCACAGTTACTCCTGTTGTTTTAATGATCTGATCGTGTCGATGGGCTATTTTACTCTTTGTGCCACACAGTGACTTCTTTTTTTACCTTCATACATGCCCCACCCACCATCCATTTCTAGTGAAGCTCATGTTCAGCATTTCTAAAAGTAATGTAATGTCCCTTCACTTTCTCCACAAAACCTGTGTATAGCATCTTCTTAACACAGCAGAACTGAGATATTTTATTTATTTATTTTGTTTGCGAAAGGAAGCTTAGAGTTTACTGATAGTACGCCTTTAGCCTTGCCTGCAGCATCGGGGTTTCCTTGGCTGCACGAACAGGGCCCTCCTGGTCTCGGGCGTGTTTTAGCCTTAAGGCTGTGGCTGCCATCGATGTTTCTCTTCATGTTACCTCATTTTAATCAGAAGTAGTCAAAAAAAAAACAATCTATGCAGGTGTCCATGTAGAGTGAATGCATTTTTATTTCCCCATCCTTACTCAAATTTATCACTCAAAGTGTAATTAACCATCCAATCAGAGCAGGCCAAGAGAGTGGTCAGAAAATATTCATCAGTCAGATTACTCTGAGGTTCTGAGACTATGCACCTATGCACCTCCTCCGTGTTACAGGAATTTCTACTAATGGTGCTTCTGCTGGTGCTCAAACTAAATGGTGTCAGAAGACCTGGTCAAGAGCATCTTTTAGTCCTTTTACAGTGGAGGGACTTGATCCCACAATGGGCTTCATAAAAAACTGTAAAAGACTGCTTTGTACATAGGATTTGACCTTGGGGGCTTCAAGGCCCACAAAGAGTTGATTTCCCTGTATGAATACTGCTATTATAAATACCATTATAGACTATGAAGTGGAGGCAATGTTCAATAGATGTTTTCCCTACAGGTCTGTTTGTACCATTGACACCCCAGTCTCTGACCTACAGTATGCTCCTGCTCCCCTTCCCTCGTAATCCCCCTCTTCCAGCCGTAGTCTGTGTGACCTCCTCAAACATAGTGACTTGTTTTCTCCTTCTCAACAAGGTGGCCTGTGCCTCGTTAAAAACTGTACACATATATGATAGATATGCATATATTATACATATAGAGAGAAATCTATAGAGTGTGTCTATACGTGGTCAGAAAATCGTTTCAAACTGACAAGATAATATGTTTTTTCTTCATGGTTATTTTTCTAACTGGCTGGAGGTCAGAGAGATGTCTTCTTTCGAGTGTTGAGTGGTGTGATTTTCCTCTGATTTGTACATTGTGAGAAAACCCCTCAGCAGCAAGCAACATTCCCTGTCTGAAAACACAGGACAGCCCAAATGAAAAAAAAAAAAGAAATCTATATAAGAGCTTTAGAGCAGTTTATGGGAAATAGAGACATGTATCCAAATCTATCTAGAAGTCTTGAAAAGATGACATTATAACATTCCTTTCTTAATGTGAAAACATTCAGAAGACCACTTGGTTGGTGGTGACGAACAAAAAAAAAAAAAAAAGACTTGTCTTGAATCTTGCAGCTCACATAAGTAGCAATGAGATTATGCCTGCTGTAAGTCAGCAGTCAGAAACTTGCACTTGTGAGTGAGGACTATCACTATTAACATCCAAGTGGAGGTTTGAGTGACTCTGTCGGGATGCATTTCTTTCGCGTGTTTGTTGTCGTTTTCGTCTTGTAAACAGAAGTGGTGACATATGTGACCGTGACAGCTGATTAAATAGAAAAACCAACACACATTGTTACAGTATAGTTGAAAAATTGAATTAGACTGTTACTATCCCCTCTTCCTCCTCCCTCCTCCCCTCATGGTGCCTGTGTGTCTCCCGTATATGGCCAAGTGTTGATTGTTGTATATAAATGTCTTTCCATCCTCCCATCTTCCACAAATGGAGGTGATCCATGCATCATCTTTTATGTGTCTGCTTTACACATGAACCTTTATAGCTCCTGTCACCGACCAAGAATCAACAGATTGTGTGAAACGCTGGTGTTTGTGTTTACAAAAGTTACAAGAAAGGTCCTGATTTGGATTTGATTTTTTTGTTGTTGTTTTTTTTTTAAAGAAAAAGGGAAGACAATGCAAACAGACAGAGGAGCAAAAAAATCCTCTCACTTCACCATCAGGGGGGCGGAGTACGAATCCTCCATTTTCAGGTCCTTATCTACTGAATACTTGAAGTAGGGGGTTCTCCTACCATGAAATACCATATATGATTTACATGGTAGAAAACATGAAACATTTCAATTGTGCCCATGCATGCTGATTTTTACATAATGTGCCAACTGAAAGTGACAATGTAAGGATAATCTCCTGTTCTCTATGCAGAGCGATTTCTCAACTGTTGTGTCAAAAAAAAGGTTTAGGAGACACAGAGGCTTAGAGGCTGGGGCTGGTTTCCTGGGCTTAGACTAAAGACTAATCCTGGTTGTGAACGACTGACACTGCACTCTGTGTGAGGTGGAGTCAAGAAGTCAAGTCTGCATCAGTGCCTAGAAGCAGCTGTGTAGAAAGACTTGAGTTGAAAGGCCTGTGGATTCACCAGTAATTATCAAAGGCCTTCAAGAAAAAGTATGAAAAGCCGAACATACATTTTCACTTTCTTGTTATATTCCAGTTGTTTTTCTTTTGTTTTATGTCGCTGAAAACTTTGGATTAAACAAATCACTGTGACCAATGCCAGAAAACTTTTTTGTTTGACAGAACAAATTTTGTGTTTACTTTTTTATTATTATTATTTTTATTTAAGTTAGCTTTATTTTTTCTATTGTTTCAGCTTATTGAATATGCCAGTTTGAGACTGTACTATTTGTATAAGTAAATGTTTTGAGCTGTACAGTAAAAACCTAGGAACAAGTTAAATGTGAGTGTCCAGCATGCTGAATGATACTTGTGTGAACGTGAGCTAATCTCCCATGAAGCATCATTCCTCACTCATTAAATGCATCTGCATCGTGCACTGTGACGGTGTGATGTTGTGTTTGAGAGTGATGTGTGTCTCACTTACTGTGTCCAATTAGTAGACAGCCTGTGCAGTTTTGTGAGAGTGCAGCATGTTTTTGGGGTTGCTTGTGTAAATGTATTCAGAAAAGAGAGACACATGCGTGTGTGTGTGTGTGTGTGTGTATGTGTGTGTGTGTGCGAGCGAGTGTGTGTGTGTGTGTCTGTTATGAATGCATAAGAGAAAAATATATTTAAAAAAAACTTTATCAGAGGAAGTCCCTAGAGAAAAAAAAGCGAGACTGAGTCAAAGTTTTGAATGAAGCATGGATACTCTGTGATGTTTTTTGTTTTTTAAACCTAGGAGGCTGTCCTCAGTGCCCCAGTTTGCTATTGTATGTGCTGTATCAGAATATTACTATTGAGTGTTGGCCAGCTTGTTTATATCCATCAAATAAAGGTGACTTTCTTTCTGTCTCTGTTTGTAATTTTCTCCTCGAAGTTAAAATTAGTTAAACTTTCATAGTGAATTCCAGTATTATCTTGTACAAATACATCTACAATGTGCAATGTAAATGTAAATGATTGGAATGAGACTGGTGTAAAGTGCAAGCACGCTGATGATTAAATCACTCTTTAGTACAATATGCTGATCTTCTACTTGGTACTGCAAAAAAATAACATTGGCAGATGTCAAATGTTATTAGAACGGCAATAATTTCACTAACTTGGTAACTCGTTTGTTTTCTCAACTTTGGTAAAGGTTTTTAAAAGAACAGCAGTAACAGTAGCACCCTTCATAATGATAAAACGTGTATCAACTCAGGACATGTTTACTTATATTTACTTAACTGTATTTCATAGTAATAGTATAGTCATAAATATCAATGTGCACATGGAAAAAAGGGGCATTAAAAATCTAATACCTGATTTATATACACATACATTTGTAGTGACAATGACAACCCTGCCTTTTCATTGCTTCTAATAAAGACAGTTTGAAAAGCTTCACACAATCAACATTCCCTTCAGTATGATATCTAAAGACTGTGTAGTAAAAGAATATTCAATCCTCCAATCATTAAAAAGGCTGCAAATATAAAAAAACGCATTATTATATGATATCCTAAAGGATCAAAATAAAATTATGTTTAATGTACACTGAACACTGGCTGCCATGATAGTTTCTCTTAAAGACAGAGAAGTGTGATATTACTCAACATCTTTCAGTGTATGAGTATTAGTATTTTCATATTAATGACTGAACACTAATTGTTTAATTCTTTGCCAAGCATTAACGTCCCTTCAGGAAGTTGTCCAGCAAACGGTCTCCTCTGTCAGAAAGCCAGTACCCTGCCATGGCTGCCACCGCTCCCATGAATACAGACGTGTAAACCATATCTCCCTTAGCAGCCATTGTGGCGAGAGCACAAAGAACCACCCCAAACAACATCTGCTGCAGCACCTCCACCTCGTCCTCCTGGATATCCTCAAACAGACCTTTCTCCTGAACACCTGCATGGAGAGATGACGTGTGAAAGGTTGCGGTGACTTCGGGTGCTCACAGGTTCGTGGGTGCAGACGACCCTCGCCGTGTGTGATGAAACTCACCAGGCTGCTGCTTCTTCACACAAACATGGTCCTTGCGGGTGAATCCATCAGCGCAGTCACAGCGGAAAGAGCCTTCTGTGTTGGTACAAATCTCATTCAGACCATGACAGGCCAGAACTCTGTCACTACACTCATCTATGTCTAACCCAGAGAAAGAGAGGCAAGAGATACATCATCAAAGACTTGAGAGATTATTGCTGCTACTCACATGCACGCTAATGAAATCATCCTCAAAAATATTTTCTTTTAGTTACCCAAACACTTGGACCCTGTTAGTATGTACCCAGAGGCACATTTCCTGCAGCGTGCTGGTCCACTACCCATACAGCCCACGCAGGCCGAATCGCAGTCTGAGAAAAGAGAGAACATGTCTTCATTTACAGATTTATGTCAAACAAACAAAAGCAGCATTGAACTAACTGGCTAACTTTATCAGCATTTGGATGTCCGCTAAAAATCTTCTCCTCGTGGTACAAGAGTTTATTAAATGATCAAACGAGCAGTATAGAGTCCACTTTATGGATGATTACTACGATCCAAGGTGTCACTTTAAACTTAATCTGTCAAGACCAAGATAGAGGAACACTCATGTTTAGAAAAGGAAATACCCTATTTCTGCTTACAGTCCATTTTAAATATTCAACTAATTATTTATTTGTGTATGTGTTCCTGACCTGTGATAATTGTTCACTATCTTTTGCTTTTTATCAACTGATTAATTTATTGTTTAGGTTATTTATCCAACAACACTGTCACCATTTGATGATGTAACCGTCACAAATTGGAGGATTTCCTGCCTTTTTTGGACTGAGAAAAATAAGAAATTTGAAGTCACCCTAACACTGGGAAATATCTTTAAGCTTATTGATTTATTCCTGTCACTTAAATTGTAATATATTTCTATCTGTACTTCATTCTATTTATAATCATTCTATTCTTTTATTTTATGTTATATACTATTTTATATAGCTATATCTTACTTGTGGGATTATGTTTCCACATGTTTTCCAACTTTGTTAAAAGGAGCCTGTGACTCAGTAATTGAATTACCAACAGCTGCTCTGTGTAATTGTTGTGCACATAATAATGAATCATATATCACATTTCTTCTTTCTGTGGAAGTAGTCTACATATTGTGTCTTTTACATCCCTTTGCTAAAAAGCACTAACCTCTGCACTTAAATGAGCCCTCAGTATTGAAGCAGTAGCTGTTTGTAGGACAGGTATCCAGCTCAGTGCCACACTCATCAATGTCTAAAACAGATCAAAACATACACACATTTAGTTATTATCCTGCCTGACTTAAGCCACACACTTATATGATTATTTTCAGACCCATAAACAAAGCTACAGTACCTACACAGGAGTTTTTATGGAGTATCCATCCCGCTTTGCATTCCTCACACTGGTCATTTTCTGGGCCTGAACACTTATTGCATATTTCTGGACAGCTGTGCACCTGAACAGCCAACAGACAACACAGCCAAACGGCCCGCGGCAGATTCCTGGGAAGCAGCCTCACACCCATCTGTCCCATCAGGTCCTGAAGATAAACTTGTTTATGTCGTCCAAAATAGCACATCCAGGTTTCTTAAATGGAGCTTCAAAGTTGGGATCATCAGGACTAGGAAGAGATTGCTGGCAAAATAGTTTACGAGGGACAAATCTTTCGGGACAATCCCTGAATAAAGCTAAGAGTTTAAGGTCATGGTTGAATCAACAGCTACCGATTAGAGGTTCAGGAGGGGTCTGACTATTTGTGGAACTAGAGATGGAAAATAATTAAGTACTTTTACTGTTTTTAAGTGCAATGTCAGGTAAATTAATACTTCTGCTTTACGACAAGTAAGAGGCAATGACTCCTCAGTGTTTACCTCACATCAAGGTACTTTTGCAGAATGAACACAGGATCTGCTTACAAAACAACATGCAGTGTTGGTGAAACTACTGGAGAATATTTAAAAGTAAAAGTTAGCTCCACCTCAACCTGTTAGGACAATAAAATCCTGCCACACTGATTAGTGATAAACCAACATTGTTATTAAAATATTGTCTGTACGTGACATGTAATGACACTAAATTTAAGATATAATATGACATTCTTTTGCTACATGTATTATTATTATTATTATTGTTGTTGTTGTTGTTGTTATTATTGGTATTATTATTATTATTATTATTATTATTATTATTATTATTATTATTATTATTATTATCATCATCATCATTGTTTATGACTTTACGTTTTGACTGTACATTATGTACGATTCAGAGAAGATACGGGGCTATAATTTCTTCTTATTTATATTAAAATGTATGTCTCGTTTTGAACTTCAGTCTTAGAAAAACACGTCACCTTCAGACAATGAAACAGTCAACAAAACAAACCGCAGACATTAGTTCAATGTGTTTCTTTACCTCCTCTGTGTCAACTGCGTCGTCCTCAGAAAAGTTGCGGAGCAGTGAACGCAGCACAGACGCACTTGCCACACTTCCAGTGTTTGGTTACAGTAAATACACCACGCATCCCGAGCGGGCGGTGGATTTATGCGCCTCGTGGCACCGCCCATCCGGCATGTTCTGCAATTGATGACAAACACCCTTCTTTCCTTAATCGGACACAACGTTGCACCAATAGGATCCACCGACAGATGGCGACAGATGGCCAATCACAATTTGAGATCCGCCATGCTCCAAAATTAGCACATTTATTTATAGACAAGTGTTGACAGACTTACAGTACATGGTTTTAGTCAGTAGGATTTAAGGTTAAACATTTTAAAGCTTAATGTCTGGTTGTATTCCATATTTTTATGGTCAACAAATTCAATGAAAAGAACAAAAGAAACAACATATGAATCAGAAGAAAGAACAGGCGCTGTCTCTGTGACCACGGCCTGATTATTTCTCTATTCCATACACACATTGAAGATGTCGCTGTTTTTTGTGTTTTCCATCAAAACGGTGAACATGGGCACTGCAGTTTATTTTAAGTGAGTACCCTACAAAATACACTACAGGAGACTGCTGAATCACAGCAAAAATAAACATTAGTTTGGGTCTGAAAACTTCAGGCACGGATGTGGAGTTGTAAAGTACTGAGAGACAGACTAACAAATTCTCTTTTTTAGGTTTCTGTCACAGCATTTCGACAATAGCAACAATAAAGATTGTTGATAAGACTTCAGTAGGGTCCAGTGTTTATCTCATCCACAGTTTTGGATGAACATGTCCTTCATATGCACAGAGCAACAGTAAAGTTCAGTGTCACATTTATGAGTCCTTCAAAGGCTCAAACTCCAACATATTTGCAGTTCGGTAATTCATTAGATTTCCTCCTCCATCCATCCAAGGCACTCCATTTCCACCTTGGCCATGTCCTCCTACATAACGCCCTCCCTTTCCTTCCCACAGTGAGCTCCGTCAAAAGAGACTGGGTCTGAGAGGGAAGCTGGAACAGGGGCAGCCCCCGAAGGAGTTCTGGTAGATTCCTTTTACTGCCCTTATGGGAGTCAAATCTCACCAGAGCGAAACGTTCACCAGCTCTGCCCAGCTGCTTGTCCGCCTGGATGAGGCACAGGGACGCCATGAACACATCAGAGTAAGGGGACCACATTTTCTTGTCTTCCCCTTTCGTCTTAGTAACCTCTTTGTGCTGATGCGTCCATTCCTCTGCTCTTTCCAAGGCGTGGCGGGTCAAGACGAGCACAACTCGGCCTCCCCAGCTGTTCAGCTCCAGCAGCTGGGAGTGCAGCCATGGCAGAGGCCCCAGAGTGCACTGCTCCTTCCTGCTCCACTGGTCCAGGGACACGCTGAAGCCCTTGGCCCGGAGCAGAGAGCCCAGCTGACATACTGACTCCGAAACACCATCGTCCACATCTGGGGGGCTCAGCAACACCACATGGCGCTTTCCAACTTTTGAGGAGAAAAATAAGGGCCCGAATGTCAGAGAGCTGGCTTTTTCTATCATGACTTTGTTACGGTAATTTTTTATAGTAGAAAACAGTGAGTAGAAAAACACTCACCCTCGACAAATCCCCCGTGATGCCAACTCCACACCCACTCTATTAAAGTGAGAAAATTAAGAGTAAATAAGACAGAGCGGTCATAAATACATAGTAAGAATATTCATCATTTCAGTGCCGTAAATAATCAATTCCTTAAACTGTGTGTGCGTAAAGTATATGTATGAGCTGTCCTGACTTTATGAATCATGCTCAGATCTAAAGTAATAAACAAGATTTGGTTTTTAAGACAAATGAAAGGAGCCTTTGTGCAGACAGCCTGTTTCACTAGACAGTCTAGTTTGACAATACCAATGTTACCATAGCTTGGGTACAAATTCCAGTGAGTTCAACGCTACTCTGCCCTCTAGGTATGTTTTTTGTTCTTAGACACAGTAAACGTGTCTAGGGTAATGCAAAATGAAGTGGAAAAAAACATACTCTTGACAAAGCCATGAAGGAGGTAGAATATGATCACAGTCAAGCAAACCAGCAGCATAACACCCACAACAAGGAGACTCCAGCGCCACCTTTCACCTGCAAGAAATAAAAAAAAAAAAAAAAAAAAAACTAGTTGATTAAATATTTAAGAAACATGTACTGTACTTAAGTGAAATATGTTATTTTCTGACCAGCATCAGCTTTTACAATTAGAAACAGTGAGAGACTCACTCTTAAAACAGAACGGACCCAGCTCATGTTTCATTCCCTTTACTTTCACCTGCACAAATGGATAAGCACAAGTGAGTGTCTCAACTTCAATAAGCACAGACATACAGATGAATCACGGGAAGTTGGTTGCTAGTACTTTACCATCACGCATGATGAGTGCTGATGGCTGATGTCTTCAAACGCCCCATTTTTGTCCTGAAGAGGAAGCAGTTACAAATATTTGGTCAGCCATTACAAACTCGTCGTGTCGTGTCGTCTTGCATAATTTGAACCCACAGAACTATGTTTCTCTATTTCAAAGGACAAAGTTTCTAAAGATAGCAAATATGTCTGCTTAAAATTTGGGAAAATGTGTCTACAGTTTAGCACAACACACCTTGAATACTTAGAATGTGATTCAACAGTGAAGCCATAAAAAAAAAGAAAATTATCAAAATAGACAATAAGGGGAATAAGATGATTTTTTTTCAAACTTTAAGCACTCAAGAGGAAACAAAACAGGGCATTTGTTACTGAAGGCTTTTAATTGCCAGTATCAATGTCTTTCTTACCCACTGTCCTTTGCTGTTTTGTTTCCATGTGCTCTTTGTCAGCTGTTGTCTAAAGCCCTTTATCTCCCTGCAGGTCACCTCTCTGTGACAGGGCCACACTTCCCCCTCCAGCCTGCAGGGGGCAGTAATGTTCCACGACAGCTTTGTCTGGTAGTCGTTCATTTGGTCCTGGGCTATAGACACTGACACATGCTGCCATACGTTCTGCCATAAGAAATCTGGAAGGGACACACAGGAAACATCAGCACACTAGTAGTGAACAGTTCACGCTTTCGCTTTGTAAACTGAGAAAAGAAAGACAGCCAAAAACCAAACAAAAAAAAGGTGAAGACTTCTCACCTGTTTTCAAAAAGGGGCAGCTTAGAGAGCGCACAGACCTTTGACCATCTTCTTCCCATGCCTAAAAAAACCACACAGACTTAAGTTACGGTCATCTGTATAGACACAGCACTGTTGACATATTGGCCACTACTAATTATTATGTTTAAGTGATGATACCTGGACACACATGCAGGGCGTCACAGTATGCAGCGGGATGGTTGTCCTGTTCCATTTCTATGAAGAAACAATTAAAACACATGACGGATTTAATGAGAGAGTAAAACCACTAACTAAACTAACATTTTCTCTATGTTGTTGTTTCAATTTTACGCCACTTTATATTTCTCCTGCTCTACAAATCTAATTATGTGTGACTCAGATTAAGAAACTAATGAGTCATGAAAATAATTATCAGCTGCAGCCCTACTTGTAACAATGAAAACATCTTACACACAATACATGATTAATTTATGAAATACAGTGACTCGGGGTGACAAACACAGCTGTTAGACATCTGTTTTTATTGTGAATATTCTTCCCATCTATCTCTGGTAAATGGCATTTTTGTGATTTGTTTATCAAAATCAATAAACAGTCATTGTAAATTAGGCAGCGATATAAAACACTGACCAGACATCGTCCATTCTGCTCATGCTGGATGCACAGAGAGGGGAGGCTGCTATTTTTGTCAACCACCTGTAGCTCCACCCAATTCATCTCTTGGTTAATTACCATCCTGAGTCTGGGCACTGAAAGAAGGGAAAGAAAAACTCCTTCAGTTCCCATACAGATGGAAAATGGAACAAGGCTAAACCTGTACATGTATTATGTAAGAATGATTTACCGTGGCACTCTTGAACACGTTTCTGAAGTTCCTGGGAGCACACTGAAGACAGATGATATGTGTCAAGGACTGTTGCAATACTCAGTAAAAAAAAAAAAAAAAAAAGAGCTCAGCATGTGCTTTGTTTGCTTTGTGAAAGTCTAATCTTTACCTTCATCTAGAGAGGGAGCAACAACTTCTCGAAGTAGCTGTGACGGTTTAGAAGAATAAACTGTCACTTGGCTGCCAAAAGTAAGCTGAGCGGACTTCATGATGACAATGGCAAGCTATAGAAGTCAAACACACACACACACACACACACACACACACACACACACAATAGAGTTTATGACAAGGTGACTGAGACTGAGCATACAATGTATCTCTGACTGTACAAACTTTATAATCCAGTACAGGGAGTCTACAGTACCTTTGCCTGGTTTGGCTGAGTAAGAGCTGCATGATTAACCGTAAACTCCACCTTCTTGCATGTGGGCATGGAGTGTGCTGCCTTGTAACACACTGTCACGGACGCTGTTGCAACATAGAGATTACAAGGGTGTGACTCAGAATTCATTGGAACTTTAAGAGAAAATGTATCTATCTATCACTCAGAACACATACGTAAAAGACAATAGCAATGTTTTTTTATATTTTAACCCATGTTTCAGCTCGTTCTTTTTTAAACTTATTTTATCTACCTGGATAAATCCACAAAGACAATAAAGCTACAAATCAAACATATACATAAATATATATTTATATTCTGTAGTAAAAATACAACAAACTGTTATGAATTTCACACATTTTCTCAACTTCTATTTGTTTAATCCATCCCTCCTGTCATGACTTCCTGACTTCCCACAACATCCTCTGCGGCGGCTGACTGTCAAATCTTGGATGTCATTCAAAATAATTTCCACTTGCCAATTAATTAATTAATTAATTTCATCATTACTGCACTGAAATTAAAGTAGTAGCTTCTGGATGGCAGGACATTATTTAAAAACCTGTGGTATACTTTGGGAAGTGGTTGGCAGCAATGTAAAGGCTAAATTGCCAGTATCAAGTATCAGTTGCATTAATGAATTCAAACATACAAAACAAACAGAGTGGTTCTTTAACAAGAAGTTAGTAGGCGACCGTCGCCTGCATGTAACCTGTGTTCATACCT
Organism: Amniataba percoides; assembly: GCA_037176925.1. NCBI lineage: Eukaryota > Metazoa > Chordata > Actinopteri > Centrarchiformes > Terapontidae > Amniataba > Amniataba percoides. Next base: position 13,673,366 of record JBAJHX010000096.1, read on the forward strand.
GGTGGATTCCTTGTTTCATCAAAGCCAGAGTGCTCTTCATCCTTAATGCTGATCTCTGTGTCTATCACCAGGCATAATGTACACGCCGCTCTGTCCTTGCAGTAGAGCTTGAATTGTGGAGTCAGGTTTTTGACAACCACAGAATCATTACTCTCTACAGTGAGAGGCATTTCATCATCTATGGTGCAATTAGAAAGACCCTGTAAGGTAGAGATATTTAAAATGCAAAATGAGAAGGACATATTTTGAATGTATGGCATCATGTCTTGGCTCCATAGAGCTTGATGGTAATAATTCATTCATAGGCATACAGTGAGTTGAGTGTATATATATTATTATGTCACACACTGGCAGATGGCTACAGTACAGCTCTTTGTCTCCTTTTAATGAAATGTTTGAGAATGAAACACTTAATCTGTGAAAAAGGAAATTACAGTGTCAGAGTAGGCTACAGTGGCACTAAAAGGAAATTAAAAGTGTGATCTGTCAACAAAGACTGGATGAACTGTACTGTAGCACAGGAAATGCCTGCTCCAGTGTATCCAAGCAGTGTACTCCACAGTACCTGTGAGCAAATGACTTTGTGGCTGTCATGTCCCGAAATCACCAAAACGCAGGCTGCCGTGCGTAGAGTCAGTAAAACGCACCAAACGGTCCATCCAGGAAGAAACATTTTTCCCGTGAGTTCTCAGAAGGAGTCTTACAGCATTTTTCTCCAAATATCTTTCTCCAGCAGCAACATGAAAACCTTGTCAAACAAGTCAAGTATCCTCCTTCCCATCATGACTTGAGTTTGAACATTAACTTGTTGATATCATGGGTGAAGGCGTGTGAAGCAGTGAGTCGAGACAAACTTTCAGCAGTGCGCTAATACCTGGGCTTCTCCTTTTTTGTGGCCTTGGGAAGAAAAGATGCAAATGAATGTGGTTAGAGGTGCTTTCTACCAGTTGTTCCTTCATAGTTTTCCATGTAAGTGAAACTGAATAACTGGGAACACCAAATTTTAGTAGTTGATACAAAGTGGCTCTGACAGTTTAGTGTACGACTAACTCCATCTGTCAAGTTCACAAATGCCTAATTAGACATAATAGACTGGGAACAGCTCTGTCTCTCTTCTTAAAGCACCTTCAAGTGTAAAATAAACAAACAGTGCTATGACATAAGATAAGATAAGGGTATTTAAACATTAGAAATGATATTGAATTACAGTATAATCTCTTAAAAGTACAATGTAGGTTACTTACTGTGTTTAGAAATCCATTGTAAGAAGTATTTTTCCTCTCCACAGATTGTTTCGCCGTACACCTTGTCAAAGCTGCCCTGAAGTGTTTGACTCATGTGAAAATTGAACCACATAGTACGTCAATGCCCTGACTGGAGACGTCCCTCCCTTGTTCCCTCCCTCCCTTACTCCCTCTCTCGCTCTCTCTCTTACCTGTCTGTGATTTAGTCTCTGCACAATATGCACACTTCCTGCTCTGAATTCCTCATTGCGGTACCATGACCTCAACAAGGCAAAGTCCAGAATGGTTTCTTTTTTTAGAATAGAAAAAGATTCCACCAGGAACACACATGGCTTCATACACAGAGCAGCATTTTAAACACAGTTAACACTGTTTGTTGACAAGCACTGCTGGTAGCTTGATTGTTGTCAGCAGTTTATTACATGCTCTGTGTCTTGTTATATGAGTTTGGCACACATCCCTCCTTTTTCAGTTTTCTGTAAACTGTGTCTTGATAAACAGGTTTATCACCCTGGCTCATAAGAATCCACATACCTTTGACCTACAGATGCAGGCTCTCTGATAAAGGGCAATCCTTGCAGCACAATGACAAGCTTTTTGCACAGTGGCTCAACTGGTTTGACCACATAATGCTGAACTACATACAAAACTTCTGTCTACCCATTATTAAGGGGAAATGTGTTCACACCAGAGTAAAAAACAAAACACCTGTTATATAAACTAACTATTATATTACTCCTCGATGTGGATGAGTTACCTTTTCCAGCAAGGGGACAGTATATTTACTTAAGCCGAGTATTTACTGCAAGATAAACAGCACGGTTTATGCAGAAACTTTTATGTCGATGACGCCGAACTGATTCTCCCTTTTATTTCCGTTAAAGTTGTTTCTATTTACTGTGTCTTTGGCACAAACATGTACTTTTATACAAAGTCCTCCATTACTGATTCACTTCACAACATCGGCCTCTTTTGAATACACTTTTACACACGAGGACAACACCACTGTTCAACAGGTTGCTAAAATGACAAGGCCTACCACATGTAAACAAAGAGTGCAGAGTAAATTTAAGGCTTGCTGATACGTCTGTATAATTATTACATTATGTAAACACTAGAGTATCATTTAACTGCTGTGACATTCTGTTTTGATCAGCAGTATGGGTATGTAGGTTTGCAGTTTTATTTAGATCTTTTTTTTTTTTTACCGATACAGCAAATGCTCAGCAGAAGTGCAGGGATGTAAACAGAACCCTGCAGAGAGGCCAAGATGGCATTAGGTGTGTAAGCTTTCAAGCCAGCAGTGCTGTAGCAATCATGTAGTGCTTCACCATGAGTTAGTCCTCGATATGGTGCTTAATCAACAAGCATGTAAGCCGATGACCAATATTTATAACTATGTGGGTTCAGTTTGTTCCCAGGAAGAATCAGCATTTTTCTTTTGGACGAAATGTTAGCAAGTGATTCATCACGTTTCCCAAAGTTGTGTAACACTGAAATCATACAGGCCTCTCTGCAGTGCAGACTCACCAGGCATGAGCCAGCAGTCTAAGAGAAAGATACCTATTTAATGGTCAAAGTCATACATCACAACAATAATTAGAGTACTCTCAAACCTGGTAACATCAATCTCCTGGTCTTTGATCTTGAGATTTGTTGAAGGAGTTTGCTGCACCTCCTCATAAATGACTGGCTTCAGTGCTGAAGTTATCAAACAAACACTCTCCTGAGAGGGGCTCATGTCCAAAATGATATAATTCCCCTGAATGGGTGTGCCATATGTATACAAGGCATTTAATGTAAGTGTTAGTTGTAAATAACAATTTACATCACATCATTAATGTCATTACTGTCAAGCAGCCAGTTAGTTTAGCTTAGCATAATAAATGTTATAACAAAAAAGGATAACAAAATCTATCCACCAGCTCCTATAGACCTTTCTAATTTACACTTTCTCTCATTTGTTTAATCCAAATCTCCCCTCTATAAATTAGCAGTGTGACCTGAAGATGGTTGTAAGATGATAAGACAGATAGTTGTGGTAGGTTGATTAATAGTGTATGGACATTTTATCTATGTCTCAATATGAGAGTAAATAAGTGCATTTCTCAAAATGTCAAACTTATTCTTCAAGAGTCACCTTAGGCCACACACACAGAAACAGTGCATGTTCAATTTTTCAATTCCAAATGCATTTTCATCTCTGCAACATAAAGAGTCACATGTTAAGTTTTTATTTACGTAAACAGAGACCCCCCATTTTTTGTCAATCATTGAACTATTCTAATAATTCCTTTACACAGTTTCCACATAAAGGTATAAGAGTTTATGCACTTTTATGTCAGTAGATGGTGCTGTGGTTCCACTGTGGATCTGTTAGGGAGACGCGAGCTTGAAGCACCGCGCATGCGCAGTTCAAACATAAACGAGCTCCAACCTGAGTGCACACAAACATTGGTCTTCTCTCCATCGGTCCACAGGTACTGAAAAAAAAACCTTTTTCCATGTTCAAGTTTGTGTCAGAGTGAAATGCAAATGCGGTATTAACAGTTTTAAGATGATTTTGAGATGTGTGTGTGTAAATAGCGAGCTGTATTTTGAAATGAAACGCCTCAATCAGCGACGCCATGTCTAGAAGTTTTTTTTTTTTCATGAATGCTGGATTATACAGTAGTTTATGAGTCCTTGTAACAGATGTTACCTTTTGATACCATATAGAAATGTGTTTTAAAGTTGTAATCATGGTAGCTGGGCCAGTGGTGAAAAAAAAGCCATGAAGAGATGCTATGTTCAGACCAGTTTTATTTTTGTAGCCGTTCTGTGTGTGAGAGAAAGTTGTGTGAAATCTATGTCTAGGTTTTGTATATCTTATGTTAATGGTATGATTGAGTTTTAGTGTAAATGTGTGGTATATATGTTGCATTTACGTGCACTTAACGTTACTTTGTGATTAATATTTTATGTTATGTATTGTCAGTAGCTCACCTCATGTGTTAATTAATTTGTGAAATGTTTTGATATTCAGTTTTACATGTATTTTGCAAACCTACTTACGGTGTGACTGAGAACTGAGTGTAGTTGTGTACAGAGTTGGAAAAAGTAGCAGACCCATACTTGAGTAAAAGTATAGATACTCTACAAAAACATGACTTGGTCAGAAGTAAGAAGTCTTCTTTAAGCACGGTTCACAAGTACAAGTATTAAAGTATTCAATATGTTTTAAAAGTAGTCTGTCGTCTTTATAATGTACTCAAGTACTGAAAGTAAAAGTACAAGTATTAAGTTTTGATATGTGATGATGGTAATAAAGAAAGCAGTTGTCAACAAAATATCACAGATTTTAAGTGGTGAATCTTCCAATGTTGCCAGTGTAAACTGCGTGTAACATTTATTTACCAGACAATAATAATTAAATCAACATATGATGGAGAAATAAAAAACTATCCCTAACCCTGACACAGACCAACTTCTTGTCCTCGATGGGAGTAGAGTACCTGCAGAGTGAAGTTTTGGCAACCCCACCTCAAACTGTCATTACACATTTAGTCTTAATTGAATGGATGAGCTAAGTGTTCAACTGTTATGTAAAACTGTTAGCTTAATCTTCACAATGACAATAAGAACAACAATGAAGAAGACCGTGGAGGGCTTAGTTCAGTGTGTTGCTTCTGACAGGTGCTCAGGTGCAAAAAAATAAAAGTAAAGCTTTAGATGTCTGCTAAATTATTAACCATCAGATATGACTATATTTAATAAACTCAGCCTTTTTGCAGTGTGATGCTATGTCATTTAGGTTTTGTGACCTCATCTTGTTTGGCAGTGTAGTAACAAAAGCAAGCAGCAGACCAAAGAGTGCGATTTGCACCACAGCTCTCTCCATGATGGCTCCAACCAGAGTGTAACCCAGAAAGCTGGAACTGTCTTTAAAACTCAAGCAAACAAGGATGGGACCAGTGTTTCTATATGTTTAAACTCTTCTCCACACATTAAATTCTCTGCATACTGCCAAGACTTGCACTCAAAGCTAATAGAAACCATCATTGATGACTGTCAGGATGAAAAGCAGGAATAATTTGCTTACATAAGGCTTTATTTGTGAAACTGATGCCCCAGACTGCCCATGTCACCTGGACTTTGCACCACATTGAAATCTTTTCAAGCAAACCCAGACAGGAACATGAAAGAGACTATTTAGCTTCATATATTCAGTGCGTGCACTATTAATGACCAATACGGTGAGGTGTCAAGTAAATATATATTTGTTATTTTTGTCTTCAAGAAGGTAGATTTTTTTGGAATGTGCATCAATCTCATGAGGTCAGCGCAAGCAATCGAACCCCTCCCTTTAATTGTAAAGAGCTTTAAAGAGATAAAATCTTTGCAAGCGATTCAACACATTTCCAAGTTACAGTTGTGTAACGATGAAATCATCCAGGCGTCTCTGCAGTGCAGAATCAGCAGGCACGAGCCAGCAGTCCAT
>JBAJHX010000096.1:13709323-13746024 GCA_037176925.1 Amniataba percoides
CAATATGAAACAACACTGAATGTACAGAATATATCCAATGCAACTGACAGAAAGATGAGATGCATAGGAAATTTAGCAAAGCCTCAGGTATTTGTGAATTCTGTTAATTATTAAACTGCAAGACCATAATAAATTCTTTTTTCTTGCAGTGTGGTGCTCTGTCCTTTAGGTTTTGTCACCTTACCTTGTTTGGCAGTGTATTAACAAAAGCCAGCAGCAGACCAAAGAGTGTGATTTGCACCACAGCTCTCTCCATGATGGCTCCAACCAGAGTGTAACCCAGAAAGCTGGGACGGTCTTTTAAACTCAAGCAAACAAGGACAGCGTTAATGTGTACATACGTTTTTTTTGAAAGGTCAAAATCCTCTTTCTTCTCAACACGCAAACACAGATACACACCTACAAATTTCCATAGGTAACCGAAGTGACAAAAAACAAAAACAAACCGGCAAAAAAAGATGAGAAACAGCTTAAATAAGCTTTTTAGTTTGACACTGCCGTCTTACTTTACCACACTGAGTGTTAATCTCTAGTGGGAATGTGGGAAGAGATAAATAGTCACTTTGGCTTCATATGTACAATGTGTGCACTCTTAATGAGACCACGACTAATTCTGTACAGTGTCGAGCAAAAATGAATTTATTATATCTGTCATCAAGTATGTACAGCTTTTGTGAAAGGGATGTGACAAGATCAGGAAATGGTGTGAAAACTGGTGAAACAGCAGGCAAAAGCAACCATACACCTAGCTTTCATCGCAAGCATTAAAGAGATCAAAGAAAGAAGTTACTGTGTACTGTAAAGCAACAGAGAAATGGCTGCATAGGAAATGGTCTGCAGAAAAATATAAATGATATATATGTAATCATGAAAGAAAGTCTGCCTTTAAATATTAAGTTTAAATCAAAATACTGTCACACTGTGCAAACATGGGAGCATTGAAAGGGGCACTTCACTGGTTTTACACATGAAGTTTAATTTGCTTATCACAAGGAATACAACTAAATCTGTAGAGACTGTTACTTATAAGTCATGTTTTCTATGGTTTTGGGGGGAGGGGATTCCAACATTTGAAAAATAAACTTATGATCAAAGATATTACCAGGCTGCATTACAGAATTGCAGGATGCAGCATTTTTCAGCACCGTGATCCTAAATCACTGGTTTACTCCTGTAACTGTAATGTATGTTAATATTGAACAAGTTGGGGATCATTACAAAATTGTAATTGCTCTCAGTTTTGACTCATCCCACTTCTCGATTTCATACATTTATGCCACAGCTTTGTTTTTGCAATATACATTCTTTGGAGGGATTACAGACGTTAGAAACGAGAGGTAAGTATTTAAAGTGAAAGATTTGTTTTTGAGGCCCTACTACTGAAAGAACTTAAACAATGACAGCGTAGTATTTGTCGGAGATCTTTAAATTAAGTCAGCCATAAGACATACAATTAGCTGTATGAGCCAGATGATCTTTTGAGGCCAGCGTCTAACAAACAAAATAATTTAGAAAACCTATGCATTGTACAAATAACATGTCAAACAGTTGTGGCCTCCCAATAACTCACATTCGTCATGTGCCTCTAACATCGTATCATCAGCATTAATCAAACAACAACTGACCATACAGTAATCTCTTAAAAAACCACAAAGGCAACACTATGTAAAGCTACAGATTGCATTAGTAGAGGTATGGTATGATTATGATTTTGACTCGAATATTGAGTCCTTCAGCCCTCCTTGTCATAGGGTTTCAATGCCAATTTCTCATAATAATATCCTCCTGTATCTCACCACATCAACCTGTGCACAATCAGAATATCAGTGTATTCATGCAGGCAGTGGTGGTGCAGGTGGTAGAGCCATCCTACAACAAAATGACTTCAGTGATAACAAGGTTTCTTTACAATCTGTGATATTTTATAAACCAGATCATTGTGTTTACTTAAATATGTTTCAGTCCGCATTCATTAATTAAATCACATAATTTACCTTGGAAGGTGAACACACATATAGAATATCTAGTGTCTGCTTTGAATCTAAATGCTTTTCTTCACAAAATTGAAACTGCTATTCAAGGCACTCTCACAGGTATTCTTTCACCTGCAGATAAAGTTCAAGTTCATTCAAATCTCTTAAGGATATTTCAAGCGCTTGTGCTGGAAGCATTTCATAGATGAAGAATGAAACCTATCCTTGGACTGAGAGAGCAGAGTAAAGCAACTGGTCCTAGTGACCAGGAAGTCAAGTCTTCACAGTGACGGCATGATGGTGGCTAATAAGGTGTTGCATTAAGACACATACCTGCAGCACCAACCTATGGATTATCTAACTGTACAAACACAGGAGCTATGTACAGACTAATTCATATATACACACGGCAGCTTATATATAGAGGTGATATGAGCAACACAAACATGAACTATTTATATAAACACAGCATGAATGAACAGTACATTATGTACATTCAATGGATGGTAAGGTACATACATAAGCTATGACAAAAATCTCCACTTTTAAGCCTGACTGGGCTAATTATACATCTTTTAATGTACTACTACCATTACGATGCGCTCAAGGATTTTGTACTGTAATATGGATATGAGGTATGTTGATGTCAATGAAACATGTAACACAAAAGTCAAGAGTGGGGACGAGTATGTACATATGGCTAACTACATGCTGGTTAAATATATACAGTATATGCACATAAGGTTGACTCAAACTATAATGAGATTTCTTTTTGGTAACAGAATTGGAAGACACAATGCTACTCAAATTAGAGAGTCCTGGCTTTGGGGTCGGGCGGCTGATGTGATGGAGCTGGACATGGGCTGGGGGCATCCTGTGCTGAGGGCACAGCAGGAAAGGCAAAGACTCCTGTAGGAAGGGGGAAGAAAAACCCAGGCCACTGGCTAAGAGAGAGAGGTGAGGACAAGGCCCTGAACCGAGCGGGAGAGTGTAGCTGATAACTGGGATGAGGTGCTGTGGAGGGGCTGCTCATCATTGTTGACCCAGGGCTGTCAGGCCATGACAGGGGAAGACTGCAGGCCTCTGGACCTGAAGCTGTCCATGATGAAACCTGAAAGAGTTACACAAGAGGTGGATGTTAATCTCCACAACAATGATTAACCGCATGCACACAAAACTATCAATTACGCAAATAAATACGCAAACAGTGTGTAGGATATAGAGTGGAAATTGTTGCCCAATTACTTGTAGAACACTCAAAAATATTGAAGTTTACATAATGTATCAAGTTTACTAAATATATTTTGCAAACTTTTCTGTTCTCTCAAACATATGGTTAGTTACTGCTTGTGTGTGTGGTTAATATCAGTATGATTGCTGTACGGTTCTTCACTTTCCCTGGATGGATATGTTTTTTACTTTTATGTTATTGTTACATTTTTGTGCATTTGATTAGTTACATTCTTCTAGAAACAATACATGTTGCTGTTTTTGATATTTAAATCAATAAACTCACCAACTAAATGTGCATTTTAGTCTAAAGCGCACTCCTTGTAATGAAATTTGTCACATAAATTTAATTTCCTTTGCAGCAAGTATTATTATTATTATTATTTCTGCTGACAGGGTATATGAGTGCGAGGCATTTTGAGTATTTTCATCATGTTTGTATTAAAGTTGTATATGTTCTCACTCGCACAGTCATGATATCAAATATAAGCACAAATAAAATCACTCACGTCCGAAGTACTTGTCTGTTGTCCGTGTGTTTGCGGAACAGCCAGATTCCAATGCTGCCGCCCGCTGATGCTCAGAGAATTAGTGCGCGGCCTGTGCGTGACAATGAGAACCTCCTGGGCCCAGTCGTCCATCAGTCGCTGCAAGTCCTCAGGCAGGTTGTTCTCGTTGCCGCTCATGGACGTGTCAGTGTATGTGCCTGTCTTGTTGTTGCTGTTATTGGCCTGAGCTTGGGCCAGTCCAATCACGGGCTGATGAGTAGGAGGAGTGGTACCGGTAGGCGGCTGCTGTGACTGATTGAAAGCCCCTGACCCAGCTCCAGACCCTGAGGGGACACACATACAAACACACCATGACACCATGTTTACTGAGCCAGTATGATGGCTGGTATGATGGTTCTGAACGAAGCGATTCTTAGTGACTCAGTGTTAGTCTACATACTGCTGCCACGCTCTTTGCCAAGACACAGTCGCTTCAGTGTGGACCCTGTAAGAGAAAAATGACTTAATACAAATAATCATTCTGATTAGCTGGTAACACCATTCAATAATGCAATGCAGTGCAAAACAAAGCAACTAAATACTGCCAAAAAACAAAGGATCAAACTAACAAATGAAGAAAGCAATCAGTAGTATTTTAGCAAGAACATGCAAGTGGTCCAGTCGAGTAAGATGGATGAAAAAGAGAGATTAAGCAGAGATTAGAAATGTTATGGCATATTAAGGTGCATGCAAAAGTCCATTGCTTAGAAATGCAGAGTGAATCAGTCACAAACATGTATGTTAAAAAGTGGACCATTGGCACAAGCATCAGTAAGAAATTGAGATAATGCTCATTGCTATTAAAATGACCTTGATTATCCAAACCTCAAACTTCTGAAACAAGGAACTGTGTCCAATAAACAGTAATGATAAATAAATAAACAATAAATATTATTTATTCTGTTGGTTGTTGTTGAACCTCTTTTTATTTCTTTGTTTTTAAAATATATCATCAATAAAAAAATTCTTTTTTTTTTCTCTTCAGGGGTTTGAATAAGCAATTTATTTCTATGCACGCAAAAGACACTATAAGATAAAGGTGAGTCATGAGGACGAGGCCAAGCAAAAGAAAATCCAGCAGTATTGCTGCAATCTGACAAAGACAGGAAAAAAGATACCAGTGAGCTAAAAGTAGAGAAACAGAAAATATGGAAAACAAAAAAGTGAAGCTATGCCAGAAGAGAGGAGATACAAACAGATAGACAAAGACACAGGCCCACTGAGAAATCTAGCTCGTGGCTTGCTACTCGATTTATAGGTCACTCTCTCAGATGTTTGAGGATAATTAGCCCAGCCTGTAGAGGAGTACAATCACAGAGGGCAGAAGACACCATGGTAAGAAGAGCACTTACTGGAATATACAAACATATTAAGCACTGCAATGACTATTTGTTATTGATGCTCTGATTAATCTACATGTATACAGTTTTAGTTTTTTGCTGCTTTGTTGCATGTTGGTCACCTTGTCCGGGTGGAGCCAGTGTGCCGGTCCCATCTCCATGTAGTCCAGCATAAATGTTATCAGAGGACAAAGAGCCCTTGAGGGAGCAGGGCTGCTGAGTCTGCACAGGCTCTGAGGTGGAGCTGGGAAGGTGGCTGGTGCACGACCGTGCCCTGCCGTGAGTGGGGAAAGAAGCTTTGGCCGGAGAGCCATTTAAACTCACTGTGGTCTCTCCTGTACCTGCTGTAGCACCTGAACACACACACACACACACACACACACACACACACAAACATCAGAATGCTGTCTTTGCTCCTAAAGTGAATAGTAAGCTCATTTCATTTGAGATTCTAAAAAGGTACTCACTGGATCTGCTGGAGTCACTCGTTTTTGTTGTGACATTTCTGAATTGTTGCACCAGAGGGCTGAGAAGTTTGCCAGGCTTCAGTCTGTGCTTGCTGGACCTCTTTCTACGGCCGGCGTGCGGTATAGCGTGTGAGAGGCCAAGGCCAGAGGGAGGAGCTTTGCCAAGCCGGCGATACAGCAGTTCCACTTCACCCCGCTGATGGGCCTGAAGCTCAGAGATCTCCCTTAAATGTCTGAGGGAATGGAGGCAGGAATATACCGGTCACTTACAAGCTAAATGACAAAATATTTGAATGTGAACACACTAAATACAGCCAAAGGTGCATCAATGGCTGCACTTACTTCTCCCTGAGTCTCTGCAGTTCCCTCTTCATGTCTGAGTCCTCCATCTCTGAGTCATTATCACTGCTGGCATAGGCCGAGCCGTGAACACCTCCATGCCTACTTGGTGAGTCAGAGCTCTGTACGCTGCTGCTGCGCCCTGAACGACGCAGGAAGGCCACTGCCCTCTTCATGAGGTCACTTCCTCTGCGCTCTGACCGAGTGTGTTGAGACGGTGTGGCAGGAGCCAGCTTGGCCGGGCTGCTCTCGGCCCCCGAGTCAGAGGAGAGAAAGCGGGCGTGGACCGTGACATCCACGGGGACAGAGGGCGAGGTCAGGGTGCGAGGCAAAGAGCCCCGCTTGGCTATGGAAGGCGGTGTGTCCAGGTAGAAATCAGGTGGGGCAGAGTAACGGCTGCAACGTGTCCTCTGCGTAATGTCATCTTCAGTGCTGATCACGGAGAAACGTCCAATTGTTGTGGAGGCAGCCATGACCTCAGCCTGAACGTGGTCTGCGCTGTATCCTGCAGGGTGTGCTGGAGAGGCCGCGCTGCTCCAGCTCCTTTGCTTCACGTCTCGTCTGTTGGCCACTTCAGGAGGGACAGAGATTATCTGCCAAAAGCAAAAAAAAAGACAAGGTACATGCAGGGCATCAGGTAATGCTTCTGTAATGCAGAAGCAAAAGCAGTTTATCTAATCTTAAAGGCAATTGAACTTTCCTTTTCTATGTGAAGAGAAGTCTCATGTAGGTACCTTAAATCGGCCCCTTGTTCCAGAGCAGGAAACAGAGTGAGGAACTCTTCTTGACAGGGAAGCTGCAAAGATTTTTACATCAATGAATACTGTGGAACTGCGGTAATCAACAGTAAAGCACAAGTTTAGTTTGAAGTAAATAATGCCAGACATGTTAGATTGATTAGTGTCTGCTGTACATACCACACACGGCTGAGTCACTCAGTGTGCTCAAACTATCCATTCTCTCTGGAATTTGAGGCTGACAGAAATGACAGGATGAGAGATGAACAAAAGAGAGACATGGGAAAACTGTAAAACAAACCACTGATCACCATCCTATCATCAGTGACAGGTCTTTAAATTCAGAGGTAGTAGTTCAGAAGAAGACACTGAACAACAATGTAGTCAATCAAATAAACTATTAAAATTTCTGTGTGTTTGTATACACCAATAATATCTGTAAATATATGTGTTTATTTTTTCAGTATAAGAATACATGCTCAAAATTGAACTAAATATAAACACACACAAACAATATAAGCACCAGGTTAATTTAGTTACTGTTGTGGAGCTCTTGATCATATCACACAATCCTTCCCTTAAACTAATATACTAAATACCAAAAGGACCTTGCAGTGAATGTTTTTTTCAGCTGTTTTTCAATGCCAAGAGTGACATTTAGATGACAGAGTGACATCTAGATCTTGGACATGGACAAAAAGTCCTTCACCTACAAAAATGGACATGTGAGCTTCAGTATAAACTACAATTCCATGAGAGCTATGTAAGCTCCACTGTCTGTTTCCATAGTCAAGAACAAGCTTTCCCTTTCAACTGTATGTCAATGCAGCAGCAGTACTTTACTGATTATTGTACCTACCAGCTGTTCTCCTGCCCTGTAACGTCCCTCCCCCATCGGCCCCGGCGTGCTGTTCCCTGACCCTCCCGTGGCGCTGTCTGGACCAGGAGGAGACTGGATGTACTCTGTGCCTGAGCCTGGTGTCTCTGCAGCGCTGCCTGATGGATACATTGGAGCATATTCCTGGTAGAGCAAGTTCCTTAGTTTCTCATCCAGTGTTTTTATGGTGCTGTCCACAAAGCCCCCGCGACCCAGTCGTCCCTCGCCATCTGACTCAGCGGGACCTGCGCCGTGCTGGGATGGTGCAGGGCTCTGTGGCAGTGAGGGCACTTTGGTCCCTCCCACACTGGAAAAAGGCTGGTGGAGCACCACAGGCTGCTGTGGGCGCTCGCTCCGCGCTGCAGAAGCGTAGGAAACAGAGAGCGGCTCTTTGGCCGAACCTGGCTCCTGGAGAGGAAGAGGAGTGAGAGGTGACCCGCTCTGCAAACCGCTCACATCCAGAGACAGGGGCATGACAAGAGGGCAGCAAGGCACCTCGTCAGCCACAGAAACAGGACATGTCATTTCAGGCAGCTGCTGAGCTGCATGAATCGGGGAGATGGAACCCAAGGGGGATCCCTGTGACTCATCCACTGGCAAAGACGTATGCGGGGATGACGGGGGCAAAGTTTGAGCTCTGGCTGGCTGGGCCTGGTGAACACTGGGCTGCACCAAGCTGCCCCCGGGCTCCGCTGACGACACCGACTGAAGGGTTGGGGGAGCAGATACAGGTGGAGACAGAGTAGCCAAGAGGAGAGGGTCTGTGTTGGACATTATCGGAGGGCTACAGAATCCATAGACATCATAGGTGAAGCCTCCACTCCCACCAGACATTGTGGAGGACGACCCTTCTTCTACAGGAGGGAAAAAACATGGAGATGAGAGAAAATTTATCAAGATTCCGAAATATACAAACTTCAATACTGTTGTTGTTGTTTTTTTTTTTTTTAATGATATTTCTACTTGGGAGCTGTACAGTGTATTTCATTCAGCTGCCACAAGGAGGAGCTATTGTTCCACAAAGCTGTCGAATTTTTGCTGAAATTGCTCTGTAAAAATAAAGTCACCTCTGGATGCAGATGGCCGAGCAGTGCCACTGTCAGCAGGCTGGGTAGTGGCTGAACTCGGAGACTGTGTCGTTGTGCCATCAGATGGGGTCTCCTGGCTGGATGTGGGCGTCTCCTCTACGGGGCAGATTATGAACCACCGCTTTCCTGTGTGAAGAACTGAAATCAAAGTGTCCAGACAATTACCACCCATTCCCTTTTACAAGAGAATGTGACAAAAGGATATGGTAGGTGAGCAGATGGACACTTATGACAGAGATAACTGTCTTACCATTCTGCTGATAGACAGGTTGAGGTGCTCCAGGCTGCTGACTCTGTCGGTTGACAGAAAGATGTGAGACAAGTTCGTATATTACTTGCAACTCTGTATTTATTTGTCTACAGTCATGTCCATTTGTGTATTCTGTACTTGTCTAAAAGTATGAATAATCATGTGTAGTGTATCTGTAAAGACTATATTCATACCTACATCTATCCCCTCTTACCTCTCCAGCCAGCCCTTCAGAAATCTGGCCTTGTTGAGGACTACAACTCAAGGTGGAGGTCCTTTCACCCTCCATGTCTTCATTCAGCATATCTTCAGCCTTATCCACAATGTCCTTTAGCTGGTCAATGAAGATCTCCTTCTCTAACGGCAGGATAAAGCCATTCTCTACCTGTAGGCAAATAGTTTTTTTTAGACGTAAAACAATGCGATACATGTATTGAATCAACCGACAGATGAAAAAATGTCAACCTGTAAAATGTCACTAACCATATAAGTGGCAATTTCCTCTGGAGCATCTCCATCCAGGTCAAATTTAAATGTCACCATTTTGTGGTTGTGAGTCTCCAGCTGGCATTCAACCATTTTATCCCCAGTGTTGCAAACCTGTGTGAGAATTGGTTACATTTTACCGTCAGACACAGTAGAATTTCAATTCTAATTTCAATTGTCACAAATTACACTTTAACTCACATTGAGCATGCTCAGTTTGGGTTTGCTGGTCTTTTCTTGCCGGGAACGTGTGCGGGCTGACTTGCGGTGATGTTTCCTGGGTTTTCCGTCCCCCTTCCCTCCGCTGGCCAAGCTGTCATAACCGTCACTTGTTTCCTTACCAGATGCCACATCAGAGTTGAGGCTAAAAGGAAATATATAAAGCACTTAATCAATCTTCAGTCATCACACATAGTTCTAAAGAGAACAGAATCTGTAAAGAGCTGAAGTCAGTGAAAAACTTGACGCCTACCTGTCATACGCATAACTAGGTAAAGATACTGGTTTGTCCTGAAGCACATCCTGAAGACAGAAAAATGGGCAGGTGAAAAACACTTGAGAGAGTATATAGCCATCTAAAGTACAGATAGCATATGAAGGTATAAAACTGATGGTATTGTCATTTGAAAGGCAGCCTGTAGTTTGAACATTATTTCTCAGAAAAACAATTTGACATCACTGATGCAGGACAAATATGATTTTTCTAAGAACACATACACAGACACAAATCTATTATACACTCGAAAATGTGCAGACTTTGGCTCTGGCCCTACCTCTGCACAGAGCTCTTGTTGAAGGGTGCTAGATGCAGATGTCGGCTCGAGGTTTTGCTGAGTTGTGGCCAGGTTGGCACTCTCAGACACTGAGACTGCTGTCTGGATGCCAGCAGGCTGCAGAGCTGGAGTTGGGACTGAAGTTGCGACAGGAGCTAGAGTATGGGCAGGGGCTGCAGACTGGACCGGGGCTGGCAGTGTGACTGGGACTGGAGCCGATGTTAAGCCTGGGACTGAGAGTATGAGTTTGCCAATTGCACATGATGTCTCTGAGCTTATGGACGAGCTTTTTGGCAGTTCAAAGGTGAGATCTGAAGCAGAGCCTGGTGCTTGAACGGAAGCTGATGCTAGAGATGGTACTGCTGTCAGAACTGGTAAAGGGACTGAAGTTGGGGCTTGAACAAGGGTTGAAGTTGGAGTTTGAGGCATGGGTGCAGCTTGAGCTGACGCCGGAACTGATGATTGGTTTTGTGCTGGGACCAGAGGTGGAGTTTGTGCTGGGGTTTGAGTGCTGACTTGAGCTGTAGCTAAGACTGGAATTGACGCTGGGGCTGCAGTTAAGTCCAGGCCAGCTGCAGTGCTTTCTGCATCAACTCCAGTTCCCCACAGGGATGTCTGAACGGAAGGCAAGACAGGGGGGATCGGAGCCAGCAGGTTGACATCTCCCAAATTGCCCTGCGGTGCGATCGTCTGTACCTAGAAAAAATACCATATTTAAGGAATCGTTCATCAGTTAATACAAATATTGTTCACCTTTAAACTAACAAACGCATGGCCTGCATGCATTATATCAGCGATTAAGACACATCACTACCTTAGCGCTACAGATTTCCCACGACCCAACCATTACAGTGAGAACATATTCACCTGGACAGGCTGCCCAGCCAGTTCCTGCTCAGGGTGGGGGGCAGGGTATGGGGTGGGTTGTACCTGGGAGAGAGGTAAGGGATGGGTGGCATGGAAACTACCAAGGTTTGTCTGAGATGTGGGGGGTGGCACCTGCTGCTGGGGCACAGCAGGGGACATGGTCATGGCAAGAAGTGGAATAGGAAGTGCCATATTGGGCACGTGCTGAGGTGTCGCAAGAGGAGTCTGAGGAGTGCTGAGAGTAGGTACAGAGGGAAAGGCAGCATGAGGGGTCAGAGGAAGGGAGGGGTGGCGGGGTGAAGGTGAGAAGTGGGAGCTAGACATAGGAGGGCCACTGCTGCTGTAGGCACATGGCAAAGGACCTGGGGGGAAGGGAGAGGCATTGATGCCCACTGTTTGAGCAACAGGATATGGTGAGGGAAACTGGGAAAGAAAAAGGGAAAATGATATAAAATGAACAAAGACAAGCAGTCGATAGAAATGGCATTCACACAGGGCCTCTATGTATGAACCAACCCTGTAACCTACAGTAACGTTTCTAAGATGTTTAAACCAAATTCTGTCTCTACCTTAGTTTGATCGTCTGTTTCTAACACTACCACAACACACCTGTGTGCTGATTTGCAGGGGCAGGAGTGGGGGAGGAGCACTGGAGACTGACTGAGGAAAACTGGTAGATATGTCAGGAGGACTCAGGTGAGACGTAGGCTGGTCAGCAGACAAAAGCTAAGGAAGGAAATCAAACACGTGTTTTTCACTTTGACTGGAGTGTAGGAATTTGTATGATACATTGAAATACAAACGGACTTAAACTGACAAGCTATTCTGGTCTCCGCTTCAGTAAAGAGAGCTGCAGGGCAGGAAGACTTATTGCAATTTTACTATTCTGTGTGGTTGGTGCTGTACTGTACTGTAGCCTGAAGCAACTTATAAGAGATGCTGGCTCTACCTGGGGCAGGACAGCAGCTGGTTGGAGATGGCACTAAAGGGAGGAAAGACAAATGGGAAGGAAGCACAAAGCACATGAAAAGCCATTCACTTATACAGACAAACACGCACACACAAACAGACATATAAAGATATACAATACGTGATGGAGCATTTAAATAGGGCCATCAGATGCACGTCTTAGCCACCTCACACACAGATACCCTACATATCGTGTCTATTCAGTTGGCTGGTGCTACTCAATTGAATGTCCATGACAGAATTTTGGCTGTCAAAACAGAATTAAGAGCAAATAATAATTTATGGTTTACATTTAGCCTTAATGGAATAGCCTGTAAACACTTAGCTACCCCACATTTCAAACACGCTAAGTCACAAAAAAATGCCCCCCAAAAATTGTTTTATTTGTTTTGTCAACCGGGAATCCAAAAAGTTAACATTCATTTCCAAACTTGCTCTGCTTTTTGTGTCTCACTACAGCTGTTGCCAGGGCCTGTCGCAGTTAGACGCATGCAGTACCTGCTCCTGGCTGGACTGGGCAGGAGGCTGCGGCTGAAGAGTGGGGGCTGCAGCTGGGAAGCTCTGTCCTGTCTGTCTGCTCTGGTGCACAATAGGAGCCGGTGTAGCTGGAGCAGAAACTGTCTATCAGAAACACATGGGAGAGATCACAGTTACTGCACCCTGTTTTTAGGGATAATATGCCTGTATAACCGCTTCGAGGTTAAAATGTATCAAAACAGGGGCAGCCCAAAGCAAGAAGAAGGGAGGTCGGCAAAAGCTAAAAGCTAAAAAGGAAGGGAAGTTATAGCATTAATTTTTCATAATATATCTTTCAGCAGAATTTAAACCCTTATTTTGGATGATGCAGGAGTGGGAGACAGGCAGGCGAGCTGGCTTTGCTGCTGTCATGGAAAGGCCAGAGGAGAGAAGCAACTGGCAGAATCATAAAAGACGCAGTAGACTGCTGCTATGACAGGATTTAGACTACAGGAAACCACCTTCGCTTAACATACCAGTGGATCTGGCCTGTCTTCACCGTCATGTGGTGACAACAGCAGATTCCTGTCCAGATTTGCCCTAGAGAGGAGCGAAACATCCGGGCACTGCCTTTTGTCTATGTGCTCGACTGCTGAGGAGGCAGCACACCCGGCCTCACCGTGGCTGTGCACGGGATAACTAGCAGAGAGGGTGGGGGAACTGATCCTGCGGCTGACGATGTGATAGAGACAGTGATTGAGAAGGGTGAGGTCGTCGCCTTCGTACAAACTCCGAGGGAGCGCAACTTGTGAGGGCGGAGGAACGTGTGAAGGTGAAGTCACCAGTGTTGGCTGACTGTTTGATGTAGAGGGAGAGGGGGAGGCCAAAAGAGGAGGGAGTGTGACCGGAGGAGACCGTGTCAGATGAGGAGATACGGGTGAGTCTTGCTCAGAGACTGAAGTAAAGTGGGCAGATGTGGAGAACGAGCGTATATGTGTGTGTCCCAGAGATCCGCCTCCCTTTGTCCTGTCCCTCAGGAGAAGAGACATGCAAGCCTTGCAGTGGCGGTGGGGCTGTGGGCTGCGTGGGACGCTCAGACGGTGTTCTGAGCGAGGTTGTAAATTCAGGGGAAGGAGAGGTGAATTGAAATTACTTGCTGAGTCATGATGAGAGGGTTGATGTGGGGGCAGGAGAGGAGATAATAATGATGGATTCTGGGCAGAGGTAGAGGAAAGGTAGTCTGTGGTGTGCGCTGAGGTCTCTGTGCTATTTGTTGGAGCCCAATCCTGTGACGTACATAGAAAGGGGCTTGGATTCAGTGTCTTAGTGACGGACTGTGTCCTGCACCGTAACATTTCAATCAGGGAGGTGCTTCCACGCCTAAAACACACTGCACTCTCAGTGATGAGCAGGTTGTCATGGCATACAAAGGGATCACTGTTGTGACGCTGATTGGGTATTATTTAAAAAAAAAAGAAAACAAAACAAAAAGGCTGTTATTTCATAAAAAATAAAGGGCACAAGAAAGTTGCCAGAGAAATAAGATATGCTTTCACTCACTGTTTGAGACTGATAAGAGCCCTGGTGCAGTTGTGCAGCAGGCTGTTGATAGGCCCCAGGATGCAGCTGACCTGTGGTTTGCTGGTAGGCTCCCTGGTGCAACTGAGTGGATGCTTGTGTGTAGGTTTCATGTGAGGCCTGTGCTGTGGGTTGCTGGTAGGGCCCCTGGTGCAGTTGAGGGTCAGCCTGTGCGGGAGGACTGTAGACCATCTGAGCTGTTGTGATGGGCTCTGGAAGCGACTGGTACGGGCCATTTTGCTGATTGTTTAGATCATCTAATTGCATGGTAGAGCTCACGCCGCTGTCAGCTGTAATAACAGAGCGAATAAAACATTATAATTCACAACGATGCCCTCTGCAGGAAGGACAGACACTAAGGAAGGGCAGGGAGAGAAATGGAGCAGCGCCTCATTAAAATTCAAAAGCTGGGTGATGATGTCTTGTTGCTGACTAATAGGTGTTACTCATTCGGTGCAGTAGCCCTTTCTCTGTTTTCCTCCTGCATTCTAAAGCACCAGTCTTGCTATTTTAAGTCACAGTCAGGGTCGTTTCCTGTCAATGGATGAGTGAGGTCTAACACTGGTGAAACACTGGGGTTGTATTATACATAGTGCATTCATGTGTGTGCCGAACTGCAGCTTCTCACATGTAGCAGTCGTGGTGGCCGGCACGGTGCAGGTCAGGGTCTGCTGCTCCACCTCTTGGTCCTCATAATCTGTCTGCGCTAACGTGGCAGCCTGCGGTGGACCGGGGCCGGGCACCTGCAGCAGGTTCTGCTGCGTCTTCTTCACAGTTGCCTCCCTTTTTTCCGAAGACACAGTCCGCTCCCTCCTCCATTTGATGAGAGCCACGCGGTCTCGGATGGACTTCCCAACTATCTTCACATCGCAGTCCAGGAAAAAACCTGAGTCCACCTACAGGACACAGGTAATATGCTCGCTGCAGCTCAGAACGAAATAAATCGAGGATGAGACACCTTATACAGCAGATAAAGAAAATCTACAGTCTGTTCTGCCCCATAACCACAAAGAACCACCTTATCATGTCTTCTCATTAGTCTGCATGGAGGAACAAAGATCAACTCATCAGTTGCTCTAGTTACAATCAATACAGTACATGCCTCTGCGCCCATGACCACTAACCAGTTCCTGGTTACATTACACCTAATTAAATGGGCTGCAGGTTGTGTTTCAAAGTAAAGAGAGCTGTGTTATTACAAAACACTTAGTCTACATAGAGGAACCTATTAAGGGAAATACTACACAGGTGATAACCCACAACAAGATGTCCTGATCTGTCAAAGGTACCTTATGGCATTACGCCCTCATTGTGTATTGTTGTGCTAATAACACATGTACATATCACAGGCCATCTGAGTGAATATGTTCACCACCTATTCCTTTTTTTAAGTTAGTTTATAGCTGCTTCATCCATGGTAAGGCCTGTGTTACCAATGAGAGTTAACAGGCAATGTAGCACAAAGCAGAAGTATTGTTGCTATGGTTACCTGCAGCTTAATATTCCTTTGAATATTTTTTTCAATGGTTTTTAAACCGCCTCATGCCAGCCAGTCAGTACTGAGTGTTTTCCACAACTATATCTAAACTGACAACTGACGCTGAGTGTCCAGTACAAACAAGAGTCAAGGTCAAAAGAGAGCAGAGACATACAAACCACTCTAAAGAAAGGAGCTGATTCAGTCCTTAAAACACCTGATAAGTCTGAATTCAGAATTGCTATACACTTAGTAAAACATATCAATAATAATAATAATAATAATAGAAGTGAAACTATTGTACTGACCAAATCAAATTTTGTTTTTCAGTAATTAAAGATGTCTGCTTACCATTTCTTGAGCAACAACCTCTGCAACCTCGCTCACCAGGTCAAAGGTAAACTCAATGGCCCCAGTGTCCTTGTACTTCCCCTTCAGCTTTTTAGGATCCTCAACCCACAGCTTCAGAGCAATTGATGATTTCTTCCCATCATCTTCTTCATTGAGCTCCACCCTCACGCCTGTGTCCTCCGCAAAGAATGCATGATTCAGGAGGTCCTTGATGGAGTACCTGCAAAAAATACACAAACACCAGCTACTGACCTGCTGTAAAGGTCACTGTGGCAGTAAAACATAATGATGCACACCACAGAGAAAACACAGCCCATGCCAGAACCAAATACAGGCGATAACGTCACACTGCAGGACCAGAAACAAAACAACAAGGATCAGCCTCTACCTACATACAAAATGCGTCACAAGCCGTGAGGCACAGTCAAAGGTCATGGTCTACTTACCTTTCTTCCCATCTGTGACAGATACATTCCCCGATTATTTCCTTAATTTCTGGGTCACTAACTTTACTGTAGCTGGCAGGTTTCACCCCCTGCAAAATAAGCAAGCATTAAAATGTATCAAGTTAAGTGACACACAAATGTTATTAGTGCTGTCTGCGGTGTCAAAAAACGTTCATTATAAATGCTCCAAAACACATTTTCCACAGACATCTCAAATCTGGGGATTAAGAAAGTTACTGTTGCCAGAGTCATTAGTCGATCCACAAAGAAGTACTGATTAAAATTATGATAGCGGATTCATTGTGGGAGTCTTTTATAAAATCAAAACATTTGCAGTTGCCCAGTTTAATGCAGCTACAACCTTGCCTGCTGTGCTCAGTAGATTCAGGAGCTATTATTGGCTAATGCAAACTATAGGCAAATCTTGCTGTGGTCTTGTGCTACTGAACTAAATGCTTAACAGTGGTTCAACTGCAGTTTAGCATTTAGCATTACTCCATCACTGTTGCTTTGCAGCCACAGTGGTTACTGTTTAACAAAAGTAAGTGCATTTTTCACTTTAAATTGAATTCTGCTGTGCCTAAATATGCTATTATATGACTTATTTTAAAACCACAAAGTTTTATCATTTTGTAAGATAAGTCAATCTAATAAAAATATATGATTAATTGGTATACAGTAATCATCAGTTGATAGTAACAGTTGAAACAACAATAAATAATAAAATGTATTTTTTTATTTTTTGTCACAAGAAATAAGAATGAGAAGAATAAATGTGAACTCACACTAGTGACTTTGCGGTAGATCTGAGCAGCATTTTGACACTCAGAGTAGGGGTATTCTGAGGTGGCCATCTCCAGCATGCACATCCCAAAGGCGTAGACATCCACAGCCTCATCATAGTGCTCCTCATACATCTCTGGGGCCATGAACTCTGGAGTACCTGGATAATAAATGCAAGAGAGGGAGATAAATAATGAAATCATATCCAAATCATATCATCTTATTTCAGTGGGATCAATACCAGTTCCAAAGACTGAAATCCAACACAGTTGCTTAATCATGATACAAAGAATCGTCTAACCACTCAAATGACAGACGGGAGAATACTACTTGAAAAGTGAAAAACACTTTTGGTTCTTTTGTGAAGTGAGTTGCAAGTGGCACACATTTTTAAGTTAATTCTCCCCTAAAATCTTGCTGATTGTAGATTTAATGACTTTCAATTCAAATATTGTGTAAAATACAGGCTATTGTCAGTCATAATAGAAATAAATCTTTCTTAATAAGGAAAACATTTACAAAGATTGACTGGTAAAAGAAAAATATTTTTAGATATATTTGACATTTCTCTATCAATAATGGGTCACATGACTATATATGTGACTGAAAATTAGCATCGTTGTGGTAAACTCAGACTGCATCACTTGACTATGCAGCTGTTTTCAGCTCCACAGAGCTCTATGGTGTCTTTCAGGTCAGTGTTTTGGTTTTATGGCCTGCAACAATCTATACTGCTTCACCAGCATCACCCATGGCTGTAGCAGGCAGCCATTTTTGTGTGAAAAAGCTCTAAAAACCCTACTATATATAGTGGCACAACATAGTGACACATTTAACAGCCAATGAGCCAGAGACTGACGGTGGAGACCAAAACAGAACTAAAAGGATAAAGACTATTGCGCTTATACTGATTGTGGGTAATAGAAAAAAAATCAAATTAATGCTAATGTTGCTCATACCTGCATCAAGTGTAAATAAACAGGGAGCTTGTCTTAAAAGATAATATCTCACAGTTGTGTTCACAGCTTGTTTTCAGCTTACCCGAGTGCCAAAAAAAAATCAGTTGCTGCAGCTTTAAAATAAATATCCTGTTAGTCACAACTGAATAAAATAGTGTCTTGCCAACTAGCTGATGACTAACCAATAACACTTTTGGCAAAAGAGGCCCTCTTCAGTGTTGCCAGGCCCAGGTCTCCTATTTTGACAGAGCCTGTAGGACCAGTGATGAAGATGTTGTCACACTTGAGATCTCTGTGGATGATCGGAGGGGTCCTTGTGTGGAGGAAGTGGAGGCCTTTGAGAATTTGCCTGCACCAGCTCCTGAGAACTTTAGGCTTCATCACCTTGAAACGCTTCAGATACCTGCGGGAGGATAAATAAAACCATGACGAGGACGTTCCCATTGTCACCAAGTGAACACTTGAGCTTTTCAAAACACACAGAGAGGTAAAGACAGATTGACAAATCAAGGCCTGTCCCCTCCACTCACTGTGTTGACAAAACAATTTCAATCAGCTGCTTCTTGGCTGCAAATGGTTATTGCTTTCATTAAGCATCAGCAGCAAACAGTCTATATATGAATCCCTGATGACTATTCCACCCTCAAACTAATCTCCTCATATTGACTGCCAGAAAACTTTTTCCCATTATGTCGCCTATACTGTTGGATTAATTTTTCTTTAATTAATTTTTTGAGCCACAAAAACAAAGATAGAATCATAGCCGTTGTTTGTTTGTTTTTACATGAACAATATCTTGGAGTTTCAGTCCGCACATTAGCATTAGATTTACTGTAATGGTGTCAATCAATTGGTAGGAAACCTGATATACATGATGCAGGCAGTCTAATGGTCATTACTGTAAGGTTGACGAATAGAAGCACCAATAAGAGACTGATATCTGCATCTAAAGGATCCGTGGTTTACTGTCAGGTGTCAGATTGAAAAGAACACACATCAGCTAAGAAGGGGAGCACACCAATATATCACAAACGTACCAGTAAATGCAAGTATATCAAAAGCATATTTAGTAGTGTTCAGTAGTAGTGTTTGCTCTCACGTTTTTAGTGTCCCTGAGGTCATTAGCTCCGTCACCAGGACTATACACTTCTTCCCTTTGACCGGTGACTCCCAGAAGTCATAAAATCGCACAATGTTGGGGTGCTGGAGCGCCTTTAACATCTCTGCCTCCTCTTTGAATCTCTGCCTCTCAGCTTTGGACAGTTTCCGTTCCTGGGGAAAATGGAGGAAGACAATTAACTTTTAAAAATGAGAAATAATGAATTCCAACTTCGCCCACTCATCTTTTTTTTTTTATTTGGCCTTATCAGAGTAGAAGCTCATGCAGTGGTCAATTTGTCCAAATTTAACACGTTTGTGGGGTGGTGGAGGAGGAGGAGGGAGGGGCTGAATCATCTTCATTTTCACTGTGTTTCTTACATAAAATGATGATGGAAGAGAAAGACTATCTTTACTACCTCCTTAAACTACTCAGCTTTGCTTCCGGAGCTCTGCTGAAACAGCCTGTGGCTCATGTTTAGAGTGAACACAACTTTGGCATTTTGAGGTGGGTAAACATGGGGGTCTGAACCATTTACTCTTTACATCACTACTGTGTATAAAACACGCAGCATCTCACAGCTACGAGAGGAGTCCTGGCTACATTTTCATTGAAAGGAAAAGACTCCTTTAATCTGGTGTTGTGATACAGAGGCAAGCACATCTGTCATAACAGATATACAAAAGATTAAATTGCATTTTTAATCAGTGAATGTCCAATGTGCTGCTGGTAAAAAAAATCCATTAAGACTTTTTAATGGCTAACTGGAGATAGATTTTCCTTCATGAAGTCCAAAACATTAAGAAAAAACATACTATCATTCTGTAACATCTTTTATGTTATTCTAGTTTAAATCTTACATCTTTGGGTAAGCAATCCTGGCTGAATCCATGTATACTGGATCAATATTTTGGCCCCTGCCTTCCCTGAACTGTTGTATAAATAGTAAAACAGCTGACAGCGAACATCCTCTACATTTCTGTTTCTCTCCACTCAGCATGGCAGATACAACCCAGTGGCCGTGACAAACGCCACATGACCTCCACATTTTCAGCCCTACTGTCTTGGAGTACACTTTTTCATGCTCACAATCAGGGTGCATTTATTGTTTTAAATGTCTGTGATGCACAGTTGTCTACCATATGTCTCTTGGCATTGATTATTGACTGATGCTGGAGAATCAGATTTCATTCACAGCCCATAGTGACCTACGCAGCGCGCAGTCTAATGCGTCTTAGATTACGTGCAGAATTGTGAAGGAGACACCTCCCACTTTAGCTACCTTAATAATGCTGATTCTTATGAAGAGCCAGCATATTTCAGTTTGTCTCCTCTCTCCATCCATACTGTCCAATCGAGGCAGCTCACATACAGATTATCAATAATTATTTGCAGAAACAATATCAAAGCAGGGTGTGGCAATTAGCCTACAAAAATTAGCCTTTACTGAGACTTTGCACAATAAAAACTGGAAAAGAAAATTCGTGATCAGCCTTGGTATTTGTATTTAATACTGTGGAGTGGTGAGGACACAACGCTGCGTTTAATATAAATGTAGAGCTCTTGTTTTGCTGTGTTATTGATTACTACACGTCTTACACACTGTCCTTAGCTGAACCCACCCTTTCCCTCTCTCCCCCACACTCTCCCTGTCTTGGTGCAGAGGGCTGCATCAGCAGGATTCGCTCTCCAGATGCATCTGTGTGGTAATACCACAGGGGTATAAATCCATGTATAGTTTTCATTACAAAGCCATCAAACAAATCATTATGTCAAACAGTGAGATGCACATTTCAAATGTTTCTGCATTTTACTAAATGATGTTGCATAATTAGCTGATTTTTGGGTAAACAACTTGCTCAGCAGATGTTTGGTGATCATTTAGCGGATAAATAAGTAACAAGAAGAGCAGTCTGCTTTGCTCGACACCAGGCTCCGGCTCCTCTTCAAATCTGATTCATAAATCTGTCTTTGAGCATAAAGGTTTCCTGGTTTTCTGCTGTCTCACTCTCTCTCAGTTCCAAAACACACACACACACTGTGTTCAGACAGTAAACGCACACGATTCGCGTTACAGTGGCTCTTTGTGAGCGAGGCACACAGACGCAGGAGCTCTGAAGGGCAAGGCCTCACCTCCAGGGACAGAATGGTTGAATCATCACTAGATCTCCCCTAAGAACCTGCTCATATGCCACACGGATGCAAATACACACACACACACACACACACACACACACACACACACACACACACACACACACACTTACTTTACATATACACTTATTGTGGAGATGACCATGCTACCTGCCCTTCCTGCTACACATTCACAACAGTACTCTTCCTCTGAAATCTTCCACTAATGTTAAATGTCTTGTTAACGCAGTAATGTTTAATGCCATCGGTTGTTTTTCTCCTGACAGATGACATGAAATAATGAAAAAAATCCCTAATGAAGAGTATTAGTCAACTCTGCTCAAGTTACAAAAGCAAAGAGCTGAGGCTGAAAGGTGGGATGTAACCAGGAGATGATGCATTACCTTGTGCACAGTCAACTGGGGGCTCACTTTGTTAATTCCTACATGGATTGATTAAAGTTTCACATCTAAATGAGCCTCACTGCAGAATATCACAGCGCAAACATGAACAAAAGCTTCAGTTTCCCTTAGTTCCTTACTGGAATCCAAACCTGTGCTGTCACCAACAAAAGCTGTGCCATAAGCACAACTTAATAGTGATTTAATTCTACGACCTGATTGAGCGGGGCTGTAATTTTTATCAATTCCCTCTGGCCTGATAGGCTCAACCTGAACTCTGCAAGAGTGGGGATGACAGAAAAAGAAAGAAAAGAAAAAGCACTAGCTCTGTTCGCTCTGATGCCGCACTAAGTCTATAAAATCACACTGCAGGGCTGCACCTCAAAGTCACAAACGTGTCTCTCATTATGATAATTTAATGTAAATTAAAGGTTCATAAATGGATGCTGACTCAGCCTGAACCAGCTTAACTTTTTTGAGCCCAACTAAATGTGTGAACCCTGGTATAAGTGTCTGCAAATGCACTGAGTAAAGCAATAAAACAGTAAAGCAGATAATCAAAGTTTGGTGAAATTGCTTACTGAAAAGAAGCAGCATACTGACAAATAAATACTGTTGTTTGCTCAATACGTTGTGTACAAGCTTAAGGCAGTACAATAAATATGCCTGTTAAGGATGGTAAGATAAGAAAGTATTTCAGTGAATTCTTAGGACAACAGAAATAATAAGACTGTAGCAAATCTGTGAGCTTTGTGTTAAAACAGCGGCAGCTTTGTAACCAATTCCTGTGCAAATTAATACATCTAACAAACACATCAGAAACTTTATAAAGCACAGACACACTGTTGTTTAAATCTGAGTCTGCAGTATGTCCTTTTTACAAACCAGGAGACTGTTTTATTGGAGTAGACTGTGTGAAGGTAGTATTTCTCACAGCACTACGGTGTTTCATTGGGAGTTTTCAAATGTAGTTATTTGCTCTGGACACACAAAAGCTTAGCATACGTTTAGCTTTGAAAGGGCAACCGCTGTCTACAGGTCTGTCTACGGGTTAATCTGCATATCACATGGACAGAATCTATTCTGATCATTAGATTACCACATACACAGATTAGTGTTACAGCAAGCTGTCACGTTGAGGCTACGTGTTCATATTAGCAGCATGATAAAATTCTGAGTAACAGTAGTGTCTGCTCTTCATTAGCTGATCCTGCATCAAAACTATTCAGGTGCAAGGGCAGAATGACGTCAGTCCAGTTAAAATTTGAGAAAGACAAAGGGGGAAAGGAGATAAAAACACTGGATTAATGCCTTTGGGTGACACATAACTAAATGATGACAACGTCCACGTTCAGACCGATGAGAGGGAAAGCTGGTGCGATGTGAGCGCTGACTAAAAGTAAAACGCTACATGACTGACAGACAGACTCTTCCTCCTCGCTCTGCCCTGAAACAACCCTCTAACACTTCTCGGCTCCCCCCGGTGAGAGCAAATAATGATGGCTCATTAACAAAAACAGACAGGAGTGACACAGCATCTCATCTGGATGCTGAGCTGTCCTTCAGTAACATGAGACTGGAAAACAGGAGGAGAGAAAGACGGCCTTTGATTAAGAAATCCCATCATCAATAAGAAAGTAACAAACATGCCCGGTTCATTTTTCAACCCGCTGGACCTTTCTGGAGGGGAAGAATGAAATGAGCATAATTAGACACAGAATAATCTGACAATAATCCAGATTCACTCTTTGATGTTAAAGCACTTGTAAGCAGGTGTAAAGTGCCACAGTCCCTTCATTAATATTTTCCCTGAGAGGCGGTTAGATAAGAAGAAAATAAAAGTGCCTGTCTCACTGTTTTAACTTTAAATCCATGAAGTTTCGGAGTAATTTAACTTTTGCTTTCTGGGGAAACATAACGTGTCCACTAAGACCCCTGAGTGAGCCCTGAACCAGATGTTGGATCAGGGTTTGTCATTGAAACGAGTCAGCTGCACACACATCTGGCCCATTGATGGGGGGTGATGTTGGATTTGAACGATGCTCGAACCCACCTGCAGCTCACACCACGCCACCTCCACCCAGGTGTCGGTGTCCAGACCTTTGTACACGGTCTTGAAGGACCCTCTGCCCAGCTCGATGTCGAACTTGAGGAAGCGCCCCCCAGGTGAGGTGGACACCGCCTTCATGCCGGGCTCCTCTTCGTTCTCGTCACTTCCGGCTTTACCTGACACATCCGAGGGCGCGACCTCCGCCTTGGGCTCGGTGTAGCTCCGGTCCCCCTTCTCCTCCTCCTCCTCTTCCCCGCCCCCCTGCGCGCTCTCCGCGGCGCGGTCCTTCAGGCCCCCCTGGCCCTCCGCGCTCGGGGTCTCCTGGAGGCCCCGCCGCGCTCCCTGCAGGACGCGGGTCCGGTTCCGGTCCACGATGGTCCGCAGGTCGATGGTGAGCGCGGGGCTGCTGCTGACACACTCCGGCGCGTCGGCAGCCTGCTCTTCGGAGTCGGACACCCACAGGCTCCGGCGGATGAACCTCTGGCGGATCAGCCCCTGGTAGTCGGTGGACGGGTAGGCGCTGGGGTCGCTCGCCCCGCGCAGCGCGGCGTTTTGGATGTTGACATTGTGGTCCGTCCCGTTCTCGTAAACGGGCCTGCGGGCGTTCGCGTTGATGTCCGAGTCTAAATTGGGCGCCGAGGAAAAGGTGGATCCCAGCGGCGGGTCCTTACGCGGATCGTCCGCCGGCTCCATCCCGACAACTTGTTAAACACCTGCCGGCGACATGCTGGGAGGACGACGGGCGCGCTGCTGTCCGGGCGGCGGGGAGAGTTTGCTGCCTACCTGCACACACACACACACACACACACACACACTCACGCACACACGCATGCAGTGACGCAGTTGGCCCGCTCGGGATGCGTGTGGCCTCAGGACACGCGGAGCATCGCCGCGCCGTCACCTCTCCACCTCCGCCGCTGCGGCACCGCGCGCGGCGCTGCTCACGTTCAGCCTGATGTCATCGCCGCTTCAGCCCGCGAGCGCACACCGACTCTGCCTCCGCGTCGGATGCAGCTGCTGTTAATGAGAATGAATAACGCGAGCTGTTCCGCAGACAAAATCACTGTGGACAGGCCGGGATGTTTAGGCTGAGCCGAGCTCTAATCCCCGCACACACACACACACACACACATACACACACACTCCTCCCCTCCTACAGACACATCACGGGACGACCGAGTGCGCAGCTGTCAGCTTCTGCACGGCTCTGCTTCACACGCAGAGATCGCAGGTGTATGTGTGTGTGTGTGTGTTGGGGGGCGGGAAGAAAAGCTGTTTAAGTTCCCGAGAAGTGAAGAGTGACCTCAGCCTCTCTGCTTCGTCCCTTTAACTCCCCTCACGCCGCCTGTGTTTCCTCTGCGCCCCCCGATCACAGAGGCGCTTATCAGATTATGTTCACTGCGGCACAGCTTCCCTCAGGTGGGGGCCAGGAGCGTCTCCCGGCCGGCTGACAGCGGACCTTCGTCCTCCTGTGTTTCATCTCTTCCGCTCGGGGTTTTTTTTTTGGGGGGGTGGGTCGAGCATCACACGGCTGCAGACGCGCGCCCCTAGCAACAACACGCATCCAATAAGTGTGCGCGCTTTTAGGCGGCACCCTCAGCCTCCCCTCGCACAGGCCGCCCGCTCCTCCTCCGGGGGGAGGGCGTCTGTCAAATCCACCAACCGGGACGCTGCTGCAGGAGCGAGACGCGCCGTGTGAAATGTGATGCGCGTCCACATGGAGCTGTGCAGAGTGGAAAGAAAAATGCTTTTTTTACAGTGTGTTGAAGTATTATTCCAAAAAATAAATCATTGTTTTAGTAGAGACTGTTTTTGTACTGCTACTTTCTTGAATCCCTGAACATTTTTACTGCATGTTTTGATATGTGAAGATAAAACTTACCTTCAAATGTTGCAAGAAAACCATCCACCAAAGCAGGATAGATAAGGGCCATCACTTTTTCTAATTGCTTTTTGCATCACAACACATTTTGATTATGTACTGATTAAATATTATGATTATTCCATCACAAAATATGTAGATAAACCCACAAAGACCTGATTGAAGTGGATTAGACACTTGAATATGGGATTTCAAACACTGAAGTTTGGTCTTAAAGCCACTTTATGCTGAACGTTCATTGATCTAACTAAGAAAATGTAGTTTAACATGCACATTTACTATTTACTCATCCATAACTTTCCTCACAGAGTTGCCCCGAAGGTTTAGTTAGAGAGTTACGGTAACAGATTGCTACAATGTGGAGTTAAGTTGGACATTAATCGCTTAAAGTTTGTCCCTGTTTTTCGTGTCTTTTTTTTCTAGTGCAGTTTGAGTAGTCAAAGTAAATACATGGAATAAGTGAGGCTGCTGTACCTTTAGAGTTCTGGATTAAACAAAGAGGCAGAGGCCTGTCGTCAAGATGTGCCCTGTTTAAAACCTGACACATTTATCTTTCTTTTAAAGCTTTATCTGTTGTTTTAGACAACAGAACCATAAAATCTGAAGTGACAGAAACAAGATACTCAGAACAAGAACAAAACTCTCACTCGAGGCCTTGCGAGTATTCTTCTTCTCTAAAAGGGGGAAGCACACTTTTACATTTTACGGGGTTGGCCTCTACAGACAAGCCTTCCCAAATTACCCGGGAAACAGAAGAAATAATAGGAACCAGTCGGAGGGCCAGTTTACAGTCCAGGACCATGAATGTGAATGGGTGCCTGTCCATCCTTTTCACTGGAGACAGGTGGATGGAGATAAAGCTTTCAGTTAAAATACATGTCATCTTGAATGATAAAATTTACAAGAGAAAACTACTTTGTGATACGTTACGAAAACAGATAAAACTATACTTGCTTAATCTGTAAAGATCGGCTGGTTTTGAGGTAAGAAGCACTTTAATCTGTCATTAGTTTAAAGGTGAACATCATAATCGCGTCAGAAATCACTAGAACTCACAACTAACACCACTTCCAGCAATTCAGTGAATATTTAGTGCGATGACAGCGTTAACATTTCTTAGATCATGGCGCCATAAAGATGTGTAAAAATACACATTCAAATAATTTTTTAATGTATATCGGAAAAACCTACATAAAAAAAACACTGACTTTATATTAACTTTTTGGGGGTTTGTTTTATATTTTGAAACTATTTCAAGGTTCAAGGTCACTTCAAGTCAAACTAACAACAATAACACCACTGATGAAGGTGAGCAGCAAAAAGTTTCAAACTGAAAAAAAAAACAACTTTCTAAATATTTTTAAATATATATATATATATATATATATATAATATTTTTAAAATATTATGGAATCGCCCTAAACCTCAAGTTAAACTAATGAAATGAATCAAGTTGTCATAAATTGCAGCCTGCAGCTTGCAGTACCTCATCAGTCCGCAGGGTGTCAGCAGAGAGTCGGGCTGCTTTGTGTGTGTGTGTGTGTGTGTGTGTGTGTGTGTGTGTGTGTGTGTGTGTGTGTAGGAGGGGTGGCTTTGAGGATGGGAAAGACTCGATCATTAGCTCATGTTTCCACTTCAAGAGTGGGAAGTTTCCCCGACGGGAGCTGCTGCCTCCTCCCTCCTCTGAGCCCCCAGTCCGGAGCCGAGACAGACAGAGGACAGACAGGCGGACAGAGGGCAGACGGACGGACGGACATAGATGTCCCAGCCGACCTACGCGGGATTCAGCGCGGTTGTCAGCAAAATGGCCACGGAGAGCGTGGAGATGAACGGCGGCGCGGAGCGGGGCGGAGAGGCGGAGGTGAGGCGGCGGCTTTTCTGTTTTTTACCCTCTTTTATGTTTATTTTCCGCAGTGTTGTTAAAACCACCGACAGAGTCCGAGAGAGGGTAAACAAAGGGTAAACAAAGGGTAAACAAAAGCGTGAAAATCTGCCCCTCCTCTCCTCCTCCTGCATGTGTTTGTGTTTAAAGCTGCAGCCGGTCTGTAATGTGCTTTTTACTTCTGTTCAGTCCAAAGTTTAATGAGCGTGTGGGCATGTGTGTGTGTGTGTGTGTGTGTGTGTGTGACGGGGAGGTGGGGGCTGAGCCGGATCAGGAGCATCCTTTGGACCCGGGGGGGAGGAGGTGATGGTGGAGGGGGGTTAAAATACTGAACCTGTCACAGATGCAGTTTAAATGTCTTCATTCATGTTTCATAAAGCTGTAATGATCAGTGGTAAAGCAGTGACTTGTGTAACTGGGGATTAACAGGCTGGTATTTTCTGTAAAGTATTTTAATAAAGTACTTAAGGGGTTTAAATCTATTCAGACAAAGCCTCTTAATATTCTGAGAGGTTTTTGTTTTAATAAATACAATCTTGAATTTAACATATTTTTAAAAATTATTATTATTATTATTATTTTATTTTATTTCTTTTCCTGCTCAGTGACGACTGTCAGTCATTTGTTAGAGCTCCTTGTCACTGGATTTATTGATGAGGTAAATTACCTAATTAAGACATGACTGTTTTAAAAGTTAGTTCACTGTTGAAGTAGTTTTATGACATTTTTTTACTTTTTTAAATAAAACTTATCATTATTTTCAGTCCTGCTTGTTTCTGAGCTTCCAGAAATCCTCAGTGCTCAGAAATTGATCATTGCATTTTCCAGCTGAAGTTAAAGTGCCACTAATCCAATTACATTTTTAATAATAGTCATTATCAGAGAAAAAAATGCTTTGTTCCCAGCAAATGAATAAATTAGTGTGACAGTGATCATGTCCACTCATACAAAATTCAGAAGGTTTTTAGGTCAAATTCACTTTCAGAGCCCAGTATCGGTAACAGTTTAATATCTCACTGGATTTTACAAACTGACAAGCAGCTAAAAAAAAAGATGAAGCAAAACCTTTATCCCAAAAAAACTCAGCACATAAGAAGAAAAACAGCACTGAAAAGGAGATGACCACTTCTCAGAAAGCTCAGGGTTCACAGAAAAGAAGAAATAAGAAAAACGAAAATAAAGGTTTATGAGGAAGAGGTGTGCTCTCACACATCTCCTGGTTTTTACCACAACAGCTCCTTTTTCTTCGTGGCCCGGCAGGTTTCCAGAGGTGAGGAAAGAGGAGCGCTGGGTTGAAACTCTGCGTGTGGTGTTGCCAACCTGGGACACAAGGGTGGCATTGTTGGACCGCTCAGACCAAACTCCACACAGACGAGGGGAGGGGGGTTAAAATACTGAACCTGTCACAGAGCAAGTTTAAATGTCTTCATTCATTCATTAACATGATGTTTCATAAAGCTGTAATGATCAGTGGGTCTCTACAGTGAAAAAGCAGTGACTTGCGTAACTGAGAATTAATAGACTGGTATGTTCAGTAAAGTAATTAAAACTATTGTAATAAAGTACTTAGGGATGTATGAACTGTAAAGCTAAGAGTTTAAGTCTACTATTTTTATTATTATTGTTAAGTTTGACTCTTATAAATTCCTTTTGCTCAAACTGGCTCAGACATTTTTAATATTATACGTTTATGTGTTTAACAACAGGCCAATAAAGGGTCCAATGATCCAGCTAAGAAAATGATGATCCTCTAATAATCCAACACCAATAGATTTAGAATAGTAGCTGCTTTAAATAGAAACACAATGAAAGGAGACTTTTCTTTATCTGCTCAGTGACGACTGTCAGTCATTTGTTATTTGTTTTAACTTTCTCTCTTTCTCGTGTAATTTTAAAAGGAATATATCAGAAAACGAATCAATGTTTAATGAAACAAACATTTGCCAGATGCCATATTGTGCCCTGGGAAAGTGACACAAGCATTTTTTAAAGTTATTTTAACTAAACTATTTAAAAAATACAGTGATAATTGATATGGGGTAGTTGGCAAATAATTAAAATGAGCATTAGTTTCAAGTCTGGTCTGTTTGGCCATCATTGCAATTTTCAGCTCTAGTTTTATTACATTTATAATAATCATTATCAAAGATTTCTGGTAGGTCAAATTCACTTTTAGAGACCAGTATCGGTTACAGTATAATATCTTACTGGATTTTACAAGCCAACAAGCAGCAATAAAAAGATGACAAAACTTTCTCCCAAAAAACAAAACAAAAAATAGACCACTGAAAAGGAGACGACCACTTCTCGAAAACTCAGGGTTTACAGAAAAGAATAAGAAAAACAAACATAACTAAGGTTTAACTGGAGGAGAACGTGCTCTCTCATATCTCTACCACAAGAGCTGTTTGTGTTTCTGATGTGTGACCTGGTCAGCAGGAAATCTTAAGATGTGGCTTGACATCTTATTTGTGACCTTTGGAGTGAAACCAACAGTGGCCTCCCAATCAGCTCATGGGTGTTCCTGTTTGTTTTCTGCCACTTTGCACTTTCACTTCCATAATAATCTTCAATAGCAAACAAGCAAGAACTTGGGTCATATTTTTGCCGTAACTTATGACTTCTGATGTAATTAATTACATTCCAGTTAACTAGTAACACATTTACAGGGAAGACAACAGGTTGACCGTAGCGAAGTGATTCAATTTCTTCCATGTTCACAGAGGATTCAAGTTTACAAATGTTTTAAGGGGGGAAAAAATCAGGTGCTTTTGCAGTTTGAGTGTTACGGTGGTTAAAGTTAACATTTACTCTATCTTGGCAGATCACTGACTGAGAGGTCTGTTTAGTTAGTAGGGTATTGTTGAGTTGCCAAATACAGTCACTGAATTTAAAGTTACCTGAGACATCACAAAATCACTGACATTTATATATTTAACACACTTGTCATCTTCCATAATAGAGCCATCGATAAAGAAACGTTAGAGATAAATCTGACTGAGTGGAGTCACATTTCCATCTGCCCCACACATGTCACTGTCTGTTTCAAAGTGATTTCAAGGTTTGTTATTCGTGTTCAGGTGCCGCTGCGATGGCGCCCCGGGAGGCGGGACGGACCCCTGAACATGAATCATTACGCCAATAAGAAGAGCGCAGCAGAGAGCATGCTGGATGTGGCGTTACTGATGGCCAATGCCTCGCAGATGAAGGCTGTGCTGGAGCAAGGGCCAGAGTTCGTCTTCTACGTGCCCCTCATTACTCTCATAAGCATCTCCCTCATCCTGCAAATTGTGGTGGGAGTTCTGCTTATCTTCATATGTAAGTCTGGAGTAAAGTCTCCTAGTTTCTACTCCTGTCGCTTTTTAGTTATTTATAAACATAGTATGTTTTATTTTATTCCTTTCTAATGCAGCATTGTTTAAAATAAATGTTATATGATGTTTATTTAATTTCCTTTTGTTCAGATGAGCGAAATGTGACAGTATTTGTACTTGTGTGTGCAAGCCTAACTTCAGTGTGACACATTATGGGAAATCAGCTGATAACTGTTCTCAGTTAGCACTCACATATTCACAAAAAGCACCTTGTTTTTGTTTGTTTTCAGTTTTTGTACAAAAGCTGAATTTCTCATGCAGTTCATCATTATTATTATTATTATTATTATTATTATTCACAACTACGTTTCAGAAGCTCAAACTCTAGTTCATTCTAATTGATTAACATTAAGGAGTACACTCTTTTTTTCTCTCTGTATAATGATTTGAATTGATAAATTGGCAGTCCTGAGTCTCGTGGTGCAAACTTCCCTCATGTTGGTGTGCGCCATCCTCCCCCTCCTCTCTGTATTCTTATCTTATTCTAGCAGAGAATACTATTGTGATACAGAGCTGAGTTTAGCAAGCTGCAGCAGGAAGAAACGCCCGTCAGTCACCTCTGCTGTCAGCTGTTTCCACTTTCAAATAGCTCTTATAAAGGTGCTGCCAGCTGTTTTAATCCATCGTACTTTTTAGTCCCAGTCAGTCAAATGTCTCTTCGCAGTCTGTGAGTGCAAAGAAAAAAAAAGAGAAAAAAAAAGTAATAATAATAATAATGATAATAATCCTTGCCTGTGTAACATTACTCACTGAGGCTAACTCAGATGCTCTGGATTCAGCAATATTTCTCTCTTGGTCAGTGTGTCGTCTGTGAGTTTGGGAGGAAGTGGGGCAGGCTTCTGAAGGGAATGGTGTATTTGTTTGAGTTCAGATCACTGACTTCACCTTAAAAATATATATTGTGCCACAGGAGATTTGCTAATATGAAACTGGCCAGTAAGAGAACATGGACTTCCCCTCTGGTAAAGAGGAGTGTTCCCTTTTCAGACCAGTGAGGTATGTAGTGTTTGAACAGAGGAAGAAGCTAGAGATTCGCCTCAGGGCGGTGCAGTCAGATGTTGTTAATTTCTACCACAGAGCGCAGTAATCATTACTTCACTGCTGATCCAGTGAGAAACTGTGCTGCCCCCGTGTGTGTGGAGGGGCGAGTCATCAAGTGTCACATGTTTTGTTTCTCTGTTGTCAGTTAAGTGGAACCTGAATGATGAAAGGATGCACTACAAGCTGAACATCCTGGAGAACATCGCCACAGCCTTCGTTTTCATCATAGTCGTGGTCAACGTCTTTATCACGGCTTTCGGCGTCCAGCAGCCCAACCCAAAGTCTTGATCATTTCTTTAAGTGACTCTCCCCACGCCTGGTGATCAACTAAGTAAAGACGGACCTCTGCATGATTTGTACAATCGAAGAAGATATTTGTGTTTTCACCAAACCAAATGACATCCAGGTGCATTCGCCACTGTGTAATTTAACCTCCCAGACATGTCACTTGATTCCCTGGAGATCAGGTGATAGAGTGTGAGTGTGTGTGTGTGTGTGTGAGAGAGAGAGAGAGAGACTTCCTCTCTAACAATGGCTTGGCAAATGCCTGGTCAGTTTTTTTGTATTTCATGTCAGTCTGTAATCTCTGAAAAAGCTCAGGTTAATGATACAAATAAGTGTTTGCCTTTACTTATAAAAGAAACATATCAGGAGCAATATACTGTGTGTCAATCACAGACATTGTGAATTTTCCTGTAGTTTCATGAAGGAAAAAAATTCTACTGGTGTGAAGAACCTGTCAACGTGAGCTTAATGTTTCCCTACATCTTCAGGAAAAAAAACATTTAATTAACACAGCATAATCCAAAAGTTCTTATTAGTGAGTACATCAGAAGCCATCGTGGCCTACTGCTGCTCATGTCGCATTACATGATGTCACAGCTTTATTATGGGAGCAGATTTTCTGTTTACAGTGATATGATCCTCAATTAATTAAGTGGAGCTTACTTTTTTAAGTGCTATGCAAAGATGAGCACGTAATGTTTAAAGTAATTTACCTGTATGTATTAGTTAAAGTGTGGACTGACAAATAGAGTGTATTTGGTTACTTTTAGAGTTTTTTGATTACTTTTTACTATTGCTTTTACTGTATGAGTTTGTATTATACACTGGGACTACAATTGTAAAATGAATTTATAAATAAAAATACAAATGTGAAAAGATGTGTTTAATTTCCTGTTTATTTAGCTCATGCAATGTGTTATTTATATTGTACACAGAAAAAGTCTCAATCCCACAGGTGATGGCACTTGTAAATTTAAGGCATCTTTAACACAGCACAATTCACACAAACTGTCAGGCACTGAGTTTCAGCGAGTAGACATTAATCGACAACCATCAAATATCAAAATTTCATTTTAGAATTACAAAAAAACATAGTTGAGTACAAAGACCAATGAGACAGCCATGCTGGCTGCAGAAATGTTTTCAGGTGTTTCCTGAAGTTTCCCCCCCAAACTACAAAAAATACACTTTAACAAAGCACCACCATTATAGTTACTGTTCTGTCCTGACAAACTGAAATCAAATCGTTCACAAAGAGCCTGAGAAACAACATCAGATTTGACCTGCTTGTCATTTTGAGGTAAATTCATTTACTACCAGAGTTTATGTTTCAAATAGGCTGATAAAAAACTAATTTATCAAAATACACTATACAGAAAGGCACAGGGAGAACAAAAAAATATCCATGTTCCATAATATCTCTCAATAGTTGGGGTGGATGTATGTGAACATTTAAATGTATTATTAAAGTCTCCCAAAGTCTCTAACTTCTGGGAGACAGACAGCAGAACAAAACTTACAGCTGGCCAACAGGAAAACCAAAAACTTTCCATCCTGCCGTCAGAGCGGAAACAAGGACATGGAAAATATGCGGGCATGTTTCCGGTCTTTAAGTGCAGAGGATGAGTGGTTTGAGAAAAGTACACGAGAAGTTCAAAGACAACGAGGCGCCGTTAAGAGAAACGTAACATGAAATGAAAAAAAAACTTGGTTAGAGATGCCACGAAGTAGGTGGCAGTGCCTTAACCGTATATGTGTTGATGGCCACAAGGGCCAATTCCATCCTTGTCAAGGGGAGTGCTAACCTTCTCTCCTTTCATACAACACAGCTATAACGCCCGCACACGTCACTATATAGAGAACGACTTACGCTGCCCGGTTTCACTTATGGTGCTACGTCCGGGTTTCTCAATTTTATTGCTATTAACTACAATAAATACAGCTATCGTAGGTTTATATTGAAATCAATTTATGTATATCAATACCATCTGATTATGAGTCATTTTTAGACATTTACATGGTTGGTCGTCACTATTCCCATGATGCACCGCGTTGCTACCACGACATATCATTGGTGGGAGAAATCACGTGAGTGCAAGTAAACTCCGCTATAAACTCCTCCGATGTATCACTGTGCGGACACAGCTCCACATTATTTCTGTCTGATCACACGAGTGATCTCTTTTTATGTCCAAATGCGAGCAGCAGCATATTTATTTTCGTCGAGCTTTTCTGAGACCAACACACGCCGGATTCATGTTTGGTGATGCAGTTCGCGTTTGGGCCACAAGAGGGTGGATGTGCTCTACCTAGAGCTTGGCCTAAGAGCTGGTGGTGTTTGTTTCTCAGTTTGTGGAGCACAATGACATATATCTCAGTGAGTTTAACATCTGTGGTAACTACGCAGAAAGAAAAGCACAATTTTTCATTTCCTAAATAAATGGTACAAGCCTGAGCAGACTGCAGACATACAAGAAGCACTGTCTGAACTAAAATAACCAGCTGAAAAATACATTTGGCCGAAGCCTGAGACACTAAAGTGAAATTAAGCAAATAAAATGCAGGTTGTTGCTTTGAGCGTCCAAGAATAATTGTAACAGGGCTGCAGAATTGATGGGTAACATTTTTGTAGTGATGAAAAATGTAGGTTGATCCTATATAGTTAAGACTGTACCACTCGTTAATATTTAGTCCTATATTGTCAGTAATGCAGTCAATGTTTTGCTTGTTTAATTGCATTGTAAGAGCTGCTTTATGCCACATTTGAAGACTGTGTTGAGAGCAGCTTTGTTCAATCAGTTTTTCATTTTTTCATTTCACTCATCCATCGTGCACATTAAGTCCCTTTAAACCACTTGAACAGGTACAACAACACATGAGAGCAAAACAAGAGCAAAGTGCCAAATGTAGCTCTGAATTTTTCCCATCATTCTCATTTTAAATCACGAGCTAAATAGTATATACAGCTGTGTACAAAATTAGTATTCAACTCTTGGAAAGATATTATGCGCTGTGTTTTGGTACAAGTAGCATTCATGAGAGCAGCACCACCAAAGCACCTGGTGTGAACAGTCACCTCTTACTTCATGAGGCTTTCTTCAGTGTACCAGATGAGAACCTCCTGAGCTTTCCTTTTCAAACCCAGAGCAGCCATCCCGAGGGCCCGGCTCCCTCCCGTCACTTTAGCCTCTGCAGAACAGAGACACCTTCTGAACAACACTGAACGGACATAATTAAGTGGATTTGCATTTTCAAAAACACACATGCACTAAAGTTGATACACATTAATTAGCCAATCCAGACAATATCTGAGTCTTGAAGCGCTGGAAATCTACTTACCACTATAATAGTAGAGTAAAGCCATTCCCACCGCCACACTGAAACAACCCAGAAAGAAGAGGGGCCCTGGAAGGAGGCAAACATACAGCAGCGTAAATGTAATGAATTATCTGGTGTGCCTAGGTTTGACTTCCTGACACACCTCTAGCTTGGAAGAAGTTACTATTAGTAAATCACCCAATGTTTTTTTCAGATTTTGCTGTCTAACAGCAGCGTAATAACTTTGCAAACAGTCAAGCAGTCTGAATGTTGACTTTGTAGACAATAAAATCTCACCTCTGTCATTCAGAACGTGTCTCTGATGGTAGACACGAGGATATGTGAGTGGATCTAAGGAGTCTGGAGGGACAGGACAGGTACATTTTAGCGTGCAGAATAAAATGCAGACCATACTAAAATACATGAAAACATGTTTATAATTCATTCTTTGATATTAAAAAACGGAATAAATGATAAATCACATGATGATCAGCACATAATAAACAGAAGCAGCGTCTGGGCACTAACCTCTGAGGCGGAGCCGCGTGGGTAAGCTGTAGTACACCTCCTCTACATGCAGGTGGAGAGCTCTGTAAAACTCCCTGCATGCCTCCTCTCCTTTTCTCTGCAGGTGTGTCAGGAGCTCACCCACTCGAACACTTGTTGGCACATCCAAGTTTCGGAACTGGACGACAATAAAAACGTTGACAGTGGCTTATTTTTGAAAATAGAAAAATGGGGCACCGGCAAGGCATGCCAG
This sequence comes from Amniataba percoides, assembly GCA_037176925.1. Taxonomy (NCBI): domain Eukaryota; kingdom Metazoa; phylum Chordata; class Actinopteri; order Centrarchiformes; family Terapontidae; genus Amniataba; species Amniataba percoides. Next base: position 13,745,543 of record JBAJHX010000096.1, read on the forward strand.
CAACTGAGAATGAAGCATCTGCTGTGGAAATATGTGCTGTTTTCATGTTGTCACTTAACTTGTACATCTAAGGCAGAATAAACTTGACACCGTTTTAAACCTAAGCATCTGTTTGTGGCCTGAATGTACAGAGCAAATCAGATGCTAGAGAAAAAAACATTTCACATGCAGACATACAACAGAATTACACTCATTTACTCTGCAAGTGATATAAGTGAGTCCAATTTCAGGTGTGCTTGTTGGAGTACAAATCAAAGGTATACGTACTTTCCTTTACTATTTCTATTTTATCAAACATATTTTTCCCGTTTATTTATTTATTTTTATTATATGCTCTTTTTACTCCTCGTGCAGGATGTATTACATTTAAATGCTTTACATTTCTCTCACAGTTACTCATTAACATTATTATATGCTCTTTTTACTCCTCGTGCAGGATGTATTACATTTAAATGCTTTACATTTCTCTCACAGTTACTCAT
>JBAJHX010000096.1:13746124-13760334 GCA_037176925.1 Amniataba percoides
TAACTTTTAGATAAAGGTTTTGCATAGAAAATCTACAATACCTTGATAAAGCATTATGCATTACAGTTCAAACTCCAACACACACACACACAGCGTAAGTAACATACAGTTATATAATATAATATAATGATAATTATAATAATAATGATATTATAATGATATAATGGTGTGCTGCAGAATGACTACTTTTACCTGTGATACTCTTTCTTAAAAAAACACTGTACAGACACCACTTTGCAGCACATGTCTGATGCACACTTGGCCCTGAGCATTGCTCCCTGCATGAGGACTCACTTTGGTGGCCTCCTTGTCTGTGAGGATCTGCGGGTAGATCCTGTTGAGCTGCAGGATGATTTTGTCCACCAGCTCCGTGTCCAGTCTCCGCTCAGCTCTGAGGAAGGCGCTGTCCTCCATCAGCTGCTCGTAGAAGCTGTCTGTCAGCAGAGACAAGATTTATTAGCGAGGGGGGGGGTAAAAAATGACAACAGGGCTGGTTTCTTCCACCGGGAGAGGAGGTCAGTATCCACACAGGACGTTTGACTTTTACCTCCGCCCTCTCCTCCTGTCTGTGGCGAAATGCTGCGATAAAAACAGCTGGAAATTTCACTAAGTTGCGAATTGAAACCTTTCTCCTGTTTTGTTAACAAACTTTTCAGAAACCTCAACAGGACTGAGCAGCAAGACGCCGTCATTGGCGAAGCGAGGCGAACTTTTCATGTCGTCAGTTTAGTTTTGGTGTTTCAGAGCTGCTGCGGAAACATTAGCGCAGGGCGACAGAAGGAAAACGACCACACGGTAAAATAACAAGCGTTTAGTTTGAGTTAAAGAAAGACACGAACCTCCCATGGTGGAGTCCCCTCTGTCCTTTGTTTGGACACGCCCTCTGACGTCATGCCGCCAGAAGGGCGTGGCTTACGTCAACGTCTTCCAAAAAGGAAAAAAAGACAACTTTCCCTTTTCACCGGAAATGGATGTTAATGCCGCAAAATGATCGATAGCTAGATAGATTTATTGACCACTGGAGGCAAATTCAGTAAATATTTCATTAACATTTAATTATTGACCCTTAAAGAGTTTTATACATACACTGGGATTTTTATTTTATGTAAACTGAGCATTTTGTTTTCAGTGTTATTTATTTTATGTCATTTTTAATGGATACATTTCACACAAATGTAGATCGATGTGTCATTTAAATTAAAGACCAAACAAAGTGTATGTACAATACTGTAAATTTAAAAGCTGTTTGACTCCTTTAAATGGTTGAATATTGTATATAAAACACATATTACCATTAGCCATATTTATTGTATTGCCTTTCTGTATCATCTATATATCATTTGGATTTTTTGTATGCACAGTAATGCACTGTGTATTTTATTGTGCATGCTGAATGACCAATACATTTCGGAAATAAAAAGTCCCTATGGATCTTATATCTTATATAAATAATAACGTTTTATTTAAGGGGTTTTGTTGAAAAAGTACAAAGACATCAGTATTGTGAAAGTTAGATTTATTTCTTCACCAGCCATCACTGTTAACAGAGACGAGAGCCAACAGTTATAAGTCTTTCTAGTCTTTTAGCACAAATTCAGTCTTATCCATATTCTGACCAGCCGCCTCCAGTCCCACTCCCTTATGAAACACAAAAGGACGAGCACATCCTGAAGTCTGAACAGTGTCAAATAAATACAATTGCAGTTATAATAAAAACATATAAAATCAATTAGGACCAAGAATGTGAGCAAAAATGTGTCAAATATGTTTTTTTGTTTACATAGCATAAACATTTTTTCTCTTGCCATGTCTGCAAATTGCACTTGTATAAACAAAATCCAAATGGCACTGCAGGCTTACTTAAGGACACAAAATGTTTACAAAAAGCTGTATTAAAAAAAAAAATTACATTTAAAAACTCTCCTTCATGAATAAAGTTTATGAATACTATTAACATCTGACCTTAACTTAGAAATCTTTAAATAAGCTTTGCATTAATACTTTTACTTAGTCATAACAGGCATACTTGAATTTGTAACAGCTTTGCCATGTCTACAAAAGAGGAGCCAATCAAACAAAATCTAGTTAAGACCCTGAATTTGAAGCTCCATATTTGCAAGATCACTGTAAAAATAAACAGGAGAAATAGTTATTAAAAATCTTGATGTCAGAAAGGCACCCCTAAATGTAAGGCCAAAAAAAAGAAAACAACTAAGGCAGAAAAGCTTATTTGTCTTTTGTTTGATTTCAACGAACAAGTTGTAGGTTCCTTGTTTAAAAGAATTAGCACATAATCTCTGGTTTTGTTGCAATGAAATAAATAAGGATAAAAATACGGTCAATCACTTGAAAGTGTTGTGAAGAATCCGGCAGATCAACATGCACGTCATCCCGGAACAACACTGTGTAATACTAGAAACAATTAGTATGATTTTAGAAAGAAAGAGTAATCACCTAAGAGCAAACAAGTAACACAAAAAGTGCTCAGTCAGGGTAACACAGGCAATAAGAAATCAGCAAAACACCCATCTTGATTCTTCCTCTGGTTCAGTAAGAATAGTGTTGCATATTGTTGGAAGACTGAAGGACTGCAGTGGGCAGCTGATGCTATGAGTCATCGCTGGAGTCAAAATGTCTGACAGGGATTGACACACTTTTGTTTTGGCACTCTAAAACAAGGCCCTTGGCAAATACTGTTGGATGTGTTCTTGTGTTAGTGATTTGGACCATGATTAGAGAGTGAAGGAACAAAGGGGCACAGGTAACAACTGTCACCGACAGACGCTCTGACGGACCTCCGTGAGGACGCTTGGCACGAAAGATTTACTGCAAATGGAGAGAACAGAAGAAAATCACATTAAATTGTTTGTTGATCGGTTGATGAATTTCCAATTTCCGCTTCATTAGTGAGATGAAGGTATTTATTTTGTAGAAGGCAGCAATTAGGAAAGATAGAAAAATGACTGCAGGAAAGAGAAGGCTGAGGTGTGTTATGCATGCAGGCTTAAATAAAGAGTCACTGATACTACAGGCAGCGTTTCAGTAATCAGGACATATCTTCCTCAAATAATTTAAACTTGACCTCATACTCATTTAAAATTCTTCATTCATTTGATACATTGGTATTACTACTTTTTGTTTTTTGTTTTGCTTTTGTATTCTTCCCACATGAAATTCAGTGTTTTCTTTAAATCAATATCTCTCAAGCGGTTTTGACTCAGTGAGAGGAAACTGAACTGAGATTACATAGAACTGAATGTTCTGAGAGAAATAAGGAGATAGAAAACAAGAAAAGATCTGTTAAAAGATCAGTGGTACAGCAGTTGGCACTGAGATCTACAGGTTGACATAATCATAAAAACATAAACATAAAATAATTTATCTGTTATTGGCTTTATGTATCATAATCTAATACAATGAAATGGCAACAATACAATCAAAGAGAATAATATTGTAAAAAAAAAAAAAAAAAACAACAAAAAAAAAACCCACAAAACAATAGCAACCTCTTGCGGTCAACTCTTTGGAAACAGTTTTTAGGCTGTGACCCACAAGACAACTCACCAGCACACTAAGATGAAACTAGATGAAAACTTGGTACTTTCCAAAATTAATTAAACCTGCTTATGCTTATCACAGAGATTAGGAAAGGTATGAAGCTTGGGAGCAAATGCCACTTGAATTAAAATTAGCATGTAGGTTTCCAGTTTCGTGAAATGATATTTATATCACACAGAAAATACGACTAAGAGAAGCATGCTGTAGGGATTTGTATCTCTCTTGTGTCAACTAATTAGATTGTATACTTATTATGCCATAAAATGACTAAGAGAGGCACAAAGGAAAGGAACTAACATTCTGAACACCACCATGTACTATAGGTAGGTAAAATCGCTGAGCGGTAACAATAGCGTTAGTACTTGTTAGCCATATATTGTGTTCTAAGTATAACAGCTACAAAAACAGATAGCATAGTGTTAGAAAACATGAGTGTATGCAAAGCCTTAGAGATATGCAGATCTTGCAAACATACAAATATAGAAGTTTAACAATATCACATAAAAACTTGCAGATGAACCTGCGGCCTCTGCTGCTGCTCTTTGGCCCAGAGTTGGTACTGCAGTGCAGCCTCTCACTTACGTGATGGTTAGACGAGGCTCCTTTGCCCTTTGTTTTGCCCTTGCCTCCTGCCGCTGTGACACTGTTGCGGCGTGCCTGCTCGTGGTCGAACTCTAGGTCCTCAAGGCGCTGGGTTAAGGCCAGTTTCTGCTGGATGGCCATACGTAGCAGAGAGTTCAGGGTCTTCTTCTCATCCTCAGCAGCCGCCAGCTGCCGTTGCATGTCATCCAGCTGGGTGACATACTCATCGCACCTGAGATAAAGAAAGGTGAGGAAAAGAGCAAGAGGAAGAAACAAGAGATGAACATCATGTCCAGCAGGTGGAGCAGTTTGCCTTAAAGTGCTGCCGCTGTCACATGTTTTCTCCATTCCCCAGACAGTATTTTCCAGATGGGAGGATGAGGACTCTGCAAGCTGACTCGCACAAGTATTACATCAGACTGTTCCCACAATGCTTTGTGGCTTTTTCACAAACACATACAGGCACTCACACAATGTAATTGTGCAGAATAAGCACTTCACTTTTGAAACAAAGCTGAAAAGAGGTAGAGTTAGTGGGATATAAATATAGATCAAAGTTTTTTTGGTATTTTTGTAGTGTTTCTTGTAAAAGAGTACGAATAGATGTCATGCATGACAATGTGAGACCTGGACCACCTGACCAAAAGGAAAACGCGTGATGCTTTATTTCACGTTTGTTGGGAAAGAATATGTAAACTAGTGATTATGTAAAATCATACCTTGTAGCAAACATTGCTCGAAGAGAGGAGAAGGTAGCAGCATCCTCTTTCAGAGCCTTAAGTTCATTGCGGAGCTTCATCATTGTCTCAGTCACCATGGCCTTCTCGCTGTCGTACTTACTCTTCAGGTTAGCCAGAGCAACCTCCGCCGTCTAAAAGGGAATAAGATCTTACATCAATTATGTATGTATATGTATTTATTGCCCTTTCATAAAGTCTAAACTCAGTGGTTATTTTTAGCTGAGGCCCATTATCCCTTTCTGTTGTACTTGAGAAACAATGAACATCCTTCCTCTGAGAGACATTCATAGCAGGCACATGCACACACGCACACACTAAGAGCTGTTTTATTACCTGCTTGTTGGCCTTGAGCACAGCTCTGAGAGTGGCGATCTGTTCCCTTTTGGTGCTAAGCAGGGACTTCAGTTTGAGGATCTCCTCCATGCAAGCCTCTTTGTCCTTATCTGCCACCGTGCTGAGCTCCAGGTTGGCAAGTCTCTGACGCGACAGCTCTGTGGTGCGGTCCACTGCCTGCTGCAGGTGGCGGATCTGATCCCTGATGATGGCGACGAGGTTGTAGATGTTCATGGGTTCAGGCCGGTGCTCTGGAGCAGGAGCCGGGGCGTCCGTGGCGCCACTGGGGTCTGACTTTTTATTTTCAGTCTCGGATATCAGCCCATTAGAGAGAAGTACGGAGGACTGCTGCTCCTTCCCTTCTTGCCCCCTTCTTAATTTGGCATTGCCTTGCTTGTAGTAGTCAAGCATGACGCGATTCGGGGTCTCATTGTTGCACATGCACACGTGGTTATAGAGATTGGCCAGCTCTTCGCTGAATGCTATGAGCTCATCCTGGGCAACATTAAGGCTGCCAAGTGATTCTCCTGCAGCCTCACTGACCAGACGGAGCTCCTTCTCCAGACGAGCCACCTCTGCCTTATCTGCTTGGCTAATTTTCTCCAGGGATGCCAGCCGTGACCTCAAATCGTGGATGTCACTGTCCAGCCGTGCCCGCTCATCTTCATACTGGGTCCGGCAGTCTTCATACTTCGCCCTCAGAGTCTTCAGCTCCTGCCTCAGTTCCCCGGCTTCAGAGACGGCCACGGTGTATTTACACTGCAGGATCTCGGGTCCGTTGATGTCCAGCTCATAGTAGTCTCCGTCGTCGTGGCTGTCCCTGTCTTTTTCACTGTCGAGGGCGGACTGGCGCTCCTTACTGGCCTGGAGCTTCCTCATTGCACTGAGGTTCTCGGTCAGCCTGTTGACCGTTTCCTTCTGCTCGGACACAGTCCCATAGGCCTGCTCCAGGTTCTTCTGGCTCTCCTGGAGAGAATTGATCAGGGCCACTTTTTCTCGCTCCACCTAACACAAAAACAAACAGTTTCACTCAGCTGGCTTCAACAGCCACATTGGCAAGCTGGAAGAAGGCACATTGTAATAATCTTTCTCTCACTGTCTCTCTATGGTGTAAGACAGTATAGTCTCTGTCGTCAAATTCAGCTACATTGAATACAGCTAATATCTCAATATAATTATCAAATTCAAATGAGATAAAAATGCATGTGAAATTCGAATGGTCATAGATTAATAGATCATAGATCAATAACCTACATGGCTTTTCCTATTATCACATGCTGTGGATAGTTAAAAGCTCTGAGTGTGAAATGTGAAATCTTGTAGAGGGACATTGTGAACTAACAAATAAAATGTTTTTCTTTCTGTTTTGACAAGAGAAAAAAAAACAACTTAATAACTTACTCTAAATCCAACAACCATTTTAGCCATCTTTGAAAAAAAAATGCAGTGTTTTGTCAATAAATACTACTTCCTGACCTATGTGTGTTCTCTTTAGATTCGATTAAGATTAAGATTAAGATCTTTATTGACCCCACAGTGGGGAAATTGCACTGTTACAGTAGCTCAGTGGACAGTGTTTGGAGGATGACCATCACGCACTTAATTAGCTTTATCTGTCAAATCTAATTGAATCACTGGGAATAGAATTAAAGAGTCGTTGCCACTGATTTAAAAGTGGAAAAATGGTATTTGGGGCACTGGATGGAAGCTTAACCAACAGTCTCTTCTGTGTAAATGCCTTATAATGTGTCCGTGATACATGGAGATGTATGTTTAGGATGAAAACTGAGTCTATGTTTAAGTGAATGTGGTGAGACACATGAGATCAGGTGATACACTGCAGTAATGATGCTAGATGTTCAAAGAGCATCTGATGGATTTTGTACCTGCACAAGTTGTTGTTTAAGTTTCTGGATCTCAGAGATGTTGAGCTCACTCAGCAGGTCGTCCACCAGGCTGGGAGCCGGCTTGAAAGCCTCTCCTCTCTTGTTCACAGCAGCTCTGTTGTCTTCATCACCTTCACCCGCTTTGCCGAGGCCGTTTTCGAAGCCCCTGATCAGATCGTCGTTGTCGGGGTCCGTGATGGCAGAGGGATCCTCGTGGAGTTTCAGGTTGTCGATGGAGATGTTGAAAGAGCTGTTGTACATAGAGCCGCCAATGGTCATATAATGGGAGAGCTCCTTGCGCAGAGAGGCCTTCTGCTCGCGCTCCGTTTTAATCGTTTCCAAGGCCTCGGTCAGCTGTCGCTCAGCTATTTCTCTCAAGCGCATGGCTTCCTCCAGCTGGCTGTGTAGGCACTGGGAGTCCTCCTCCAGACGGCGGATCTCGTGCTTTAGACCTTCAAATTCCACCTTAGCAGATGGTCAAACATACAAGCATGGCTGTCAGTAATTTTACTCAGTTGATTTATGTCCACTGTAGTTTTTTTATTCAGCCACAGTGCTTCATAATGTCAAAAATGGTCATAAAAAATTTGCCAGAGACAGGAACTGTGTGATTATAGCAGTGTTAATAATGTGTCTCGTCTCAGTGATAAAAAGGTTTCCGTGTTTCTAAGATTTCCTCTCAGATCAAGAAAAGAGTGAGAATTAAGTTCCACCTTCTTTGTCTCACCTGGTTCTGTCTCAGCACAGACACTTGTTTCTGAAGAGAGATGTTCTCCTCCTCCAGCTCGCTGTAATCCTGCAGCAGACGAGCCTCTCGCACCTTGTACTCCCTGATGTCATCCCGCAGCTGACCACGCTGCAGCTCGGCCAGCTCTGAATTCTGCACACGAGTGGAGAGGAGAGGAAGAGGAGGCACGTTATGGTAAGACCACATGTGAATAAACTCTACTAATTAAAAAAAGTATTTGCTATCATTGAGTGGAAAGAGAAATCACCCTTGAAACCGGTGTGAGTGAAATGAAGATCAGCGTGTCAGCATGTTTCACATACCACAGGGGCAAGACTTTGGCAGGCGAACAAAATGACAGAAGGAGGACATGGTCCACTTAGCGACCCCACGCTACAGAGAGCCCTGGCGGAGGACATCCTTTGTGTCACTCACAGCAGACCATTACATCATCTTTCCTGCTGGTTTCACTGCCGCCTGCTGACTGACCCTCCCCCACCACAAGCACAAACTTCAACTCTCTCACCACTCTCCCCGACAACTGGTGGTGGTGCTGGTCTGGCCTCCAAGTCTCCAACTAAACTTCAGTGAGCTTCGCTAACCTTCTCTTTCGTCCTACATTGATTGTAGCTGAGGCAAACGCACTTTGATTCAAAGTTGCTGACTCTCATTTACAACTGGGAGATAAACTCTTCAGCGCTGACAGAAACACTGACAACTGATTTAAGAAAAATGTTTCTACAGCCTTACAACATAAAAGGCAAAAGGCTAGCAGAAATACAAAAAAAGCCTCAGCAGATGTAAATGGTGGATCTTTGTGACAACAATGTCCACAGAGCATATTAGTGGTTCACAAGATTAAGACTTCAGTGAGATATTTACTGACTTTGTGAAGAGAATGCTGTGTCATTTAAGAGAAAGACGATGATTGTTATACTCTTTCTAAATTAGGACAAACATGACTGAAAGATTTTATTCAGCACAATAAGCACAAAAATGTATACTTTTTAATAACTGTACAACTGAATCACCTCTCTCATCTCCAGGGCAATGGTCGACAGGCGTTCATTTTCAGCTTGCACGCTGGTGAGGGAGACTTTGGCCTGTCGGAGCTCATTCTGCAACTCCAGGACCTTCTGCTGGTAGAGAGCCTCCTTACTGGCGGACTCCAGGATCAGCGACTCCTCCCTGCTTTCCCCATCAGCTGCCACCTTCTTGTGGGTAGAATAAGCTTGCCCAAAGGCCTGTGAACAGACAGAGAGGATAAACATCAGGGCAAACCACTTTGATCAATGATTAATAAGACAACCTGTTGATATTCACACACGCAGAACCACAGGTATGACCAGAGCAGCCACAGGCGATAAGATAAGTGTTCTCTCACCCAAATAGTGTTTATTCATAAATACCGGGGGCCTGTCATTCGCTGCGTTCATTACTGGTTGTTTGTTCGCCTTGTGTTACAGAGGACCATTCACTCACAAGAGCTGCGTCAGGTCATGTTCTTATTACACACAAACAGGGCGAGGACAGACAGTTGCGAGCGCTGATTACATATGTAGTGCCTGAATTTCAATTTGTCATGCTCATACGATGAGCTGGAGACAACTGGTGGCTCCTGTCTTTCAATTCACATTCAGGGAACAAAAGAAGGCTCAGTTTAGTCCGTCTCGGAAATCTAAGTTCAGACAACCAAATCTGACTTAACAGTTAATGAGGTGAAATTATCCTAATTTAATACTTTTCTATTCAAACAGACATGTATACCGGTTTTCCCCCGTGACTGCCCTTTTCTGCATACAATAACTCAATTATCATCACTGCTACAAGGCCCTGTCAAATAAAATCAGACCTCAACTAATACTACAGCAATGAGTCACAAGCTGTGCATACAATTTGCCTTTTCCTTACCTTATAACCAGTTTACCATCTGATTTATGGAACTTGTTTGGAATGGTACAAAGTCTGGGCACAACACAGACTGTATTTATCAAAATAAATCTTTATGAACTGAAACATAAAGACCACAAAGTCCGTTTTTATTCGAACTATATGATCACAGCAGGGACTAACAGGTCATTTTGCAACTGATCTGAAAAGCTGCTTCATCTTTTGCATGTTCAGTCATTTTGGACCACCGAAACTCGTCGACATGCCGGAGAGAACTGATGGATTTACTCTCGGATCTGCGAGGTGGGCAAAGTAGGGTCTAATGGAAGCGACCACCGGCGAGGTCATGAATGCACTAATGGCTAGATACCACGTAAAGTGCATCCTCTCAAGTTAACAGTGCTGACAGAGTGAGGACAACACACACAACACAGCTCATAGGATGAACTGTCTTAAAGGCTTGTGGACGTCCGGCCAACAAGCACAGAGCTAAACAACTACTCTCTAAAAAGCCCTGAAACCGCAGAGCTGTAGCTTTCCTTTCCACCAGCATCTAACCCCAACTTTTCTTCCTCAGTGGAAGGTCAAACAAGTTGATATAAGCAACAAGCAACATTCAGTTGTGATGTGAATTCACATGCAGCGAGCGTAGATGGATGATTCCTTTTCCTACGTCAGCCTGTATTTAGAGACATACTCTACTAAAGAGAGAAGCAACAGTCAGCATCACAAGATACCAAGACAATGAGTCACTTAGTGATGGAGCTGTGATGTCCACCGTGATTCAGAATCATCTTCTTAAATCAGCTCTGAAATACGTAATGTGACCGTAAAATCATACAAATGAAAATAAGTCACTGAAACATCTGGAGAGTCATGCAGTGAGGACACAAGCAAGTTCCTCATCTTGACTGGACATTTATCAATTTAAACTGGAGCAGCAGTTTGTCAAGTAGACGACTGATTAATTAATGCAAAAGCTTCATCAGCAACTTTTTAAATAATTGACTAATTGTTACATTGTTTCTTAAGCAAAAAATTCAAAATCATTCTCTGGTTCTTCAGTGTGAAGATCTTACACTTCTCTTTGCCATACTTTATAGTAATCTGATAATATTTTGGGTTTTTGTCGACTGTTGCTTACAGTTAAATATATACATAGAAAGAAACTATCTGAGCCCATCTTGTTCATCATTATTGAATCTGTCACCACTGAGTAACCACAAAATGAAATACCTCAATACAGTAAATCACTAGGTGAACTGAGGGAGGTACAGTCAAGTGGCAACCACAACTACTTAATGTCAACACCAGAGAAGAAGTGCATCGGGGTACAGTCCCTCTAAATGCTGATGAACTGGCTAAAAGAAAACTCAAAACTGAACAAACAGGAAAACCCCAACTTCTCTCTTGAAACAATCAGAATTTTCCTCAACTTCCCCGTAGCCTCTTCTTGTTTCTGTTCATGGGGGATTTTTGGAGGGAATAAAGGTTTATTAATAACACACTGAGACTAAATGTTTAGTATTGTACTGTTTGATTTTCCCACCATCCCCTTAGGATTGAAAGGGTGATGTTGCAGACTACTGGGTCCATACTGAGAGAAAAATATGAAAGTGACATTTGCTTAAATTACAGCCCAGGTTCTGGAGTCATAATGGCTGTGAGAAGAGATTTGTTGACAACAGCATGAGTTAAAATCATAACATTTTACTCTCGAAAAGATGGGTACAACCAATCTGAATTTAGAGATGATGACAGATGGATGAAAACCTCCACACAGTGCGAACCAAGGTCCACGTCTGATTACTTTTCTGACCCAACCACATGGATAAATCCCAAATGTTGGCAGCTAGTGGAGACATCCAGGGATGGCAGGCAGCAGTGTTGTAGCCGTGTGTTAGAAATGTCTCACCAAAGATCCAATTAGGTCATTAGCACACAAGACATTTTAGATCATCCTACGATTATTTTTTTCGCTGTTGATCACTCTGACCACATAAAAATGTCTACAACAATATGAGCGTGACAACCTCACCAAATGTCTTGATTTGCCTGACCAGTAGCCAAATCTCAAAAACATTTACTTCTTATGATGAAAGATCAGGAAAGTAACATTTGGTACTATTTGAAAAACTGGAATAAAAACATTTTTGGAAAATAAGTTTAATGGTCCACTTTTAAAATAGTTGCTAATTGGTTTTCTGTCAAAGGACTGACTTTCTGTTGCGTCTTTATATTATATATTTGAGTTTTCACCTTTGTCTGAAACTGATTTCTTCTCCTCTTTCCTGCCCCCTTCCTGCTGCCTTCAGGCTTCAGCAGTCTGGCCACATAGGCGAGCAAATCTGACTCAGTGCTGCAGCTGCAGAGAGGGCTGATCGTGAAGGCCTCAGCCTCAAATACCAAGAGCAAGTACGGGCAAGTGAGCATCCCATATCAACTTTTATCCTTCAATGCGAAGAGAAACCTTCAGTCAAACAATTGTTCTGCTCAGAAAACTGTGAATATTTGACCACGGCAGGAAAACCCGTCTTAAACATATACCAGACTTCTTATAACAAACTTCCAGCTCATCAATTTACATTTTATGACTCTGTCATGTTCTGGCTGAGCATTAAAAGGAGAAAGAAATAAGGCTGGCAGCTTATATAACTTTTGATGGATCTGATTACAGTCTGTGTCTGACTGACACGTTCAAAGCCGTCCGTAAAACACAGTGCTGACTGTTGCTGTACCAAAATGACTGCTAATTTTCTGGCTTTTTTTTTTTACTTCTCGCACACAAACACTCTTAACATCACAAATACCAGACTTTTCTTTTTTCCACACTGTCTGTCTGCGTGGCTCTTGACCTCGGGTTACCTCCTTCAGCTGGTCCAGCTCATGTCGGACCGCCTCGTACTCCGTCTCCAGCTCCTCGCAGCGCTGCTTCAGCTGCTGCTTCTCCTCCAGCACCGCCAGTCCGTACTCGGCCGCCTGGATCTTCTCGCGGGTCGTGTCGCGCAGCTCCCGGGAGAGACGCTCGACCTCGGCCCGAAGCCACTGCGGCCCGGCCTCCGTCACCAGCACCGCTTCGGGATACTCCTGCTCCTCCGAGGACATCTTCGGTAACGGGACGCGGCCCCGGCGACGAGAAAAACCACCCGAGACCGCAGAAATCACTGCCTTTGTTTGAACCGCATTGTGGGGATTTAAATGGCGTTCAGCTCTTTCTGGCTTTTCCCGCTGCGGACTTCGACAACTCTCAGCTTAAGAGACACTTTTGTCATTCTCGAGGAGTTTTTTCAGCCTCTCCGCGGAGCTGACAGAGGAAACTTCAGTTGAGATCATCGATTAGAAACAGCTTCTCCTCAACGACGTTCAAACGCCTGCGACCGCGAAGGGAAATGTAGTTTTCACGGGAGATACGGCAATGTTCTTTAACTGCCATATTGACTTCGAGTACCAGAATGCATTGCGTCGGCTTGGACCGGAGCCGGCAACTTGCAGAGTATGTTGGAGAAACACTGCCATCTAGGGGCTTTATAATGAAACTAAACCATGCTCTGATAGAGATACAGCATTAATGTGTCAACTCGGTGATTCTGACTGCAAATAAAGTATTATTTTAATTGTTAATGAGCTGCTCCATTGATTCTAACTGATTAATTGTTCAAAAAAATAACTAACCTATTTAACTTTCTTATTTAAATTGAACATTTAGTTTTAATAGCATGTTATGGGGCCCACAAATAAATACAGACACACCCTGATCTGAACTCACTTCACTAACTACTTTGAATATACATCTGAAGAAAATCTTTAGTATCAGAAATAACAAATCCTGCATGCATGAATCTTGCCAATCTGTCCCCTCACATCAGTGCAGCACCTTGGTGATTTAATAGCTTAAATCATCCATCTGTTCTCTTGACCCTGTTCCCACAAAACTGTTAAAATGTCTCTTTAACTGCGTGCCAGAAGCTCTCCTGCATATCATTAATGACTTTCTACAGTCTGTGGTTTGTCACTGGAAAAAAGGTCAGTCAAGTAACATTAAACCATCTCCAAAAAACTGCACTTACCCTCCAGAACCTGTATGATGCGTGGCAAGCAAACTTTACATTGTAGTCTTGTTAGTCCTGAGTGCTGCTTTTAACAGTGTTGATCATGACATTGTACTAGATAGACTTAAAAACTGTATCAAACTACCTGTACCTGCTTGTGAATGGTTCTCAATGTATTTATCTAATTGTAACTACTCTGCACACCATGTCCTGCTTGTTGGTGGTCCAACAGTGTTTAGGTGTTTCCTGGCTGCAAACCATTTTTTACCTGTTGGGAACAATAAAGATACTTTGACCCAGACATGCAAAAAGATGGACATAGTTATTATCCCATAACAATAGAGGTGCTCCGATCAGGGTTTTTGGAGCCGATCACCGATTTTTTAAATCAGTATCGCCGATACCGATACCAAAGCCTCCAGTTTGCTTTTTATAGTGTGGGATT
>JBAJHX010000096.1:13770706-13794391 GCA_037176925.1 Amniataba percoides
ACACACACACACACACACACAGAGTAAAGTGTTATTAAATTAGTTGCTGCACTGAGATGATTCCCAGCACGTGGGGCACAATGTGTCAACTTACAGAGGTTGAGTGGCCCTCCAGGTTGGAGTCAACGTGGCACAAACTGAGCATTTCGCTCTCCTTGAGGAAGCCCGCCTCAACCCACATGGAGTAAAGAGCCGGAGCTGCATGACCCTGTGGAGGAAAAACACAGTCACTGTTTTCTCATTGAAGTTTTTCAAGGAATATGTCAAAACCTGGACAGACTGTAAACCGGACTCTTAAAGATATGAAATGATGGCCCTTCGTCCACATCAGGAGGACAGACTGACTCTCACCTTGGACAGCACAAAGCGGTCGTTGTTGAAGCTCCGCGGGTCATCGTAGCGGTACTTCATGGTGTGAAAGAAAAGCACAGACATGATTTCTGCCACGCTGCAGCATGATGTGGGGTGTCTGTGCAACAGAAGAGATGGTGATTTTAAGTATAAGTATAGTCACATGGACATAGTAATGTACAGTAAACGCAAAAAGAGACACAAATACTGTTTCAATTTTCGCACATTTAATATTCATTGCATGTAGTTACTTTGAATACTACGAGGCACATTACTACAGGTGGAAAGTGATGCTGCAAAGCTGAAAAGCGATACTTTGATTACAGAGCCAGGTAAGCAATACAATAATTGAAAATAGCATAATAAAAAGTAGACAATGTTAGACTTTTTTTTCAATAAATATTTAGAAGTCATAGTGAAAATCTAAATGTAAGAGCAGATGAGAGTTCAAATTGCCTGAATAACAGCTGCAGATGTAAAAAAAAAAAAAAAAAAAATCACAGACCCTCAGAAAATCCCAAACAGTTACATGCTGGACCAGAATCTGTATTGTAAATGAATTGAGATTGTATGAAGAACATTTGTGTTACAGTCACGGGGCCTCATGGACAGCACGTCGTATGCTGCATGCGTGGATTAGAAAACTGGCGGACTGGTTAAAATGCACTCATACCATTAAAATGAGAACATTTGTTTGCTTTATGAACAAACATTACATGCAGTTATTATGTTAAACCACCAACTTTAAACTAAATCACCAGGTGCTCCATCAAGTGCAAAGGAACCTGGCTGGTTATTAGCCATTCACACATAAAATGATATTTGAGTATTTAATGTAAAAAATATTACACATGCAAAGACTATGTGGCATTTTAACACAATCATTAGTCATTAATACTAATATGGTTTAAAACACTTTAGGTTAACAGGCCATCAGATTTTCCTTTGTGTTTCCTTTTGTTCTCATCAGCGGTAGACTGCAACTGTGCAAATTAAAGTGGGGCTCCACCGTGACAACCTTTTTGATTCAACAAATATATAGACAATTGTGGAAACAAGGAGAATTCAGGGGACAAATATCACCTATATTTTTACCTTTCTGTGCAGAGGACAAGATACACAGGATTTATCAATAACGCATCTAAATCCTTTTCTTGAAGCAACCATGCGATGCTAAAGTCCATCTGCAACATGCAATCCACCCAGCATTGCACATGGTAGTCTATTATACCCAGCTGCATAGAGTCATATTACCTTTCCAAAGACAGAAAAGGCTATATTTATCCTAGAAAAAAAAAAACTATATTTATCCTGCAAACAAAGTAAATATGAAATATTGAAATAACCATAATGTACCGACGACCGTATACATTTGAGTCACTCTCCAGAAGATGAAAATATGATCATCTTAAAAGATTAAAGTATTAATCTCCAATCTCTGCTGTGATTATGACTGCGTATGATAAATCTTCTACACTCAAAAGAAATAAATGGATGCATTAAACTTGGTGTTTATTTTATATACCACAAATTTTGAATAAAGCAGAGAAAAAAATAACATTTCATGATTAAGGTGTTATCATTCATTCATTTAATCAATTAAAACTCCAGAGCACGACTTATCAAATATCAGCTGTGGAGGTTCAAATGATTTCATCAGTTGACCGAAGATGGAGAACAAAGGCAGGACATGCTGTTCCTTCTGGCCCTTCACGTGCATGTTCACATGTCAGAGTGTGCTTTTGAACATGCATGCATGTAGTTCACAAAGTGTGATTGTTGGTGTTCATACATTCTGCAAAAGAATCTAAGTTTGCATTATGTTTTGCAGAGCATTTTGAATGTGTGCGCTGCACATAGTTCTGACAGAATAAAAGCTCAAGAGAGTCAGAGGAGGCGACTCACCCGCTGCCCGCTGCAGTTGTTGCCTTGATGGAGTTGATTCGGAGGCGGTTGGCAATGTTCCTCAGCGCCTGCACTGTCTGCTGGTCAGGTTTGTGGTAATCCTCCATGAAGGCAAATTGTCAAGTTCCTCAGCACCAGAAAAGTGGACCAACTGCGAGTTTGTGGGTTGAGTTTGTGGGTTTTGAATGTGTGTGCGTGAGAGTTGCCAAAGAGCAGCACCTGTATGTGTGTGTGTGTGAGTGATGGAGCCGGAGAGAAAGAGAGAGAGAATGAGGGGGAAGCTGGATTTATCCTGTCAGGCGTGGAGACACATAGATGCACAAGGACACAAAAACACACACAGAGCAGACACACACACAGACACACACAGACACAGAGGAGGAGGGGAGGGGGAGCACAGTGACGTGAGTTGGGTGTTGCTGCTAAAATCCAATGGCACTCATTTCATTGGCTGCTGTGTGGTTGGGGTGGTAGAGGTGTGTCACAGCGATAGATGTGAATCAATGTGTGCATCGGTGTGTGTGTGTGTGTCTGTAAGGAATGGCTGGATAATTGGGAGGAGGATGGGGGGAGTGGCATTTGAGGCATCTTACCCTGATTCACTTTGGCTTAACTGTCTAAACGAATTATTCAGATGCTGATCGTTGATTGTTCTTTGTTATTTACTCACACCAAACACCTCGTTCTGATTGCCAAAGCGAACATTTGAACAGACCCGAATTTATTTTTTGTCCTAAATTGAACAGGAAGTGACGGTCAGGGATGCGACTGATAAATTCAAATTTAAAAAGAAAGAGAAAAATGGGAAAAGACAGAGAAAAGGAGACAATATGAGAGAGATCAAGAGCGAGATATTTAGAATCTTTCAGTGCTCTCTGTCAGTATAAATTCATATTTCACAAAAATCAATACAATAAAACTCAAGCGGAAAAAGAAATAAACTGAAGTGAAGAGGCAGATAAGAAGTAAATCAAGACATCTTTCTCAAGTCAGTGCAAGTCCATGTTCAGCAGAGCACAGCACGTTTTTTTAAGATGTTGATGCACTACTTAACATCATTAGTAGCCAACTTTTAGTCTTTCACAGTCCTTGAGAATTTTTTAAGCACCAAAATATAAAGAAAGAAAGAGAGAAATAAAGAAGAGAGAAAGATAAACACTATATCCTATCTTAACCATATATGTTATGTTATTCTTATTTTTTCTTAATGGTTTCTTTTCTTGTGATTGTTGTTTAATATAGCAGTGTATTTGTATGGTAAAGTATATACTGTACAGTGTAAAGCCTATAATGTCTGGATTTATACACTTACATTGTTAGTTTTATGCAAGCTTATTTTGTAATGCAAACTGAAATTTGAAGGAGGAAAAATAAGAATGACTGTATGACAGAGACAAAGAAAAAGAAATAGATAAAAGGAAGAAAGGGCAGAAATGGAGAGTTGCTTCTGAAATGATCAGAGGTGCGCAACAACTCTCCTCAGTCCTGATCTCCTTCTTATTCTGTTTTCTCTCTGTCTTCTGTCTCACATCATGATGCTCAGTGAGCCACAGACTGAGGACACGGTGTTCTTTTCCCACAAACCCTCTGCAACAGATCTCATGGAGCAGATACACAGACATGCCTGGACTCACTACTACGCGCTTATTCTAAAGTACCTGCAGGGTAAAACAGCTTTTGTGCAGCACTGAAGCACTTAAACTCTTTTATCCATGAGAGCTGCTGCCCTGAAAATCAGTTAAAATCATCTGAGTTAAAAGAAAAAAGTTTTTTTTTTTTTCCTTTTTCTAAAATTGAAGATGGTCTATTTACACAATTGGAAATTGAGTTTGTAATCATACAGGTAAATGCAGTACAATGTCATCATACTTCACATAATATACAGTTTTAATTTATCCTTTGGTGCCATTTACCACAAAATGTTTTTACTGCATATGTTGTGTGAAATATAATATATAAATTAATAATAATAAATAAAATCCAAAAATTAAGCTGTGCATGCATGCAGACTGTGAAAGACGATGAAAATCAGATTTATTTTTTTTTTTTAAATAAATTATTAAATAATTTAAAGAGATGTATTCGCAGCCTTTGCACAGACATGCACGCACACAGAACACTGGACACAATCATCATGATGGAGAGAGTCGGCCTGCCATCTAGAGGATAATCTTTGATGGTACACATGACCTGTTTCCACTAGTCAATTGCTGTGTCTAATGCAGGCAAGAGAGAAACAATCATTACAGTATGAGCCAAATGAAAAGTTGTGACATCATTCTTTTGAGGATTTTTTGCTGTACTGGATTTTGAAGACTGATCTGATCATGAATAACTGGATTATTTTGACAAACAAATTATATTTCATTTCATATTATCACAAAACTAGTTGAGCCATGCTGATAGATATTTCAGCTTTCTTCTGAATGTGGGCTGCTTTTAAATGGTGTGTGCTGTTCACATATTGACAAGACAGTGTGTTTTCAAGCTCTCTAAAACTGTAGCATACAGTGATGATGGGCAGAGGAAGCTGCTCATAGATTAGAGTGGTTTTAGTCCACAGCAGCCAGTGTGGTACAGTCCAGAATATTCTACTGGGTGGAGGATGGGGGTAGTATCAAAATCATTGTACAATGTCATTCTTGTTGGAAAGCAGGGAGATATTCAGTTAATGTAAGCAAATTCTAATGAACACATTATACATCACCTAATGTCTTTTAGGGTTTTGGACCTATCTGTCCTGTAAGAGCCATGATAGATCAGTTATATACCAGATATTAACCTCTAGCTTGACATGAGAGGTGAACAAAAACGGCGCCGCAGTAGATTGTATGGTGCAGCAAGATGTTATCTCTGATGTGTCGCATGAGTATTTGCTGTGCCTCATTACTCCATTTTGAATGGCCTCTCGTTTCATGGCAGTTGTAATCCCCACATTAAACACCAGAGGACACTGTCTTCACATAAATGTAAGATGACAGGTACAATAAATCATGGCTCACAGGAGAGAGCCATCCACTTTACGAGCCAATAACTGAAGTAAAATCATTAGAATCCTAAGATATTTATTCAGGAGGAGAATTCATTCATTATTTATAAAATCAATGGATTCTGAATCATTGTTTGGGGTCAAATGCGTTTTAAACCATCTCCTTTGGGGCTGTAATCCAAGTGGCTGGATGTAACTTTTCTTATAAAATCAGTTACAGTGAAATAGGATGACAACAACAAAGTGCCAGCTGAACTCATATGATCACAAACACGTGCACTCCGAGTGTGATGAACGCCATCCTCCCCTGTCCCCCATTCATTTTCCTCTGCACCTCCTCAGCCATGTGATCATCTCTGTGGATTCCTGCCCTTTGCTGTAGCTGGGAGGTCACGTCCCAGCACCTCTGTGCTCACTGCTACAGCGATGCTGTCTCTTGAGCCCCCCCACTGCTCTCCTGGTTCCACCGACATTGTCCTTCTCCCAGTTTCCAGCAACTCCTCTGGGCTCCTGGGTCCTGTCAGAAAAGCTTTTCTTCACAGAGCCCCACAGGTGCCAGCCAATGAAAGCCTGGGAAGAGGCTGCCACGTGATGGTGTGCAGCCAATGTCAGGCGCACACAACTGCACACTTCCTGGAGGGAAAGTACATTCAGAGAGCATGAATGTTTCTATTTTTATTCTCTCTGGCAGAAAAAGAGGAGCAACGCAGCCACTTTTGAAACAATGCCTTAATATAACACAGAGCGTGTGTGTGGCTCCTCCAACACGATGGAGGGCTCAGGTAAACAAAAATGTGCTCAGTGTGGCCAGGCTTGAATGATTAATGGGGTTTTAGAGGCAGTGCAGATGCAGATGCAGATGCACAAGCACACGTACGTGCACAAGGCCCACATGTGTGCACATGCACTCAGGCATGGCGACATGTGCACATGTACACACGCAGAGAAATATATTTGGGAATATTCTCACACTCATATGCATAGAATCTCACACACATGCCCAAGAATCTCGGTACATTGCTTTAATGCCAGTCGCTCCTTCAGGCTTGAGCCTCTTCCACTCTGCTCTTATCACTCCATTTCCTTAAATCGCTCTGCAGTCACCATGATGACATAGTGTTTGCCCTTCTATCTGGGAGCTGTCTGTCACTCAAAGGCCCCACCCCCTGACAGTGCATGAGACAAGAGCATGGGACTTATGATTGAGTTATCAACAGAGCATTCAGTCATACAGCTGTTCACAGCTTGACTGGGTGATCATCCTGGAAATAAGGGTCTGGGCTGGGATGAGGGTACTCATGGGGGAATTAAAAAAAAAAGTGAAAGCCACTGAGAGAGATGTCAAGAAGTGGCCATGGCATAAGCGTAAGAATCAATGAGGTAATTGAAGCAAAGAGGGCAAAAAAAACATTTGAAGATGAAGACCCAGATGGAGAGCTTTAGATAAGCAGAGCAAGTGGATGTAGAGGAAAAAGGAGAGACAACAAAGAGAGAGAGGAAGATTCAGCGAGAAGAGGAGAGTGTGCGAGCAGGGGTTAAGGCTGAGCGTGTGTTGTGGGCTCAGCAGTGAAGTTGACGATGCACTGGGAGAACAGCTGCGCTGCAGGGCTTTCAGGCTCCATCACTACTGCTCTCCTTCAAGCAGCTCCACCAACACACTCCCTCATACACACACACACGCACACACACACACACACACACACAACTCTCATAAACATGCAAAAGCACTGATTGTTGCATCAGTGCTTTTGCATCAGTGCCTTCTAACCAGGTTTTATATGCCCGGTCAGGCCTGGAAATCAGACATCAAGTTGCACGTGTTAATATTCAAACTTGTTTGAAAAAATTCTCAATCCTCCATTACCAGCATATAATTGAAAAAAAAACTCAAATACAAAGTGAGTGAAAATACAAAAATGCTGAATGAGACTGAGATTAAATGAGAACATCACTGAAAAGAAAATAACAATTTTGCAGCTTATGAGCACATGAGTGAAGCGCTCACATAGATTTACGGCAATCTGATTTAGAAAAGAGCTGCAGAAAGAGAGGAAAGCAGAGGGTGAGAGGGAGGGCGAGGCTGGAGGATAAAGGACAGAGTAAGAGCTAAGTACATTTACAAAGAGACAGAAAAACACAACAGCTGCTCGCTGTAAATCGCATGTGTAAACTAAACACATTTTTATTGAGTCAACACATCAAAATCCCTTTAGAGGTTAGCCAAACACAACATTTACACAGGACTTTTACTAAAGCACAGTTAAGAGCCAAAGACCTTTGCTTTTATGAATTATATTTCTTTGATTTGCACTAGTAAAAATATTCAGAACAAAGCATCTTATAAGGACCTTTGGAAAAACAATACAGGAAATACAACAGAGTTAGCAGAATAGTTCTTCTGGTGTAAAATCTGAAAAGTCTAAAACTCTTGTGAATCACCATGTTTGGTGGTGCAGAGAGTAGAAAAGCAGATCAAATCGGAGGTGGGGGCAGACTGCTATACTGGGCCAAATGGCATCCGTGGTCCCTGGGGGCCGCTGCACCCTCTGTATGTGTTTTTACGCTATTTTCAGTGAAAACGAACTGCATTGCGCTTTTCTACTGAGGACTACAGACTGGGTTTGTGTGTGTTTGAAGGGAAAAAAAGATGCAGAGTTTGAAACCTCCCCAAAAAAACCAAACACACCACGGATACATGCACATCAGTTCTTCCAGGTGAATGACCAGTGAAAACAAATAACTGTTATTTCCACCATCCTCACTACCACACAATGATTTTTGTAGGGAAATCATCAGCACAGAGGAAACCAGGTCAACAACAACAGGAGAAGAAGAGCAGAAAAAAAGAGAAAAAAGGGCAATACTTGGAAAAGAAACAGCAGATATACAGTTCCTTAAGAAAAGTACTGCTAATAGTTTAAATCAGGGTAAAGTGACATACAATGTCCTGGGTAGGACGGCTGTCAACACATTAAAAATCATACTACTCACTCAATCTCTTTCTTGTTGAGAGTTTTGAGAAGATTTTTTTGCACCAAATATAAAATAGATCAATCAGCTTATTTTATCATGAAGCTTGAGACAGGGACAGGATCAAATGTAAAAATAAAGCTACCAGCACCTCCCGAGTTCCCTTGTAAACACCTTTAACTATTTGTATTAAAAAATATTAGTAAAAACAGCAAGTTAAAACAGAAAGTTGTGGTTTGACAAAGTGTTCAACTCTGGATTTTTTTCAGAGCTGGCCCAGTGACTTGTGTTATCACTTGTTGTCATAACCCAACATCATGTTTATATTAAACAAAGAAGATATAATGTGTTAATCAGTGAGTCTTTGGCTAGCTGTTTAATTGTGCATTTCATAAAAACTATCTATTTAACTCCACAAGGACAGGAGGAAAGTGTTTGTTTGCACCATTTCTAAATACATACTGTGTATGTATATGTTATAGTGTAGATGAAGCCCAGAGGTAAATACAAATCAATTACTGTATTCAAATAATTTCAGTCTGTGTTAGTGAGGGGGTCTCCAGGGGGGGTGTCTCTTTTTTGCACAACTATAACTAACAAGTGCCAAATTCATATTTTATAAATTAACTGCTTTTTAAGTAGACCAAAAAAAATATCTTTTCTGCCATTTGACACATGCAGCTAAATAACTGCCTGCCAGCCACACACACACACACACACACACACACACACACACACACACACACACACACACACACACACTCATCCATAGGTGAATAATTCAAGACGATTCTAGAAGAAACCATTATCCTGGGCAGACAGGTAAGTTGATACGGTGCCTCCTCACCCAGTCGTGCTCCAGCTCTCACCAAACGGCGCTGCAGGTCGCTCACAGAACGGCCCACCAGCGAAGATGATGAGTGTTTTCTGCTCTTTGTTGTCACCTGGGACAAGCAGAGGCCTCGGCTCAGCTGCTCTACTCTAGCAGGTAGGATTTTCACAGTCGCTGACTGTGATGGCTCAGTAGTACTGAACTGTGGTCATAGTTATTCGATCAAATTGAAAATTAAACCATTTTCAGCTTTTGTTGGTGGGTGTCGGTTAAATACTATGTAGAAAGAAGGAAACACTCCTTGAGTAAAACCATTTATTGAAAAACGTTTTTATACATAACAATTTAACTACAATTTGGTGTTTCTTCAGTGTTTCTAAAGATGTTTGATACCAGTGTAACTAAAAATAAAATCCAGTGAGGGTCTTCTTCGGGTCAAAGCTATCATTTGGTCATTAGTTTTTCATAAGGGTGGGATTAATGTGTAGCTCTGTGCATGACAGATGTAGTGCCTAATGATGTTGTTGCATTTGACAGACTAAATTTTTACTTACAAATGAGCATTTTTTATGGCAAGACACTTAACAAAGAATAACAAAAGATTATGTCTTTTACACAGTTAAAGCGCTTATAGCAGTATTGTATGGGAAGCATTCTGTAACTTTGAATTATTGGAGATATTTTAATCTGTTAGACCACGGAGCAAAAACTGTTATAAAATAAAACAAAATTATCTCTGAATGCATTTCAAATAGTCAGCTGTACGTTTAAGAGAAAACATATAGGGGGACAGTGTGGTGCAGAAACGTATCGCTCACAAAGAACAGCTGTAACGGGAGAGAGGTATGTGTGTTACAACTAGATCAGGCAGGGTGGTGTTGACTTACTTTCTCATCACGAACACATGCGCTGGAGGCAAATGGGAAATGTAGTTCTAAAGGGAGCAGTATGAAGGAGGGCAACAAATTGTCAGAGGAAACGACACATTTTCACTGACTTTGGCAGGAGAGGCATGAATATCTTTACAGCACAAATGAGTTGGTGTTGGCGACCTCGGTTGAATAAAATGCAGACCCTTATTATAACCACACACAATGGGTGTTTTTAAAGCAGCTACAATCAGTATTTTCTTTATGAGAATTTATCAAATGACAGCATGAAAACAATAGGACAGCGGTGGTGAACATACAGAAAGTTATCAGCCTGTAGCTGTCAAGTGTCATTTTCAGCGTAATGGTCAGCTGTTTTCGGAAAAAGAAATCTAAAAACTTGTTCACTTCTTATTCAGCAACAAGAAGCAGCTAGCTGGTGAACACAGGGGAGCATTTAGCAGCTAAAGAGCCTGATGTTTGAGGAGTTGATGGAGACCTAAATCAGAGCAAAAAGAAAAGTGTTAAAAAGGATGACTTAAAAGGTCGTGATATGTCAGTGCTGTGTGCACAACTTGTGTCTGCTGCTTCAAATAAACTCAGCTATTGGTGGTTTAACTGAAAAGGTGAGTGTGTGACCTTTGAACTGTGGCTGAAAGACTGGCTGGTATTTTGTGGCACAAAACTGATAATCTTGTTATTTAGAATATGACACTGCTTCCTTGTTAATTCATTTTCATCTGGCTGATACAACAGACAACTTGATGACATTTGTTGTAATATCTTGTATAGACTGTGTGTGTTCAGTTTGTAAGTGTGTGTGGTGGGAGGACTGACAAAGGTGATTGTTGTCTGTGGTCATCACAATCTGGGGATTTGGGGAGCAGTTATCTCTATTTGCATAGGGATGTGCAAATATTGTCCAAGACTGACCTTGTTTTCATGGCAATAAAGATTTCAGTCATATTTGGTATCACATGCTAATGAGGCAGACAGTATAAAGGGTTTGCATGTTGTACCTAATGGTGAAGAAATCATTTACTGATGCTTCATAGATCACTAATAAGCCATTAAGTAGCTTTATTGTTGCCTGGATATTTCTAAGAAAATGCCACAGAGAAATTCACTTAATGACATCATTTTTACAACTGAGGATTTGATGAGTGGACCTCTTCATTAAAGACATTTTGAGCGGTTATTGATGGATGACAGACACTTATCACAGCATTATGAATGAAAAAAAGCTGCAGGTGGGGTTTTTCACAACTTGGCAGGCCAAAATCGGTTCTTATCACGATCCACAACCAAAACCAAAGCTCAATAACTGATGTATTAACATAACAAAACCATCATAACCCCTTTATTAATGGCGTCTTCTTAAAAAAAATGTTGCCTCATATAATAAACAAGATGTAAAAGTTGCTGAGCCTGTGTGACCATTTCCCATCCTGGGTGCCTGAGCTGTAACCTACAAAAGGCTCACACTGAGTCCACCCTGTGCGGTGACCTTCACGTGATTAATGGATGCCGCATGTGACACCCTGTTTGTCGAGGGCGCGCGAGCAGGTAGCACCTTTGGGACACGCACAGCTCGGGTCGGGTGTGAGCGGGGGGCTCGTGCAGCAGCAGCAGGGCAGTCGGGGCCAGCAGGAGGAGGAAGAGGAGGAGGAGGAGGAGGAGGAGAGCTGCTCTCTGATGTGCACTCGCTTCACTGTTGACTGTGACGAGGAGCAGGCAGCGGACGGGGCCGCTCTGCTGTCTGGTGCGCACTCTCCCGTCTCCAGCCCTGCGCGATCGCCATGGACGAGCCTCACTGATGCACACGGGCTTCATTTGGACCCTTCCTGCTTCCCGGAGCCGATGAATTTTGCGCCGCCGCCTGAGATCGGACCTGCATCTTTCTCCCCCCGAAGCACCGAGTCCGGCGAGCCGCCGAGCGGACCGGAGCGCGGCTGAGCCCCCCTCGAGTCTCCAGGAAAGAAAGGTACCGACCTGCACGGTTTTTTTGTGGGTTTTTTTTTTTGGCTGCTGCACAAACTGAAGTTAGCCTTTTAGCATAGCCGCCCCCCTCCTCCACCATCATCATCACCCCCCTCTCTCTCTCTCCTGCATCCAGGCAATGATGATGCCTTTTTCTCCTCCTTTATCATTCCTGTCATTAAAGGCCACTTTTCCTCTGGATTCAGACATTTTCAGTGTGTCTAAGCGCAGCGTGGTCAGGGTGACGGTGTGTGTGTGTGTGTGTGTGTGTGAGAGAGAGAGGTGGGCTCTGCTCATGTGGACCGTCCACCACATGAAAGCAGCCTCGGTGTGGGGTTTGTTGTGCTGATGTGTCCAGCTGTTCGTGCGGGGACCTTCTGACGGCGGCGCTGCTCAGTTTCCACTACGAGCGCCCGGAGTCAGCCTGTCATCTCACATCCTTTTTTTAAGGGGGGGGGGTGTATTTCACCAAATCCTACCTTGGTCGGGTCCAAGGAGAAATAGGAGGACGGGTCGACGGTGGTTATTTTGTCACGAATCGCTCATGGAAATGTCAGTGTTGATTTGCATCACGGTCGCTCGGCGGCGGGCTGATTGTTGTTTCCCAGCAAAAAGCAGAAAGCGACAAACGATGCGCATTGTTCGCAGGCTGAGCAGCCACTAGCCGCGGCTACACGGAGACAGCATCGCAGCGCAAAGGAGACGCACCAAGCAAGAGCAAGACGTGCAGGCTTACATCACAGAAACACTCATATGCCATCCCCCCCCCCACCCCCCCCACCCCCCCCCATCACCCCCCCATCACTCTTTCTCTGTGCAATATGAAGATGAGAATTCATCTCGGAGCATCACCACAATGTGACCTTTTCTGTTTCTTCCTCTGCGGGGCCTGCTCGCAGTTCAAGGACTTACACAACTGATGTGAGCAAGTGATGCCTGAGAGTGGCAGCTCGGAATTTACAGCTTTGTGTGTGAGAGAGAGTGTGTGTGTGTGTGTGTGTGTGTGTGAGTGTGTGTGTTTTGGCTTGAGCCTCATGTCATCTGCCGTCATATTTTCTCTCTCAGAATATGTTTCAGGTTCAGGAGATTTTGGATTGTTGACTGAATTTAGACTTTGGATGCCAATATCAAGCCAAGCTGCCGGATTTCCTGTTTTTTCAAAGTACCTCTGTTTCAGTTGCACATTTACACCATTTAATGCTTTATATCACACCTACATTATAGCAGAAACGCAGGTTTTTATTCTTCAGGAGACAAGAGCAGTTTAGTAAACTGCCTAAGACTTCCTGATGTTATTCTGCTGTCTTTGGCCCTTTGTGGCTGTGTGTGCTTTAATCCCTCTTATGTCTCAGTCTCAAACAGTAATTGTTGGCCAGTGTGTGCTGTACTGGCTATATAGGTTACCACTACACATTTTCACTTCACTGAACTTCCATTGCCTTTGAGGCGATTTGACTTTGTACCTGTTCAGTGCGCCTCTGCCGCGCAGCAGATAGCTGGGAAGCAGGTATACTGAGCTGGACTGTCAGTACTGAACTTGGACAACGAAAAGACATTCGACTAAGGGGAGGGAGGCTTTACACACTTCACACCCAGCTTCACATGAAATTTATGAACAGAAAGAGACAGGGCAAGAAGAGAGAAGAGGAGGAAGAGAGATATAAAGCACAATTGCCATTCACAGCAGGCATATATATATTATTATTATGTGTGCACAGATAGAAGCACATATAGGAGGAGTCGCATATAGATCCTTCAGTTTTAAACTTGCATTGCACATTATTGAAAGGCAGCAGAAGAAATGAGAGACTGGGAGCATTTCACATCTTGAGGATCCTCTTTAAGCATCGAGGGGAGGAAGAAATAGCAGCTTTGCCAGATGTTAAACTAACTTCAGAATTATGAGAATATCAGGACCACGTGACCTGAGAGGTCTGAGTAGCTCTTAAGCAGGTCTAACTTGTGTGACGGTGTGAGGCTTTTTGGAGCTTTACAGACAGGCAGAAGCACCTTAAAGTCTGTTCTAGTGCGTAATGCACGTCAGTGTAGTGATTTGTGGAGGGGTGTAATGTGCTATGCTCTCGCTTAAAAGCAGTATCAATTCTTCTTTTATTGTTAGAAAAATGCACTGATGCCATCGTGTCTCACCTTTTTTCTCTCTTTCTCAGGGGCAAATTATGCCAGCCGCACCAGAGTCGCTCCCCCTGGTGACGTGCCAGCTCATTGGTCAGACTGCTCTGCCCTCCTCTAGCCTCCCTGTCTACCCTGGCAGATCCATGCTGCTGGATGCTCCTCACAGAGCCACGCCCGCACCATGAGCGCCAACGGGCCCGCCCCAGACCCAGCCCCCGCGGCCCCAGAGGCCCCTCCCGCCTCAACCCCTGCCCCCGCTGCGGCCCCAGCCCCAGCCCCCGCAGCACCACCCGCTCCTCCTGCCCTGCCTGCCCCGGCATCCACCACCATCCCGGTAGGTGCGTTGGCACAGAAGAAGCGGCAGCAGTATGCCAAAAGCAAGAAACAGGGCAGTAACGCCAACAGCAGGCCACCGAGGGCTCTGTTCTGCCTCAACCTCAACAACCCCATACGCAGGGCCTGCATCAGCCTGGTGGAGTGGAAGTATCCTTTATCGTGGCGGCAGGTGCATGTCTGAGTGTGACCAAAGATCATTATTTGTTCACAGAGCTGAAACAAGTTCTTGATTAATCAGTTAATAGATTGACAGAAAAATGTTCCCTTTTTATATCTTTGTGTTTTGGATTTCAGACAAAGCAAGACATCAGCTTGGCCACTGAGAAGCTGTGATTGACAGTTTTCTGACCATCTTTCACTGACCAAATGATTTATGAGTTAATTGACAAAATAATTGCCACATTATCCAGTAATGAAAGCGATCATTTCTAGCAGCCCTAGTTATTCTCAGCTCCTGTGTGTATACCTTTATTGGATTTTAGCTGTGGTAATTATGTGTGACTGCCACATCAGGTGATTTCATATAGTGCTTTTTAAAGGAATCAGTCTCGGGCTACTTAAAGGAGACCAAAAAAAGGAAAGTAAAAAGAAAAATGACCTAATTTCTCTAGGTTTAAACATTACCTGCCTGTTTTTGGAGCAGTTTTTGCTTTGAATTCCACACATCATCTTATTTTTTTTATAGCTCTAACAGATGCAAGTCAAAGCATGATGTAAGGTATTTTCAAGAACCAGTATGTTTTATAGAACAGTGAATGTTGGTTGATATAGTCTTTTCTGAATAGTCCTGAATCTCAGTTGAAATATGATATCAATTTGAGGTGCAGGAGCATGTTTCTCAAACAAAAGATTAAGTGGAAGTCACTGACTCCTAAAATACCGGCGGGGTTGCAGATAAAGAGTCAACGCTGATACAACACAGCTGTGTGACAGTCTGGTGGGTTTTTTTTTGCTCAAGCAGATGCTATCATCTCAAAAGCCATCAGATGCTATAAATGAGATTGCCTAAAGATACATTTCATAATCCACCTTTGTATGTTTGTTGGGATTTACTACCAGTCCTATTTGAGAAATGCAGCTGTGGCCATATCAGGAGTCCCAGCACTGCATGCAACAGTACAGTCCTGATGTCTCTGATGGTTGAAAGACATTGCAAGTGATCAAAAGATTGTGAAGAATTAACTGATGTTACGATGTTTGTTTTAATTTGTGCATTATTCTAAATTATATGAAGCAATGCTACAGTCACTTAGTCATTTTTACTTTATGGAGGATGTAGTTGTTTGAGTGGAACAATCGCTTAAACCTGGCAAATACATCCATCAGTTCAACAGTCAATTGATTTCAGTTGAATTAACAAGATATTGTTTTTGAATTCATTAATCAATGTTAGCATGGCGGTCGTCTCTAAATCTCAGTATTTAAGTTTTTACAGAAACATTCTGGTGACTCTGAAGATTGAGATTTAATGTGGTAAATTGAGATTCTGGCTGGCTGGAGTGGAGGCAGCCATAACATCAGATGTTCCCAGCCTCTGTGACCTTTGACCCCATAAGACTGAGCTGTGTCTGCTTATGACACCTCTTCACAGTTACATATATTTTGGTGTTTGGATTAAAACCACATCAGCCAGAGGGTGATTAAGCTTTTTCAGTGTATTTTTAATCTTTGTTTCATTTAGAAAACTGAACAAGCAAAAATAATCTATAAATAATGTATTATTAATTTATTTTTATAATATGATTCCCTTCAATCTGTCCTGTGAACCCTTTAAAGGTTCAGAACCTTCAGGCTGGGAACCACTAATCTGGAGAACAATAAAACAAAAACATCACATAGCTTAGCTAAATTATACCCAATCTAACCCAAACAAAGCTATAGAGAAGCAAACAAGCCCAAAACAGATATGGTTGTCTTCTGTTAGGGACCTCTGTTGTTTTAACTGGTTTTCTAGTTTATTTATGTGAATAGTGTGATACAAAAGTTATGGATAGTGCTGATGTTTTAATGTCACAGCAGAACTTGAGAAGTATTTTCTATGCATATTTTTCATTATGTCCAATTGCAATGTTCCTTAACTTCCTCTTCTCAGGCCATTTGATATCTTTATATTAATTGCTATTTTTGCCAACTGTATGGCCTTAGCTGTCTATGTCCCCTTCCCCGAAGATGATTCTAACTCCACAAACCACGACCTGGTGAGTAGTCCGCATATGTGTTTGTCATCTATGTGTTCATTCGTTTCCTGTTGGCGCTACTGACACTGAGTATTCAAAGACAGAATGAGTACGTTTATCTTTGAGTTCACATTGTCCAGACCACTTAAGCTCTGTTATGGGTTGTTGTCTATGAAAGAAATGAACATATATATATATATATCTTTGCTATGGAAATGAAAAAAAGTGTTGTGTTGATGATAAGGAGAGAAACAACGGAAGAATATCTCTTCTAGTTGTTTTCTTCATGTTTGATTCTTCTGCTTTATGTATTAGATATGTGTTGTTACTTTATTGTCCACTTTCAGTTGACAAAATCTGATTGTATCAGCCTTTGATGAGGACTTAGTCAGAGTTTTTGCAGTAATAGTAAGATGCTGTATACAGATCATGACTTCAGTATATTGCTTTATCATGCAGATTTGAAATATGTACTGTGCCTACACAGAGAAACACTTTGACAACTATCCTCATCGGTGCTTTATCATGTCATAGTTTCCCTGTACAGAGGTTTTATTCAGCTTTCTATTTTTAGAATTTCTCGTCATTGCACCACGCTGTGCACCTTGTGCATTTGTGTCTGTGTGATGAATTATGGGTGATGTAGTGTTGTAAGCATTGTTCCACAGCTGAGGATGAGTGCCTTCTCAAAAAACCAGACAAATGCGCAGATCGTGGTCCTTACATGAGCAGAATGTAGCTGTAGTGTTCAATGATTCACGAGCAGCTTACAAAGTGTGTCTGCAGACATCTGAATGTTCTTGAAAGCTTCATCTGAGAGCAGGATCTTGTCAGTAACCCGGCGTCTGTAAAAGATCGGTGGGAGTGTTTCTCTGTCTGTTACGCTGCGGAACCTGCTGCGCAAGTTAAAGTCCAGCTTTGGTCAAAAATGTGTCTGGTCTACTTTAGAGAAGTAAGGTGTACTGCTTCTCTGTTTGACCTCCTGGAGGGTGACCTCAGGGTGTTTGTTTACACAGCAGTGGTGCATCAGAGGAAAGTGGGCCATCTGGAACATTATGGTGTCTGATAGAGTATCATCTACAGTATGTTGTCAGCGTTAGTTTGAGAGTTAAAAGAAAGAGCCGTTTTGCCTTCATAGTGTCAGTCGGAAGAAAGTGAGGACACTCGTATGAAAAATACAGAACAAAAATCTGGAAATATATTATGAGGCTTGATGGACTCTGAAGAAAAAAAACCGAAAACATCCCCCTAATGTGAATATGAACACAGCAACAATAGTGTTTCTAGATTATTCTTTTAAATTTGAGTGGGCAAACTCTCTTTTTTTATTTTTTTTGTATTTGCTAGAATTGAGTTGTTACACACTGCAGCTCTCCTTTTGTCTTCTGAACAGTGGGATTGACCTATACTGACGTTATTAAGTGAATCAGATATCAGCAAGACATGACCGATACGCATTAGGCTCAATATAGTTTTTGTCAGCTAACACTGATATGTCAGGCTGATAGTAAATCATCACTGTGTAATTTCTGTGTGTGCTGTTCACCAAATGCGTTTTGTGAATGCTAACGTGGAAAGCCTTTAAACCAGATGTGTTGATACTTGCAATTGCTGATAGTTAATGTTACCAATAACTGACTCCATTTGATTTCATTATGTTAGAGAGGTTAACTGATTCTAAACAGGAAAGAGAAAGTGGCATTGAGGATGATTTTTTTCTTCTACTACCTTTAAAATGATTTAAAATGTTGCATGTACCAAATATATATATTTAATACAGAGCATAAATATGACAATGACAGATTTGACTCACTAATGTATGCCCCAGCTTCAGACTGATAATAGACTGTCTGTATAGTGTTGACAGGTGCTTATTTCATACTTTCAAACTTTTTTGTACAGCCTCTAAGCCTCTCTTTTTTTTGACAGATTTGCAGTGTAACCATTATGAAGCCTTACTGCAAAGTTAATAAATTCAGAGATTCACCTTCTCATGTGGTCAGATCACATCCAAGGGTGCCTGGCAGAGGGGAGTGTTTCAGTATTGACTCCAGTTATGAGCAAATGGCTTTGAACTAATCAGCTAACCTTGCTAGGAAAGATGCTACATTCCGCGTCTTATCTCAGCTTTTATAATGCAAATCAAAGCTCTGCAACACTTTCACACATTGCTGTGTAACATTTGTCGCTTTATTCTAAATGACCCTGCTATGTCTATTCGTTGAACATGAGTGTCAGATAGGATTTGCCACCAAAATGCTACAATCATTGCACTACCTATCAGATGGCTTTGGACTGTGCAGCATCGTTGATGCGGCTTACATGCTTCATTAACAAGAACATTAAATCGAAATGAGAGGACAATCTAATGATTAGATATAAATAGGTTCACCATAAAGTGGTTTCTTTTCAGCATAGTCAGGACAAAGCTCAGCCTTTTGAAAAAGCACAACTGCCTGCGCTGGCACGGGTTCTTCTTAAACTGCACCTTATATGTTTTTGCTGATCCTTAAACTGATCCTTGTCCAGCACTACAGACAACGTTGTGTTGCTTGCGCAGGACTTTGGTTTAATTCTGCAGCGTCAACATTAAATCAGATAGCAGAGGGTGAATAATGCAATCTTTCCCTTTTTCAGCAGAGGTTGAACAATAGAATACTTTGTAGGGCAGGTGTGCCAGCTTGGCCTTGTTGTTCTACAGAACTCACACTGTAGTCACAGGAGGAGTGTGCGAGAGAAAAATGCTGAGCTAGTTTTGCTGTAGCAGCCAGCAGGTAAGGCTGTAGTGAAGATTGCCATTTCACACCGCTCTGCTCTACAGCCTCACAGGCGGACCGAGGGCCGATATGAAACCTGAGTGGGGGTGCTGAGAGGCCTGATGTGTAAAGCAAGGATCAAATGATATCGCTTAGGCTGCAAGCAGGTTTTTACTCTGACACATTCAAAAGTGGTGTAACCTTTCTAACAGGAGACACTGAAACCCTTCTATCCTGACAAGCTTACGTGTAGGCTTGCAGATGTGCAGACAGCTCACTTCAGTTAACACAATTTCAGTTAACATGAACTCCTGAAAGGTGAAAATACGTTTGTTGGCTTGTGCTGCACTGTGTACACAGTGCCTAGGTGCTGCAGCGCTGCTGTGTTAGACACTGCTGCAAAGTCATAGAGGCCTTAATAGCATGAGTCTGCCTGTCTTGTTAGTAAGGCTTGGTTAAATGCAGCAGCTCATTATAAATAGAAAGCAATTTGCTCCTCAGGCAGAACACAGGGCAAAAGATTGGGGTCCTGCTACCACCAGGAGGCACAAGTGAGTAACAGGCTATAGCGAGCACACACACGAACATACACATGCACGTAAGACAACAAACCTTGTCAGGAACTCAGTCATTGCTTCATCTCTCTGCTGCTTAGTGCCCCTCTTTATTGCTCTTTCTGTCCTTAGTCATTTCATTGCAATAGTAAGAAGTACACACACCATCCTGCATGTGACTGTCTCCTCCGCACCCACCTTGTAGGGACAGACAAATAGTCTGCAACCCTCCTGCCTTTGCTTAAGGTCATTTCTGACTTATCTATCTGAGACTCGACACCCCAGGCAGCTCCTGCTGAAGGTAGCTGAGCAAAACAATGACCTTTTCATGGTGAATATGATTCATACATCTCATACTTCGTAAGGCAACATGCAGCGAATCGCGTCTGGTATCATGTAGTGTTTGCCTGTAACACTGTCATTGCATAACTCTGGAGCGGCAGAGCTATTTATTTTACTGGGGACAAAAGGACACAAACATGTAAAGACTGAAACGTCCACATACAAACCGATTGAGAGGTCATTTGGATGCCAAAGGGAATTCACAGTTTGAATTAGCTTTGCATTTGGATGATGTTAAAGTTGATGATTTTTCATTTTTAAGATGTGAACATTTTCATTTATGAATGATTAAAAATGATAGAAATTATAAATATGATGCAAGGAAAAACATAGGCTAATGAACACAAACACAAATTCTACACATGTTGGTTATATTAAGTACCTTAGTTAATATCTGTATTTCTGTAGAAATAATAATAATAACAACAACAACAACAACAACAACAACAACAACAACAATAATAATAAATTTATTATTATTGTTGTTATTAGTATTATAATTATTATTATTCATCATTATTGTTCGGGTGGGAGGTGGTCATTGGTCACTGTAAACAACTGTCTCTCCTTATTTAACAAGTGAAGTTTGTGTACAGTAATGACAGTAACACGCTTGTCATCTCCCAGTGATGTCATGTAATATAACAGTGTGTTGTTATGACACACAATCTGACAGCACAGCTCTTGTAGCAACATCTTTTATTGAGATAACAGCCTTTGCAGAAATATGTTATATTCATTTAATTAAATTGCCATTTTAGGAGTGAATATACATCTGTTGAAGAAATAAAAACCAAACATGGCTGTTATGTTGACCAGAAAGACAGCTCCTGTTTTATCAACAAGTCAGGGCATCAGAACAACAGTGTTTTACCCTCAAAAGTCAGGTAGCATATGCCCTGTCTTGGTATATATTACCATGATGGCGCACCAGCTGTATGCCAGCAGGCAGAAAAAAATCCTGTCACAGGTTGAAATACAGAGAAGATTAACTAATCACTCAGATCTATCGTCACTTATCCCCTATAGGGCAGTCAGCTAACGTGCACACACACACACGCACAGAGACACACACACACACACACACACACACACACACACACACACACACACACAAGTTTACACCGACTTCAGTGAACTGTTAGACAACAAGACAAAAGCCTTCCTATAACAAAGTAAGTATACGTGAATCATTTACATGAAGCTGTATTATAGGCGGGAAGTGCACAAACTGTGTGCTGCAAAATGAGCAACTCGAAGAAGACATAATTTCTGATGTAAATACATACCAACAACCATTACAGCATCAAGTTTGTGACTCGCAGCCAATGCCTGTTGACTGATCAAAAGCACCAAGTGTTTCAGTGTGACAACCAGCCACTGAAAGGCATCCAACAGACTGCAGTGGTTCTTGTCAAATGAATATCAGAGGCACAATACAGTATTTTTTTTTCTTTGTGAGCTAACATCTGATGATATTGCCAGTTCCTCTGTCATATCCTCCATATTGCCTTTTAAACCTATTTTAAGAATGCAGATTTTTTTTTGTGTAAACGTAGATCTATCTATCTACGATAAATATTTCCCATCCTCACTCATTTATGTGCATGCAGTTTATATGCTTATATTATTCTCTTGCATTAAAGTGTTTTGCATTGCCAGCTTAACAGTCACTCTTAGGAAAAAACTTAGATCTCAAATACATATCAGACATCCATGTTCTGCTGGATTATTTCCTTATGGAGTGCTATTCAGGCTTGGTGTCAGTTATTACTATTGTGCTTTCATAACATAAAAGGTTTCTAATGTTGCTGAATGGTACAGTCATTGTTTCGCTGCAGCAATCGTATTCTATGGTTAAAGTCTCTCTGGGGGAGTTGATGACATATTTACATATGACGAAGGCTGCGAAGGTTCACATGCCAGTGTTTTGGCTGCGCGTAGATGTGTAAAAGTGTAAATGTGTACATGTTTGACGAATGAAGCAGTTGGCTGTGTGTGTGTGTAAGTAATGGCTGGCACAAGCGGCAACGTCTGGACTGTGGACTCCCATAGAGATGATGGTAGAAGTATGTGTTTAGTCACTTAACGTAACTGCTCATTTGTGGCTCACACTAGCACTGTCCCTGCTTGTTATCTTGAATGTGTATTTCTGCATGTGTGTGCAAGTGTGAGAGCGTGTTTGTGTGTGTGAGAGAGTGAGGGAGAGACAGAGAAAGCGAGAGTAAAGAGAGAGTCAGAGCTGTGTTTGCTTTCTGTGGATACTGTGTGAAGGTGCAGCCATGATAAAGTACCACAGCAGAGCATGTGCTCAGTGCGTGCGTCAAACGGGCCTTCTTAAAGGGGTACGTCAGGAGATTTATGAATTAATGAATCTGATTCTCAAGCTCAAGAACACTTATGATTTCTTGCAGTGGGCAGCAAATATAATGTTTTAACCTTTGATGATTCTCATGCTTTATTTATTCAGCTTCTTTATTTTGTGCTGTTTTGTCCTGCTGATATCCTCAACTGTGTCCGTTTTTCAGTAATGCAAATGTTATGCAAGAGCTTTTTCTAATGAAAATAATTGCACATTCTGGCATATTTGGATCAGACCCACATAAGATACTGGAGAATCAAGAGAGCTTTATCATCTCTATATGATGACCACAGTGGAGAAAATATACTTTCAGAAATAAGTAAAAAAAAGCAATTAGGGCTAAAGCTAAAAAGAGTTAACAATATGAAGATACAGCAATAAATACAGTGCATAGCAAATAACAGTGATTTACCAATGTTAAAACCCATCGATTGATTATGTGACAATGGTGATTCATTTTAGTCAGCTAACTTTGAATTAAATACTTGTTTGTACGTGTGCTGAACACTTTAGTAAGCACTCTCAGAAAGCTGGACAAATGTTCTTTTGATTTTCTTTTGTCTTTTTTTGTCTCTTGTTGACTGGTTGGGTGATAGCGTGGTGTTAAAACATACTATGATATATACAGCAAAACAATTATTAATACTTCTCTCACATACTGCTGATGTGAACTGAAGCAAATTTACCTATTTCATCATGTAAGTGGCTACCATTAAATTTAAACTTTCTCATTGTGTGTGTGTGCGTGCATGCACATGCTTGGACTTTGTGAAGGATACTGAACTTGACGGAGTGAGAGAGATGAATTTAACATGCGAGGCACGATAACTGAGGATGACACCAAATCAAACTAGGTAGAGCGGTTGTAGACTGGACAGTAAAGAGAAAACCCAGACAGAGTGGTGGAGACACCTGTACATTTTGTCTTTATCCTTCCTGATAGTCCTTTCCTAATGACGTCTCGCTCAGTTTATATTAATTTCACATCAGCACCGATACTCTTTGTGACAATGCTAGTTAAGTCTTTTCCGCTGCCTGCTTCAGACAAAAGCTACAAAAGAGGAATTTCAATAAAATTCAAGAGCCAAGCTTATTGGATGAATTACAGCGTGGAGCCAAAAGAGCCAAA
>JBAJHX010000096.1:13794491-13826182 GCA_037176925.1 Amniataba percoides
GAGCCAAAAGAGCCAAACGTTTGACTTTTGGGATTTTATTTTAATTTCCTGAGTTCAGCCATTGTTCTGGTTTCCGTGGCAGCTACTGTATGTAATATGTGCTTCCTTATATGGACACACATCTGGAAGCATGGATATATGTTCTTACAGATGTGTAGTAAGAGAGATGTAGGAGTGTGTGGGCTTGACTGAAATGAGAGTACATGTTTTATTCCCATCAGGTGTTGCAGTATTCTGGTTGCAGATTCATTATTTGTCTGTTTTCTCTGCACCAGACAGTCCAACAACAGCCGCATTCATTCACCAGCTCAATTAAACGAGAATTAAACGACATCAAGAGAAGCTTTGATGGTTTTCCGAATGAGCTCAGTCTTTGAAGACCTTTTTATAACCTCAGCAGGTTGAATCTGACAAATGGCTGCTCTGCACGGGTCGCACCACATCGCAGATGACCGCTTTAAAATACTGCATTACTAGTGACACCCCACTCAGCCATTACTGTGTGAAGCCGAACTCTGTGGCTTTCTGACAGCTGTAGCATGTTAAAAACTGAGAAAACATCTTGATCCAACTCGTACACCGCTGTTCAGCCCTGAGTCCAATGTGTAACTTTAGAGCAAAAACTAAATAATACATCACTGAGCTTATGCAACAGATATTCTGCGTGATATTTTCTATCTTTGTGAAGACATTCACTTGGTAGTGTGGGTATACTTGAAATGACCTGCACTTGAAGTGTTTTCCTTGGCAGAGTGACATCCGCATCCTCACACAACTCTTGCCCGCCCCCACAGTACCTCACATACACACACACACATAACCCTGTGCGTACACATACACAACACACAAAGACACATTTATATACTGTACACACAAACGCTATATAGAGCAATAAAGACTGCGGCATAAGAACAGATGTGCAGCACATTATATTGTATTTGGTAATCTAGTCACTGGATTTCAATTTAATTCATTCAAGTAGAAACAAGTCTGTGTTATTGTTTTATTGCTGGGTTTAGTCAGTAGTTTAGGGTTAAACACGTCTCAGCAAGAAAAGCCATGCAGAGGTGCGTGGATGAATTTCTGCATATGCATTCTATTATTTTCTGATGGGAAATAGCAGGAAATTAGAAATAAAGTGTGATTAAACATGAAATCACTGTACGTGGGATCAGCTCATAACGACGCGGGTTTTATTCAAAGACGCCCAAGATAAACACAAAGCCCATGCATAACACACACTTGAACAGGCCTCCCAATATAGACCGCACACTCAAGCACACTTATTTACTGTGCAAACCTGCAGGAGTAGGCGGTGAAGAAGCACTAAATGCTGGCTGCCCTCAACCCCCCCTGGCTTGACTGGATGGCACTGACTGATCTATACAGGCAGGGGAAGGAAAGAGAGTTAGCGAGAGATGGAGAGAGCACCGGGGGAAGGCGGGGGATGTAGTAGGAGAGTGATGTGAGAAGTCCTACAGAATATATGTCTGCTCGTTGTGTGCACAATCAGATCCAAAATGACATTATAACGTCTCTGTCACACACAGGAGATATGTGCTCTCAAACTGTCCCATGGCCGATCGCCGCAGAGTTGTGGTCGCTTTACGGTTCTTGGTTGCTCGAGTTGTCTTGCTGCGCCGTTCGGTCACATATATTCTCTGTTGCTCTGTATGTGGCTCGCGTTGACATTGGTATTATTGCCCGTAGTTTGTCGTGTTTGCTCTGCTCGTAAGCGCTCGGGTCGCACACAAATATCAAAACATGCATGATGTCACTCACGATGACTCATGTGACTGTGGGCCTGCCGCCACACGCTCCGATGTGGCTTTTTCAGACACGCACATGCAGCAACACT
Source organism: Amniataba percoides (assembly GCA_037176925.1). Classification (NCBI taxonomy): domain Eukaryota; kingdom Metazoa; phylum Chordata; class Actinopteri; order Centrarchiformes; family Terapontidae; genus Amniataba; species Amniataba percoides. The sequence continues at coordinate 13,796,350 of JBAJHX010000096.1, forward strand.
CAGGTGGGCATGTAAACAGAAACAAATTAAATGAGCCGCATGGTGTAGAGAGAATTCATGCACAGTGCTGGAGCTGCAGGGCTTAGTTTAATTAATTGATCAGTTGTTTGTCAGAAATGAATCCTTCTGAGTTATTTTTTGAAGAAAGAATGCTGAAAAATCTTTTGTTTTGGATTGCTGCATTGCAAAAATAAAGAAGTCATTAGGAGCCTGAACATATATACTGTTTATGACATGGTTTCTTGCATTTGTGAATGAATTACACTTATATTATAGCACATTACATTAAAATTGGCTTAATACTATAGTTGCGTTAACTGTCAAACAATGATCACTAAATAAAAAAACTCTCCTGTAGTTATTCATTTTCATTTGTCAGTCATCCTCTCTTTTCCATTGGCATGACTTCATCACCGTCTTGCTCGTAATGGAATATGGAGATATTTTATGGTCACTGGCCACCTCCCAATGCCTTCATGCTTTCATTACTTAACATTAGGTATTGAGATTTATTACAGACTGTCAGTCAGGTTTGCTACTGTGCCCGGTTGAGTTGTACATTTAATTTATTGATACATCATTATTTATTAGTTTACATTCTGTTTGTACTCATAGTGTTTCTTTGACTATGTCGTTTGTGGTTCCAAGATGTTCAAGATGTTTTAGGTGTCTCTAAGGTCTAAGAATAGTAGAGCAAACATAGTGTACTTTAATGCATGTTTACTTTAATGCAGCACATTCTGGCACCACTTGTGTGATATGTGATTTAGTGCTTACTATTTTTGTGTTTGCTCTACAGCTAAATGTTGCAATCTGTCAAACATTTTAAATGATCACGAAGCACTAGCTAAATAAACTGAAGCCTGGTCTTCTTGAATTTAAATACAATATTGTACTGTGGACTAAGATTTCTGCAGGCGTAAAACATGTGAGTGATATTTTCATCTCGTAACTCTGCAAAAAAGTGGAGACTTTTCCCCAAAATGTTAAATGGTTTTCAAATTATAAATTATGTATTAAATAACCGTTTGTCATTTTTTTTCTTATCCAAATCTGCTATACAGATTGTAAAACCCCTCGAGATAAATTTGTAATTTTGGACATTAGGCTACACATAAGACTGACTTGATTAGGAGGTGGGATACAGCTGGTTGGGAAGATAAACAGTTAAGCACCGTACTTCATGTTGAATTTATTTGAACATATATATATTAAATTGAAAACATTTTAGGGCAGTAATTAGTTTTGATACCCCTGGTCTCACTTCAGGGGGCTGCAATTAAAAACTGGCTTTATTTAGGTAAGAAATGATAATGCGTGAACAATGGTGCCATAATAGCAGGACGAGCTGTTTTATTGTAATTTAATGACTCCATTTCCCACTCTTTATTAGTATTCTCAAAATTGAGAATAAATAAAATAATTGCTGATATCTGTGTGTATTCTGGAGGAAGATACACAGCCTTATGAATACTGAGCACATCTGAATTCTTAATAGGTACATTGCTGCTGTCCGCATGGCTCGGTCATATGGCGAGTTATGTAGAAAAATGCACGGTTCAGCGGGTTCGCATCCTTTGTCATATGGTGATCTGAGCTCTGCGAGTGTGTGAGATGAACTGAGTGGTGCCTGCAGACATGAGCGCTCGCCCCGTGGCAGAGGAGGGCCTGCACGGCTGTGGGGGTTGAGGGGGAATGTGTATCATGCCGTGTGGTATCCTGCTCTGCATGAGTTTATTATCTGCTGTTAGCGTGCATTTTAGGACATAAGCGTGTGCTGTGGATGTGCATGATGTATCATGTTGCGGTATGTCCCCAGTGAAGTGAAGTGAGCACGTTAACTGCTGACAATATGCAGATACTGTATGAGAAAAGGAAACATAATACAGTAAGTCTCTTTACAGCACAAATAAACTAAGATGAGTCAGATGAGATATTTATGGTCATCCCCAAAGGCCTCTTTCTTCACTCTCTCTCTCTCTCTCTCTCTCTCTCTCTCTCTCTCTCTTGCTATCTCTCTTCCTCTTTCTATTTCTGCTCGCAGTTCAACGTGCTGATGATTGAATAAATTGCTGGTTAATTGAGAGGGAATGGTTATCATTTGCTATTATATTTAACATGCTTTCACTAACCAGGAAGTGGCAATTTACATAAATTTGCTGTGCCTTGGAAGGCTAAAACTGTTCTGACAACGCATTACATGCTGATTTCAGTATCTTTGCAATTATTACTCAATTACTGCTGTAGACCACACAGGAGAAAATATTATATTTCATTTTTTACTCTAAATTCAAGACGTGTCCACAGTTGTGTCCAGTACATCTTTAATGCATCTTTGACAGGTATATAAAAGACATGCTGAACAAGTTGTACTTGTACCTAACTGAAGCCTTATTCCACCTCGGCTCACTATTGGTCCTTTTCGTTTGTAAATGTGTCTAAAATTGTTCCTGTGTCTTTCCGTCACTTTTTCTTCTGTCCTCATGTGAATCGTTCTGTTCTTTCCGCTCCATGTGGCCCAAGCTTGCTCTGTCAAAGAGGCAGCAGCCGTGAGCTTAACTCAACCTTTTACTTCAGTAACAAAGAGGCCCATGTCTCTTATTGTGGGCTAAGTGCTTCTCACAATCTGCAGTAAACTGTTGGGAAAACGAGCCCCGCAGCCCACAGTGCACTTGCATTTATGGTGTCCACAGAGAACACAGAGCAGGGGATTAAGGACTCCCTCAGGCGGAAGAGGCTATTATGTATATGATAATATACTGTGTGTGTGTGTGGCTTTTAGCATTTGTCTGTATTGTGTGTTATAAGAACCGTGGTCACCCCATGTGAAAAGTTTAACAGCTGTTGTATCAACGGTCAGATATTATGAATACCAGCCTGCACGCAGAGTTTACGTTGACCTGCCTCATGCATAAAGGATGAGGAAGGGCTCTCTCTGGTTTCATATCTCCAGGGAGGTCCCAGGTCTGTCCTAAACAGCTGAGTCACCGAGTGGTGTGTCCACCTCCAGCATCTCACACATTTCACTGCACTAACTTACCACCTTTTATCTAGCTATGCGTGCCCCTGCTGTCCGCTCGGTTTCTAATCGACCTCAACCTGATGGCTCGATGTTCCTGCGTTCTGTCCGTCTTTGAAACAACCCGGAGAAGGGCGCAATGCTGAGTTACATCACTGCTTCTAATCTCTACATACCCTCTAAAAAGTCATTTTATTCAAAGTGTGTTTGTCCCTTTGCTCATGCATCGCTGAGCAAGAGATCTTTGCCTGGTTCTCCCGCCAAGTAATTCAGTATTTTTTCCCATTTAGTGTATTTTTTTTCCTTAATTACGCCTTTGGTTTTTTTGCTTTCACAAGGCACAGTGCTAAATTCACTGGTAGACAACTTTTTATTTTAATCTCACATATTATTGATTAATAATCATAACAAATTTCTTCCAATTTGGTTCAAGAATACAGACAGAGTAATTTCCTGTCATGTAGATTCTGACAGTAAATGCGAGTCAGTGGTCATTTGTTCTTGTGCTCTGAGGTTGTGTTATGTGTCAGTGCAAACACTTAAATCTTTCAACAATCATAAAGCAGAGAATCGTCTCGTCTTTCAGATGATCTGAGATTGCGTGACACTGAACAAAACACCAATGCTCTTCCCTTTTGCTACCTTGATTGAAACTCAAAATATTCCTCCGCACATGGCCATGGTTTCTCATGTTGTCATGGTTTTCATGATGTTCTGTGAATATGTGCTGAGACAAGTGTGAGAATTAAACCAGATCAGAAAGAGGTCAGAACAAAGTTGTGCAGCTCTGTTTTCTGTACTTAGTTTTTGCACTTTTCAAATTGATTGGACTCTTTGTAAAAGAAAATCAACATATACGCTGATGAACTACATTTTACACAGTCCTCCTCAGTAAAGTTGATAAGATAATCCAAAAATATCACATTACTTGATGTATTTTGATAGAAAAAATAGATAATGCTTTAGATCACGGTCTGTAGGAAACAGCGCAACAGTCTAAAGCAAGATGTAGAGTGGAAATAACAAGGTAAAATAAGAAATTAAAAATAATTCATAGGTATTGTTACCTTATATACTTTGTAATACAACAATGCAGGGTACGGTATAACCCTAATGAAAGACAATCTGGTGTTTGGGAAGAATTTAATTTAATTCTATAACATTAACACTGTTATACTATAAGCATATGCAACTGACTGGTACACAAAAAAACCCAATGTGCATAGAAGAGAAATATACAATACGTTATCAGTTGTCAACTAAAGTATTACCGGACAATGTCTGGGAGTCATTTCCATTGTTGTCTCTGATGTTTCTTCACAAAGTTGTGTTATCTTTACTCAATCGAGCACATTCTTAATATACTGGAGAGCCAGTGTTGTTTTAGGCAGCTATTTTAGATTTAGTCTTTGTTTTAGTCTTTTGGATGAAAATGCTTGTTAATTTTATTCATTTCTATATGTGACAGTTTTAGTCTTTTTTAGCCTTTTTTAGTCGAAAACTCGACGAAAAAGGTTTTAGTCTAGTTTTAGTAAAAAAAAAAAAAAAAGAAAAGAAAAGAAAAAAGAGAACGTATTAGTCTTTTAACAAATTAATTTAGGTCAATAAGTATTGGAAATTGGAATCAAGGTTGACAGGTCATACCAAGTGTTACAATTCATAAAAAAACACTTCTGTATAATAACCTGATTCATCCAGACTGATCGCTCTAGCCAAGACTTTCCCATTGATAGAGATGCAATGCTGCCGTTCTGTACCTCATTGCAGGTGGGCAGGAACCTTTTATCTTCATATTAAGTAGTTTGTGGCCACCATTTACCACCATCTCGCTCTACAATGCATTCTGCTTTTCTTTCTGCTGGATTATAATGAAAGTATGTCCATAGATCATCATAGCCCCTGTCCACCAGACCATAATCACACCCCTGTTGGTCAGTGGCTGTACAGTTCAACAGACCAACAACACCAACATGTACCTGTCTGCAAGACTAGGGTAGGGCAGTGAGTGACCCCAGACAAGTTAGCAGTTTTTACAGCCCACCTGATCTGAACAGACTTTCAAGAAAGTCATTCTTTGTAATCACACAGCACATCTGACTGCAGATTATTAAATAAGACTCACTAAGTTCACCAGAAAGCTTCACACAGAATTACAGAAGCCAAAACATCATCATGAAGTTGACAAACTAGCCTAAACACACACAACAGCATCCTCCCACAGCGATGCACCACATGGTATGCAAACATATCAAGTAAACTCATCCACAATATATGCTACAACACACAATCACAAAAGTAAACAAACACTGCTCAGTACACAGACACATAATCAAATTATTCTTACCTTTAGAAGTGCTGTTCAACCTTTCCTTCTCCCTCTGTGTTTTCTTCATTTTTCCTCCTCCTTTGTTCACCGAGCTGAGGCAGCTTGATGTTTCCAAACTGTCCTGATTAGCTAGCTGAGGCTAAGCTAACACCAGCTAACATCCTCCACCTCTTCTTCTTCTTCTTTTCTTCTCGGCGGTACGTTTTTTCTTTCGGCAACCCCGCTAAGCTTTTGGCCATTTTCAGGTACAAATGAATCCCTCTGTTTTTAACTTTGACTTTACTGAAGATAACTGATTCAGGATCGGCGCCATGGAAACCACCTGTTCTCTAGGCCCCGCCCACTATGACCATCGGCCAATCAGTACAGAGCATTTCCGCTCGCTTGTCAATTACTGCCATTTCATTAATTTGATTGGATAATTACTTTGTCTCTAAACCTTGTGCCAACATTGCCCATATGATCGATCCGGGTGCGCCACCCACTAACTTTTCCATCCAGTCTTGTCTTGCCAATCCTGTTTTAGTCATCAAAGAGCCTTGTTTGGCTCGTCTTGTTATCGTCATGAAAACAACCCTGTACAGAGCTGGATTGAAATATCTATATAATGTTCATTTCTTCTTTTTTTGTTGTGTGTTGTCTAATTAACAAACTGCGCTAGTACCACGCTTATGCTTTTTTTTTAAATAAATGATGTTTTTCTCTGTGTCTGCAGGAAACAGTTGAGTATGCCTTCCTCATCATTTTCACAATTGAGACCTTTCTGAAGATCATCGCTTATGGTTTGGTGATGCACCAAAACGCGTACGTGCGTAACGGTTGGAACATGCTGGATTTCGTCATTGTCGTCATAGGGTAAGTCTCCCAGTTGAGTCATTTAATTTGATTTATTTTGCTCAGACATGATTTGTAATGATTTGATTGAACTTGCCACCTGCTCTAGTGGACATCACGTCAGCTGATCCAAGAAGTTTGTTTGTGCATACCATGTCAGTGTGGGGTTTGGATTTGCACTTTGACAGTTGCAGTTTACGGTGTTTCTGAAAGAGGCAGTCAGTGCTAAAGTTAAAGTTGCTTAAGCCTCTGCTCCAAGCGGCCAAGTGCTAATAGAGACCCTCATACACCCACAGTATATGACCCAGAAAAGACAGAGAGAATAAATCAGAGCTTTACCACCACTGGAGTGAGTCACCATCTCTCCATACTTCATCTCCTCTCCAACGCTCCCTCCCATTTTTCCCTCTCCTCACAGACCGTCTTTCGCTCAGACTCTTCCACTCGGCTCTGCTTTGTCTCTGCAGCTCTCTCTTCTATGTCCCCCTTCCATTTTGATCCCTCAAATGGTTGTGCTTCACGCTTTACACCTCACTCTGCCCTCATTCTCATATCTCCTGTACACTCTGCTCCTGTTATCTTCATCCTCATCTTTTTTTTCTCCTCCGTCTTCCTCCCTCTCTCTCCTCTAATGCACATAGTCCAGTGGGTAGCTGGGTCAGATCTCTGTCTGTATGCAGCATGCAGGGTTGATCCGCCATGCAGTCAAATGCAAAGGCGGCTGTTCCCGCTGTGAAGAGTGACTGTTGCTGCTAAATCACTGAACTGCTACGCTAAAATAATACTGTCAGTGTCTGATGTCAAAAGATAGCTGCGCCACAAAGGCTTTGAAAGGGCTGCATGGATTCATGTCGAAGGTCAAGGTTTAGTCCACCTGACAAAAGGCTTCAGCGCTCTGGTGTGTCCTGTGTTTATAGATTGTAGGAGGTCACGCTATGGTTTAAAAGAGGTTAGAACAAGGTTGTAGGCACTCGAAGATTCAGCTTATTGATTCAGTCATGCTCTTCACAGGGAGGAAAGCATTGAAATGCAAGAAATATATCTCAGGTTTGTAAGGTTCAGTGTAGGAATAAAAAGCTTCTGTCCTTTAATCTGATAGAACAAAAAGTCAAAAACAAGCTCAGACAAATGTGCTTAAGATTTATTAAAGGACTGTTGTATTAATAATGTGAGTGTCAAAAATGTAAATTAGCTTTACAACAAAGAAAAGGGTAAGAAAAGGTCCATGTGAAAGAACATTTATTGAGCTGAAGTAGAGGTGAGTAATTATGAGCTAGGAAGCTTTTCTTTTCTTTAATGTCAGTGTGTTTAAAGCTCTTAAAATGACAATTATGTGTCCTTAAAACTGCTGATAAATATTTCAATGTTAACAATGTAAAGGGATAGATTCATTGTGCAAAAACCCTCATTGAATTATCACCCCAATTGGCAGTTCTCCTCTGCTTTAGGGAGCATTTTTGTGTATTTTAACTCATTGCTTTGGTTTAACAGCCTGCAGCTCTGCTGTTTTGGTTTACTCTCACCGCTCTCTGGGTGTTGTTTGCAGCATTTAGCAGCTAAAGAACCAGATATGTCCCTCAGGAGTTGCTAGAGTGCAAAACAGAGCCATAAAGAGAGTTAATATTGGGACTTATATCCACCAGGTATAATCCAGAAATATGACTCAAATGAATGCTAATGTTGCTTTTACCTGCAGGATATGTAAATATGTTTACTAGCAGGTATCTAAATGGTGTTAATGTGTCAATTTTTAAATATTTGTCATACACTTTTAGATATCTGGATGTCTGTTTTTCCCACTTTTCATCAATTAGCAGATTCAGATTTTCAAGTGTGTTTTCATTAAGTGCAGAAATGGATTCAAACCAATGGATTCCTAAAATAGTAGAAAAATAAAACATTCATATTTCTGAAACACATTAGCATTTTTTGTGAAATAACTGTAAAAAAGATTTGTTTTCTGGGCTAAAGCATTTAAAACCATTGGTAAGATTCTTGAATCTGATGTATTGCTTTTCTGAAAGCGGTTCTGCTCAGTTATATCTTGTAAAAAAAGTGTCGATATGTGAAGGATGGTTTTCTTTTGAACATGACTGGGTGAGTAATGAACCCCAGTGGCAGGCGGTCAGTCTTACAGCTGTGACTCAGTATAACATAAGTCTGAGCAGACTGTGCTTATAGGCTCTCAGAACTCCTCCCAGCCCCTATCGGCAGCTTCATTCATTGCTTTTAGTCCACAGCTTTGATGTGATGTGGCGAGATGATTTCCCCTCCTGGCTAGGTGAGGAATGTCTAACTGACTGTAATGAAGTGTCCTTTCTTGTGGTGAGGGATTCATTCCTTCTGATTTCACTCTGCGACCACAAAAGGAAACAGGTCTTGTCCTACATTAATCTGCTGTGTGCATATTTACTGTTAAAACAGGACCAAGACAGAAGAAGCACTGTTCTTCACACTCAGCATTGTCCCTGCTTTTATTTTGAAAATAAGTCAGAAAATAATTTTGTCAGGTCTGAAAAAAATACTTTGAATATGTGGAAGCTATTAGTGCAGTGTTTCCTAACCACTTTTTATAGCCATGTCAAATGACATTAACTGAGCATTGTGTTTAATTTATGTGTAGTGCTCTTATTAATCCAACTGTATCCTGGTGATATCAGTATGGTTTGTGGGTGGCTGTAAAGTAAACTGATGACACATAATACATTATGATTTCACAGCTAAATGATACTTTGAAGGATCAGCTACAGTAAAATAAATTGTTCTCTTGGCCAGGAAATAATTTTAAAGGATTACATGTCTCATAAAGATTTGTGGTGGATTTTGTACTGCATCAGTGGCTTCATCAAAACAATATTAAAACCACTTGTCCACCAAGATGCCCCTGAATGACATGATCTAAGGACAAATCCATTTCTGAAGGGAATTACTTATTGCTTGAATACCATCATTAACCACAGAGTAACCACAATTTATCTGCTGTTATATGTGTGTTAATAAAAGAGCAGAGAGAGTATTTGTAGTGTAGGTGTATGTATATGAAGTGTTTGAAGATGAAGCACACACAATGGAAAAGAGAATATTTAATTTTGAATAGGAAAATGCTGTATAAATGGCTTTGCTCTGTGTTCTGTGTTTGGCCTTTCAAACTGTGTCTCATTAAGAGAAGGAAATTGATTAAATATTTGATGATTATGAGACGGTGTAATATCTGGAAGCAGAGCAGTCAGACAGAATCTGTGTGACAGCAATAATGTTGCCCACAATTTCTGCCCAAATTGAAAAAACAAATATATTGCTTGATATATATGTTGTACACACACATATATATGTTTATATATGTGTGTATATGTGTATTGATTAACTTGCTGATTATTTTGTTGATTAACTGATAATCACACACAGATATGTTCAGAAGTATCACAGCGCATATTTGGTGTTTCCCTCTTGAAAATTCAATTGATTCAAAATGAAAGTTGATTTTCTGTCAGTCAACTAATTGATCAACCGTCCAGTCTTTTCAGCCTCAGATAAGGATCCTCGGTAACATAAAATCTTCAGTAAAACAGCTCAGTTTCATACTGTGTTCATTTTTAGTGGAGTATTAGTGGGGTGGTCTTTCTTTGTTTTCTGACAGACTCTTCAGTGTTGTCTTGGAGCTTTTGACCAAAGAGGAGAAGGGAGAAGGCGAGGGAGAAAGTAACCATCCGTCAATGCACGGGCACGGGGGTAAACCAGGTGGATTTGATGTTAAAGCCCTTCGAGCCTTCCGTGTGCTGCGACCCCTGCGGCTGGTCTCAGGAGTACCCAGTAAGTAGTGAGCTCCAGAAACCAACACGCAAACAACCCACGTTAACCAAGTGTAATCCAATAAATCCAACGTATTTTCTACATACATTGTATAACCATTCCTGGTATTTCCAGTGAATTGTAGGTTGAAGGGTTACACATGATGTGTCCAGATGGCCGATGTACCATCCCTGAGGACTGTTTCTGAAAAACATCTATTCAACATCTACATTAGGGCCCTAGGGTCATAAGCTCTGGGTGTAATAAAAACGAACAAGCTCAGAGTAAACACATACGACACTTTTACTGACTATACGTGGTTTGAGATTAAATGTCCACCAAAAATGGTGTCAAATTTGTAGAAAAATGTGTCTTTTATTTATATATTTATTATATTACAGATATTTATATATGGCATTTTAATGTTTTATATTTATATGATCAGCTATCATGACCCAATTCTGCTGCCAACAGCCTGTGAAGGAAATATACAGTTGTGATTGCTATTTTAAATGTGTGTGTGTATTCTCAACAGCATATTTAAATATACTTAAACTGTTTAGAAGTAAATACATCAAGATCAAGATGATGTAGAGTTAAGAATGTAAGAACTTGGAGACACAAGAATGAATATTTTTGTGATAAGAACGCAGACAGAAACTAGTAGAAACTGATTTTTGTAGTTGCGTTTTCCTTCATTCACACCTGAAAGTACAGCTATGCTTCATATTATGTGTTTTCCTCCTTGCTTAGGTTTACAGGTGGTGTTGAACTCCATTATTAAAGCCATGGTCCCTCTCCTTCACATCGCCCTCCTGGTCTTGTTTGTCATTATCATCTATGCTATTATCGGCCTGGAGCTTTTCATTGGTAAAATGCACGCAACCTGCTTCATTCCCGGCTCAGGTACGCCCTCTTGATTGTCTGTTTTACACATAATATCAAATTATCAAATCTGACACCATCTGGGCCCTTCTTTACAGGAGTACAAAGGATTTTTTTTGTACAATTCATTAAGAAGGGTTGACTTCAAATGTTCAATGGTCCTCTTTTTTTACAACCCTGTGTTGTAAAATAAAAATTACAACACAGGGTTTTATAAATGTAATTTGATTTGTAGTCTCTTTACTCTACACACATAAAAAACAAATAGCTAATTAAATAATTTTGTCTCAATTGGGAAAATCTACAGTTAAGGATAACATACATGCTAAATTTGATTTCTTTAAAATAAGAAGAGTATGACAATGAGAAGAAGTATAGAAATTGTTTTGCAGGTCAGATGCAAAAATAATTCAGTAAACATGGTGGGGGCCTGATTTGAGTTGCCTGAGGGTCCAGATGTGTAGTTTGGGACCCCTGTTTGAAATCTATCATTTCAAATGCAGTCATTTTCAGCAATGACTTAACATGTCCTGACTATTATAAACACATTCCCCTTTCTGCAGATGTGATAGCAGAAGACGAACCAGCTCCATGTGCGATCTCAGGGCACGGGCGTCAATGCCCCATCAACGGCAGCGAGTGCAGGGAAGGCTGGCAAGGTCCCAACGGTGGCATCACCAACTTTGACAACTTCCTGTTTGCCATGCTGACAGTGTTTCAGTGCATCACCATGGAGGGCTGGACGGACGTGCTGTACTGGGTGAGTCCCTCGCTCTGCCCCCCCCCCAGTTCAATATCCTGTGACTGTCACACGCCTTCAGCTTAAATGTCTACTCACATCAGACACGCAACAATAATGTGACTGACATTCTGATGATGAAGCTGCTGATAACTTCCTGCGGCATCTCTTATCACTCTGATATGATTGATTGACTAAATGATTGAATGCATTCAGCAACGCAGTAACAATATGATGCTATCCTGGCTTGTTTTCTTCATCTGAAGAAAAAAGCAACTTTTTTTCTTCTGCTCTGTTCTTTTCTGAACATTTCTACCTCTAATTCCACTCTTCTCTTTCTCTCTTCCAACTCTTCTCCTTCCTCTGTGGTGGCGCTTGTCCCTCCAGATGAACGATGCTATGGGCTTTGAGCTTCCATGGGTGTACTTTGTCAGTCTTGTGATCTTCGGCTCCTTTTTCGTGCTTAACCTGGTTTTGGGTGTGTTGAGCGGGTAAGCACCTTCCTCTCTCTGAAGACAGAGACCTCCTGCTTTCTCGGGCCCGAGGTTCTCTGTTCTTGTGTGTGTTTCAGACTGTTAACCGGCTGCTCTTGACTCCTGTAGGTCAACGACGCCATCGGATGGGAGACGCCTTGGATTTATTTTGTTAGCCTGATCATACTCGGCTCCTTTTTCGTGTTAAACCTTGTTTTAGGTGTGCTGAGTGGGTAAGAAGCAACCTGTGCAGTGGTTTTGGTTTGCAGTGTGCAAAGCGTGTATGCAGTGGCTTGTTGCGCACCCTGACACTGTTCTTTATGCTTGGGAAATAGTACTACCCCTAAAATTAGTGTGATCCTGGCAGCCTTAAATAAACAAATAATTTGATATTTTAAAACAAGTGATCAGCCACTCTACATTAAGACCTCGAGACAAATGTGTATTTTCCCTCAGCCGTTCTTCATTGACCTCTGTTGGCTTCAAATTATCGCGTCCTTTCCACGGCAACTGCAAAGTGAGCGTTTCCTCCCCTCGCCCCGTCCTCAACCCACCCAACCTCCTGAGAGAGAAATTAATCTTATTCCTCGCCCTTCACTCCCTCTGCGCTCCTAAGCTCTCTCAAACCCCAGTATGCTTCCCCAGCTCTGCAGAGTGGGGGTGGGGTATTACTGTAGAATTAACTCTGGATGGTTGACCAGCCAGCAAAGCCTCATTTTAAGGAAAAGCCAACAGGGTTAACATAATCATCAACTCGGGATGCTCCTTCAGTCCTGTCCGCTGCTTTAGATTGGAATAATTTATTATCTGCATAAACTTTCTAAATGCAGCTTCCAATCAGATATCGTTGTTATGACATTTTCCATTACCGCAGCTTAGATGTGTTTTTTTTTAGTAATGACAATATCCCACCACACGCTTAACATATTTACCTCCTGTCTTTTGAATCCCTGCATATTGTATCGTATCCACAGTTGTTGTTTTGTGTGATCTATAAATTTAGATGTTGCATGTCTCCTGAAACCATCTGTCTACCTAAATTGCCTTTTCTGTATGATTAGCATGCTCGCCTGAAGGATAAGCTACTGTACTGTCGGCTCTAAATATAGTGCTGTTGTCTTTCAAAGGTGTACATCTCCCTCCAGTGGCTAGGGTTCACAAAAACACACAAGGCACTGAAAGGTTGTGATTGAAGTACATGAATATGTAGAATATGATATGAACTAAGAAAAAAATACAGGATATCAGTTTATTTTATTGTAGAGGTTATTTTTTCTAGGGAGGAAGGCCTACTATTGGGCATGCAAAAAATTATTTTGTTGTTTCCTGTGAATGTTTCTCTTTGTGTTTTTGGCCATTTAAGCTCTTCTTTGTACTTGTATCTGTTTTTTTGTGTGTGTTTTGTCTGTGTGCCTCCGCAAACCTAGAGAGTTCTCCAAGGAGAGAGAGAAGGCCAAAGCGCGTGGAGATTTCCAGAAGCTGCGTGAGAAGCAGCAGCTGGAGGAGGATCTGAAGGGTTACTTGGACTGGATCACTCAGGCTGAAGACATCGACCCCGACAACGAGGATGAGGCAGATGAGGAGAGCAAACGCAACCGTAAGCACCTTCTCCCCACCCGCGGTCACGTAGTTCAAAATAAAATGGGTGCATTTTCTTGAATTCCTGCATCCATTTGGGTGTCGAGTGCTCTATTTTTCTTATTGCCCCAGAAAACCAGTCAATCAGGTTAAGGCATATGCTTATCTGGAACAGATACGATTAATCAGGGAAAATCTAAGTCATCACACTCAAGTGTTGCTCTTCTTTTAAAACTATTACTTTGCATCAACATTTCATGCAGGGAGAAAACCACACAGAAGGGGAGAGAGTTTTCTTCAACACTAGTTACATCAGTAGTTCATGATGTATTTCATGTTAATTTTCTGTGAGTCTGACTAAACCTTTTTAACCTATTCTGGGAACTGTAGGAAATCGCTAACTGAAGTTTAAGTACATGAAGCAGGTTGATCAAACATGGCCACAAGTAGAAGGCCAGCTTAGCTACAGTAATTACAAAATAACTCTGGGATGTATCGAATGTTGCAGATTGACATTTAGAATATAGAGTATTTTAACTTTAACGTTTTACAAATCTGCGTCATTATGTGGTTATTTCGGCATCCTTTTGTGTGTTAAATCACAGAAAATTATTTTTATTTTGGGATCATTGAGCTTTTTAAGCAGCTTTATTGAAAAGCAAGCTGTCAGCATGATGCCTGTCAATCATGTTCAGTCTCATGTTTCTTATCACTGCTTTGGCTGGTGCTTATGAGCGCAAGCAACAGCATGCTGACTGCATTTGGCCCCAGGTATCATTGATGGGTGTCATTTTCTGAACGTTACATATAGAACTGTTAATAATACACAATTATGCACAATGTTTTTGCTACAGTCAGTGAGTACGCATCCATGCAGAGGTGCATGTTGACACAGAGGCATGTATAAGATTTTCTAGAGGTGGTCCATATAAACATATGAAAGGCGTTTGAAGCAAAGCTGCTCAGACTGTTTTTATCTTCACACCAAATGTATGTCACTGATGGAAGTGGAGCATGCTGCGAGTACCACCATAGTTTATCTGAGGAGGGGAAAAGGGAAAAAGATATTACTTGAGCAGGAGAAAAACTCCTAATCCAAAATCCTCTTTATATAAGCAGCACACATGATGCAGAACAGAGAAACTGCTACCGATTCACCTTATAGTTTGAGTGAGGGATCTTTTTTCACACACTGTCTGCTCATTAAACTTTCATCTCTTTTTATTTCTTTACTGTACTTTGTCCATTTACTGTTGCCTCTCCCACCTGTCTTTCCCTCTGATTATACTTCATTTATTAAGTTTAGTCTCCAGTTTGCAGGAGCAACATTGCAGCAACCGGCACAAAGTGAGAGGCTCCTAGTTAAAACTGGAGGTTCTGTGTTACGAGCAGGCAGGTCCATACTGCTTTTCCTCAACATCCATCCTGGCTTTTGGTGTCTTTCAACAATACATGCGCCCCTGCTAACATGTCAAGATGCAAATGCTTTAATTTGCACTGCTGCGTGTTAGTACAGGGCCTCGTCACCTGCAGGCGCTTCCAGTGACTAACAGCTCTCCGTGTTGTTCTTCTGCCCTCCTCAGTGTCTGCAGCCCCCGTGGCTCCTGCTGCTCTTGTCATTGTGGGATATTGATATTTTGAATACTGTTGTTGTCCTGTGGTGCTTGTCTGCTCTGACCCATTTTGATAGCAGCCCATTCTCGCCCCCCATGTCCCTCTGCTGTGCCGTTGTGTCTGAATGCATGGACTTGCATGCATTACACATGAAGGGGTGACTCTGGCTGACCTCACTGAGAAGAAGAAAGGAAGGTTTGGGTGGTTCAGCCAGTCGTCCGACACTCATGGTAAATCCTGTGGTTTCCCTCCAGTGTTCTCAAGCTCTTGTGTGTGTGTGTGTGTGTGTGTGTGTATGAGTGTGTGTGTGTGTGTGTGTGTGTGTGTGCGCGCACATGAGCAAGTGTGTGTGTATGCACGAGTTTGCAGAATGCAGGAACACTTAGCAACTTTTCCCTCAATAATTAGACCAAATGATCCTAAACTCCAAGAGATGTTCATATTGCAACAAGACATTATTCAACACATGATAATGATAAAAGCACCATATATGTAAGAAAATATTAAAATAGACAAAGTACCATAAATAGAAAACGTAAACCAAAAAGAAAAGCCTTACAATTACAACAAAAAGAAGGAAAGGATTGTTAAATAATCTCACAATATTAGAAGATCCAAAATGCCATAATTAATTAGCATAAATAACGTACCTAATAGAAGTTCTCCAGTTGTTGTTTAATCAACATCATGTTAAATTGAGTTCCATCTTGTGAGCATAACAAATCTACATTAGCCTTAAAAACCTCACAGTGCTAGCTTAGACCAGAAAAAACAGTATGCTCCTCCATAGAGATGAGAAGAGAATTGAGTCTATTGCATTAGGAGGCTTTCACTAACTACTAACTACACCACATGTGATTTTTCCTGGACAGCCGCTACCAAGAGCCAGCTTCTAATAATGTAAATACAAGGGATTGACAGACATTTATCTCAATGAAAATCTTTGAGATTATAACTTTATATCTAAGAAATTAATTAAAAAGCTAAGCAGTAATTGAAGCATCTGAAGTGTGTGTATGTGTGCGTGTGTGTGTTGATGTTTGCAGCCTAATGTAATACCTCATCACTTTGTGCTTTAATATTGTGTGAAACTTGTCGTGTCCGAGCATCACAGCCTTTTTCAGTTTTTGTTTTCTCCTTTTTTTCTTCCTTCTTTTTTGTTCTTTTTCAAAGGTCCACTGATTCTATAAAAAAATCTTCTACCCTTTAAATGAGTTTGAAGTGGAATAGAAATACAGCTGAGTTTGATAGCAGTCACGCCCCATTTCCCTCCCATGTCCCATTTCAAAAGCAGGGGCTCAGTCTGAATATAGGAAACAGGGCTAAACCCAGATCACTACTCCAGCAGTCAGCACTATTTTCAGAGCTGAGAGCTGTCCGACCACTCAGGAATCAAAGCCAACACGTCTACATAAGCTAAGCAGCAGCACACACCACGCTCCCCCATACGAGTTAAAGCGCTGAGACGTTTCGCACAGTTAATCATCATCTGTCTGCACTGACAGTCTTTCCAAAGCACTGGCGGTACTTTGAGTGTAGCATTTCAGAGACAGCTTTAATAGCTCTGTCCTCCTCGGCCTGCTCCCCTCTTCCCCGTGCTCCTCATTGTCTGCCTCCGTCAGCCCTCGTAGGGCAGCTGTCCACTCGCCTGTCCCGTGTCAGCTCCCTTTCAGCGCTTGGTAAATGATACTAATGATGACAGTGATGCACAGCCACAGCGCTTAGCCCCCTCTTTTCTGCGAGGTGGAAAGTTTTGTAGCTGCAACCTGGTTTCGACAATAAAAAATATAATACATATCTTCTCTTGAAAATCCCCATTAATGCTTGTGATGCACTTGGATTCAGTTTTTGGAGTGCAATACCTTTTTGTCTTTGTCAACTGAGGATGTCACAATTTTATTTCTTTTCACACTTCTTCCCCCAGGGTTGCACTGCACTGTGTTTCATCTGAAGAACTGTATATATATATATATATATATATATATATATATATATCTCATTATTGTTTTGGTAAAAATCTGCTTTATTTGCTGCCACAGCGAGCGTTCCAGCCAGCGAAACAGAATCCGTGAACACCGAGAATCAAAACGGGGAGGATGAAAAGACGCCGTGCTGCGGGCCTCTGTGGTGAGAGCGTGCAGCACTTTGTACGATAAACGCTTTCAAAAATACAGACACTGTTATTAGTTTGTCTTATAGTGCATCAGATTTCTATCCCTTCTGGTGTGACGGTGGCTACAGAGTTTTAAAAACCATCAGTCTCTCTTGTCACTGACTTTTGCAGCTGGACACTATTTATGATGTTAACTCTACTAACGAGTCAACACTCCTCTGCTAAAACCTGCATTTGTAAACTTTGACAAACTCTTCTTTCTTTCAGTCAAAAAATTTCGAAGTCAAAGTTCAGGTCAGTATATTTGTGGGTCTCTGTCTCTGCATGGTGCATATATCTCATTACTATAAAGTTCTTGCCTGCATTAGATTGTACAGATTTTTCTTTGTAAGTGCTTGGCTTTCATTTTACTGTATTTTAATGAGACTTTAGCAGGGATGATAAATCAACAGCTTTTATAAAGTCAGCATGTACCAAAAGGTATTTTTGGAGAATAGTCTTACGCAGTATTTTTCAGCTCATTTACTGTACGGTATGACTTGCAAAAAATATATTGATGCAGTTCCCCCGTGGCTCTTCCTCCCCACTCCTCTTATTATTAATGGAAGCAACTGCAGTGATTTCCTTAAGAAACACAGGGGTGATGTGTTTATTTTGTTTAGATGCCATGATGTAAGTGACCAGATGCTGAGTTCTTCTGAATCACTTTATTAGCAAAGTGAGTCATTCTTGAGTTATTCTTCCCACTGACATTGCTTCCCCCCCTGCAGTCGGCGCTGGCGCCGCTGGAACAGGTTCTGCCGCAGAAAGTGCCGGTTGGCTGTCAAATCGGTGCCTTTCTACTGGCTGGTCATCATCCTGGTGTTCCTCAACACTCTCACCATATCATCAGAGCACTACAACCAGCCTCTGTGGCTGACACAAGTGCAGGGTATGAACGGCACTACAATACACAGCAAAGGCAGTATTATTACCTCTCCTGTTAATTTGTTAGTTTGATCAATTTCAAACATGAGCCAAGAGAAGTACATTTTAAAGAGTTTCTTGATATTGCAAGTCATGATGCTGGGATGTGTGCACATTTTCATATTTTTGCTTGTTGATGACTGAGTGTATTTTGAAGCAAATGTAGAATCAGCTGCAGATTAAATTCAATACAGTTCAACTATTAAGGATTTAGGTCACTATAACTCTAACACCCTTAACTCTTTTTGCCTGGGTTTCAGATGTGGCCAACAAAGTGCTGCTGGCCCTGTTCACCTGTGAGATGTTGGTGAAGATGTACAGTCTCGGGCTGCAGGCCTATTTTGTTTCACTGTTCAACCGCTTTGACTGCTTTGTGGTGTGCGGAGGAATCACTGAAACCATTCTGGTGGAGCTTGAAATCATGTCCCCGCTCGGTATCTCTGTGTTCCGCTGCGTCCGCCTGCTGAGGATCTTCAAGGTCACACGGTGAGACTGTTATCACGCTGCGTTTGTTGTGCTTGTGCTCCTAGTAGTGTATGTGTGGTGTTTGATGAATCACCTGACTCTCCATCCCTCTGCCTGCTCCGCGTGTCTCCACAGTCACTGGCAGTCTCTAAGCAACCTGGTGGCGTCGCTGCTCAACTCCATGAAGTCCATCGCTTCCCTGCTGCTGCTGCTCTTCCTCTTCATCATCATCTTCTCCCTGCTGGGCATGCAGGTATTTGGTGGGAAGTTCAACTTTGACGAGACCCAGACCAAGAGGAGTACCTTTGACAACTTTCCCCAAGCCCTTCTCACCGTGTTTCAGGTATTCACAGTCTGATGGACACCACCATCACGACGTTCAGCATCTCTCCATCGCTGTATCTGAAAAAAAAAACAACTTTAAATCCTTTATATTTTTATCTTATTTGATTACTTAATAAAGAATTAAAGAAAAAAGAGCTTTCTGGAGATCCGATCAGAAATATTGTCGTCATTACCAAGTTTGCCTCACAAAGAACACAGACAAGTAGATTTTTCAAGAGTAATTTTCTCCACTTTGTCACTAAAAACGTGTCTAACTAATCTAAGGGATCTGTATAAAGATTTTTGTTTATGTTGAAAAGAAGTACAAACCAATAGTCACATCTTTCGACCTCCTAAGTATATATCTATTTAGAAAAGTCCAGTATTCAGTCTGACTGTAAAAAGGAAACTAATGGATTAAAGGCTTACATTGTGATCGATTGTAGATCCTGACAGGAGAAGACTGGAACGCCGTGATGTATGATGGGATCATGGCGTACGGAGGCCCTTCCTCTTCTGGGATGATCGTGTGCTTTTACTTCATCATTCTCTTCATCTGCGGAAACTGTATCCTCTGTCGCTGATACGAACACACTCGAAACTAGTGCAGGGGCGAGTCGACATTCATCGTTGGATGCACATGAAACATAAGCCAGTGCTTTCACAGAGAGTTCTCCTTTACTGATCGCTTTGCTCAGATATCCTCCTGAATGTCTTCTTGGCTATTGCTGTGGACAACTTGGCAGATGCAGAGTCTCTCAACACAGACGAAGGAGACAAGAAAGGGTGACAAATATAATTTTGTGTCAACTACAATGCTGCAACATGTGCTTAAACTGTACTCCATCATTCACAACAATATCTCCGCTCATTTCAGGGACAAAAAAGATGATGATAAAGACGACAAGGTATCCTTAATGATCATAGAGTGGCGTATTTTTTACAGTCTGAGGAGCTTTATACACTGACACACATTCTGCTTGTCTGTAAGGAGGAAGAGGAGGACAATGACGACACTGCAGCGGAGGAGGAGGATCCAGAAGTTCCATCGGGTCCTCGGCCAGTCATTTCCGAGCTGGTGAAGAAGGAGAAGATCACTCCTATCCCAGAGGGAAGCGCCTTCTTCATCTTCAGCAGCACAAACCCGTATGAAACACTTACACACCGTGTCTCGTGCAGACCTGACACACATGTACACACACACACACACACAGTTTGTCTCTGTGACACTGATGATCTCTGGCTACGCTGTGTTTCCTTTCTCCTCCAGGTTTCGCGTGTTTTGTCACAGACTCATCAATCATCACATATTCACCAACCTCATCCTGGTGTTTATCATGCTCAGCTCTGTCTCGCTCGCTGCTGAGGATCCAATCCGAAACTTCTCAGCTCGCAATATTGTAAGTCCACAAACCCTCAGAAGAAATATTTTCTTGGCTTCTGTCAGACTGTGTAGCAATGATAAGCAGGTGAAGTGACTTTAATATGATTTAAGGGGAGTTATGTTAGTTTTAAAGTTGTATCATAATTCATTAGATGACCTTACTGGTGATTTTGCATGTTTTAGCCCATTTGTTATAACTTGCATACTTTACTGCTGACCATCTTCCAAAGCATGAGTTTTATGTTTCTAACACTTAAATCAGTTCAAATTATTATAAATGCAAGACAAGGAAACTTAATGAGATCTGTTCTTAACTACGCCATGATCTGCTGTATGGAGGATTCAAAGGGTTTTTCAGTGCACTTCACAGTAAGTGAAGCAACAAACAAATCAGACAGATGTCATAATTTCTTCATTTTACTGGCTTGAAAAAGACATTTATCTGTTGTGTCTGTGAGTCTGAACTTAACTAATTTGCCTATAAATCATAGAAAGTTGTACTTTTTGTCCCATGCTGCTGGTCTCCTTTACACTACAGAGCGGTCAAAAGAGAAAAAAATGAAAAACACGATATACAAAAAATGATTTAGAAAGAGAAAATCGACTGCCTCTTTTCCTTGCACAATTTCTGTGTCATATATTCTGTCACAGCATATTTCTAAAATATTTCTCACAGTTTATTTTTCAAAACAAACCATTCAAGTGTAATTGCCAAGACTGGGGATAAATCCTGGAAAATAGAGGATGTCCAAATTTAATCTGGTGACCCCGCTCATGCTGGTCTCTTCAAGCATTCATGATTTAGGACTCAGGTACTCAAGAGCACCCGTTAAATTCAAGAAATTCACATTGTCTTTTTGACAACGTTGTTTGTCTCTTGGAATTGCTTTTCAAACATCACAGCTTATGACTGCCATGGTTTTAGTAGCTGACTTACACAATGCACCATAAAGGAGAGTTTCTGAAGATGCTGCCTGAATCCACTTACTAAGGAAACTTGTACAAAAAATATGAATAAATTAAACAGTGATTTTTTCCTGCTGATGTACTTTATGTCAAGCTAGTGTCAGGCATCTGCATGTCAATTTCTTAAATTGCATTAAAATTAAACGAACCTCCCTTTGGAGTATCTGGAAGGCTTCAACTTGTGGTGCTCTTTGGTTGGACGATTAACGATATGCAATTTATATTTTATGAGCTAAAGCAGGCAAAAAAAAACCCCCAAAAAACAATGGTATCCTGTAATGCAAACAAATCTTTTGCTTCATTTTCAGCGCATTGTAATGTTTGTAACTGCACCATAATCACTATAATTACCATGATTTAGTCGATTTATGATAAATGCTCCATGAGGAAGAGTAGTAAAATCACCTTGCACATTATGAACTATTCAACAGATGCATTTTGTCATTAAAATTTGCTGTGTCTCTAATTTACCCTAACAAACTCTTTCCAGAAAAAAGCTTCAGTTTTGTTTAGTTTTTTTCATTCTTCTTGTTGTATGATGTATGATGCTGCACGATGAACTCTCTTTGTTAAACATGTACGTTGCTTTTTGCAGATACTTGGTTACTTTGACTATGCTTTCACGGCTATCTTTACTGTTGAGATCGTTTTGAAGGTAAATGCCCTGTGTCCCCTGTCCGTGCTGTGACTAACCTCACCCCAATAACACTCCAAACGTCTCGTTGCCTTCCAGGTCCTAGGCTATGCAGATTATGTCTTCACTAGTATGTTTACATTTGAGATCATATTGAAGGTAACCCCTTAAATGACAACGAGAGCCTTGCTGCATTCTCTCCTTGTGTGTCACCTGCCACTCAGTACAACCTGGCTTGTTTGTTTCCTTTCTCTTATTTACTTTTTTCTTCATGGCACCTCTTTTAAAAAAAGCAAACAAAACAAAACTCCTGAATATTGGAGCTGTTACTTTGCACACACAAACACAAACACAAAGATTTGTTCAAAATTACACTAATCAAAGAACTCATGTTGGGGGAAGGAAACATCACATCAGCATTACATTTTACTCACATGGGTGTCACGTCATTGGGGCAGTCATCGCTGAAATGATTTTGATGATGCAGATATGTAATACATGATGCAACCGTTCGTGCAATGCAACACATTTTTTTTAAATGGGCTGTTCAGACATCGTTAAGGCATTGGCTGAAGTTGAGTTTGGGGTCATCTTCAGGGAGGTGTTCGTAAGACGTAAAGTCAACTCCAGTCAAAGCTAACTCCATGCCTCTCGTACTGACTGCTCTTCAGATTACCCATAAAAGAGGGGGCAAAACCAACCATGTTCCTGCCGAGCATGGTTCAGTCTGCTTTCCCTGACTGAGTGCATAGAAATGTGGAGTTGTGTCCGCGGCCAATCCGGGCGAAAAACCTGCCGAGTCCATCGCTGCTTTACTCCAAATTCCCCAGCGCTCTGAGTTAGCGCTCTCCTGTCTCCGTCTCACTGCGAGGCTCCACAATTACATGCACTCGGAAAATTAATCCTTTACTTTTATTATTTGAAGAAGAGTTATTTTGGCTGGTTTTTCTTCTCTGCCTGCTGAACTCTGAAGTTTTAATTGGGAGCTGCTTCCCCTTATTCCGAACTATTAAAGAACATAATGGAATGTGCTTTAAGATGACGGTCCACATGAATGTGACAGTAAGGCCATTTCAACTTTCCAATCACTATAACTAGAGCTCTTGCAGGTAGTAAAGATCCCTGACATCGCGGCAACAAAATGCATGTTTTATTGCCTCATCCCATAGTAGATTGCGAAATGAATGACTTACTACTACATTCATGTAGTTAAGGGCCGTGGGGGTGGCGACGGTAGATTTAGCCTCCTCTTTCACTGCTCTGAGCTCGCCACCCCGAATCAGAGTGATCTAAAAGAGTGTGGAGACGTATGTGTGCGTGTGAAAGGTGGAGAGAGATGTATGTGAGCATAATAATGTTTCTCCTGTTGAACACGTTTGTACCGTATGTGTGTCTGTGTCCTCTGAAGTGTGGAGCGTAAATGTATTTCGGTATTTGTGTGTGTGTCAAGTGTGCATTCGACAAAGTATGTGTGTTTTTTTTCTACGTCATTTGCTCCTCTAACTTCCTCTGTCCTCCCCTCAGATGACGACGTACGGAGCCTTTCTCCATAAAGGAGCGTTCTGTAGGAATTACTTTAACCTGCTGGACCTGTTAGTGGTGGGAGTTTCTCTCGTCTCCTTTGGCATCCAGTGAGTACGATCAGACGCAGACACGTTCGCCCTTTTTGACTAAATAGTTCCAGGAACAACAGAGGAACAATGAAAATCCTATCTGCATTTAGTACATAGCTGAACATGTGAGCCATGAAAATGATGCGAATAAGGCTGATAACAGATAATTGATGAGGCTTTTAAAGAACAACAACACAGTTTTTACATGACTCTGATGTCATGAACGGATGCAAAGGAGAAACCCCAGAGCTTCTGTTTCCAATGTAGAAAATCCATTGAGCATTTTATTGTCCTTTTTTTAGGTGTAGTACTTAGCAGTGCACTCACCTTGTTCTCCTGATTGCTGTTCCCTCTCTCTTTCTAATTCACTCCTGCTTTCAGCTCGTTCACAAGCACTCTCTCGCTCTCTATTTTTTAGATTAGTCAGCAAGCTGACAGCATAATTTATTTTGTTTTCAGTAATTATTACAAGAAGCCCCACCCTGGTCTCGCAACACTGTTTCCTTATTGTAAGAATAAAGATGTAAATAAGTTGTAGCTGACACAAGTTTTATGTTTCAATAATCAGGGGCTGTCAACCCTGCAAACCCCATCATAAGAAACTATTAACCATGATCAGGGGCATATTTAGCAGAAAAAACAGCATTAGGTCCTGGTTCTTCTGGTGGCAAAAAAAAGTTAAGCTCCTTAGTTCCTGAAGTTATTCTCGGGCTCCTGGGGGTAAAAAGTAGGTGTTTGTAGATCCTTTTTTGAAATATCGTACTTTTACACTGACATTACACCCATTTATATTCCCTGCTCAGGTCCTCTGCCATCTCAGTAGTGAAGATTCTCAGGGTCCTTCGTGTCCTTCGACCCCTGAGGGCCATCAACCGGGCCAAAGGCCTGAAGGTGAGGCCTCATCACAAAGTGGACCATCAGCTGGTCCACAAGAATAACACCACTTGTTTTCTTTTCTGCGTGGGTGACTCAATGTGTAAACATTATTACGTCTCTGTCTCCCAGCACGTGGTGCAGTGTGTGTTTGTGGCCATCAGAACTATCGGTAACATCATGATCGTCACCACCCTGCTACAGTTCATGTTCGCCTGCATCGGGGTGCAGCTATTTAAGGTCAGCAGCTCTGAAGTTAAAAAAATCAGTGTTACACACAAAGCCAGAGACATTCGTCATTATAGTGAAAATGTTTTCTTTTTCTTCCACAGGGAAAGTTTTATCGCTGCACAGATGAAGCCAAGTCCAGCCCAGAAGAGTGCAAGTTAGTTTTACTCACCTTGTTCCTTTGTAGTTAATTACTTGCAGTTGTCATCTTAGTTCCAGTCTTGTGCAATGTGTCATTGTTGTCACAGGGGCACCTACATCCTGTATAAGGATGGAGACGTGAACCAGCCGACCATCCACAAACGACTGTGGCACAACAGCGACTTCAACTTTGACAACGTCCTCATGGCGATGATGGCTCTGTTCACTGTGTCCACGTTTGAAGGCTGGCCTGCGTAAGATTCACAATTTTAATGTTCAAGCTTTGAAAATGGGAACACTTTGGATAAAAGTAAAAAAAACAAAACTCAGAGTCCTCTGAGAGAACCAAACAAAATATGCATATTTGTGTTTAGAGAAAGTGGCTCACATGATCTTTCTCTCTGTGTTCTTCTCTTCTCAGGTTACTCTACAAAGCAATCGACTCTAACAGGGAGAACCTCGGCCCCATTTACAACTACCGTGTGGAAATCTCCATCTTCTTCATCATATACATCATCATCATTGCTTTCTTCATGATGAACATCTTTGTAGGTTTCGTGATCGTCACATTTCAGGAACAAGGAGAGAAAGAGTACAAAAACTGTGAACTGGACAAAAACCAGGTCAGAGTCAGCAGGTTGAAAAAATGTGGGTGCATGTGAGCAGTGTGTTTGTGTGTGTTAGGTCAAAAATGAAAGAGAACCTAAGGAGATGGATAAAGTGGGTTGTTTTATTTTTTTGTGACTGTTAAGTACTGGTCACATCACGATGTACCACTGGCAGTTTTTTTTAAATAAAAATCCTAAAACTCACTAATACTTTTGTTAAAACCTGCATCAGTTTGAGTTCTAATGAGAGTAACCACTGTGTTTTTAACTTAAGAATTAAAACCCTTTTGTTTCTGTCTGTGCAGCGTCAGTGTGTGGAGTACGCTCTTAAGGCTCGTCCACTGAGGAGGTACATCCCTAAGAATCCGTACCAGTACAAGTTCTGGTATGTGGTGAACTCCACCGGCTTTGAGTACATCATGTTTGTGCTCATCATGCTCAACACACTTTGCCTGGCTGTACAGGTAAAGAATCACACTGTGTTTACACTGTTACAACCAACCAGCTCTGTGAAACTATTAAATCTGTGTCTGTTTAAAAGAATGAGGTCACACTTAACAACAAGGATTATTTCATAGTGTTACTATAATTTGACACTTACTTGAATAAACAAATATCTTTGAATATCTTTGTTTTCTTGTTTTGATATATGGCTATAAATATACAGGATATAGTTTTTTTCTGTGGTTTAATTTAAGAAAAAAATTATTAAAAATAAAAAAATAATAATAATAATAAATTTTATAAAGCTCGAAGTATGTATGCATATGATATTATAATGATTAACATAAGATAATATTTCAGAATAGAAGAAAACGTTTATTTTACTCTCAGTAACTTAGCTATCTTCCTAACTGCCATACTTACTTTTGCAGCCCAAATTTTGTCCATGTGTGCAGATAGTAAGTGGTTTATGTTTGCGCCCTCCAGTGGTTTTATCAAAAAGAGTCTGATAGACATCAGAGATAAATGCTCTGATAGCATGTACACTATTTATTTTCACTCTTATTGTTTTGTATTGTTTTTCTTCTAACTCCAATCTTCAGAATGTTTTGAAGAACAATGTAATCGCATATTATTATTTATTTCTCACATGTAAGTGATAATTATTGATAACAGATTAAATACATATCAATATAACAGTAACTCCTTTTTCTTCAGTTTTTTAACTTAACTCCCTCTCTTTATCTCCTCTTTTTCTCAAAGCACTACGGCCAGTCTGCGCTCTTTAACTATGTAATGGATATTCTCAATATGGTCTTCACTGCTGTCTTCACTGTGGAAATGGTTCTCAAACTCATCGCTTTCAAACCCAGGGTGAGTCGACCTGCAGATTTCTGCTAACCACGTCCAAATGACCTCACACACACCCTGACTCAAACTGACACTTGCCCTGAAAAACAGCAAGCCCAATTATCAATACATTTATTGATAAATAAATGAAGGTATATGTTTTAAAGGAACACATTGAGAATACAGCTGAGAGTTAAATAAGAGGACCTGTCTGTTGAAAATTACACTACAGCCAGCTTTTCTTAGCATATAGACTGAAAACAAGTCTCTGTCCAAAAGTAAAAAGTACTCCAGAAAATCATGTAAAATATAGTCCAGCAACAACTGTAAAAACATAATGTTTTTTATGGATCTTGTTACTTTTGGATACCTAGAAGTCTGTTTCTAATCTTTATGCCAAGATAAGCTGATGTGTGGCTTCATTTAGTGGACAGATGTAACAGTGGCATCAAACTTGGTGTTGGAACGGACAGAGCAAATTCCTGAAACACTGAACCTTGAAACGTTTAGACTATTTCATGAAAGGATGGAGCGGCCTACGTGAATGTGTGAAATCTGATGAGTCAGTGAATATTTTTTCATCTTCCCCTCCACTGCGCTGCCTGCCCAACAGCTCTTTGTTCAGAAGAAGGACAGGATGCTAGTAAGACACAGAGTGTGGTGTGGGGTGCACTGCTGGATTTTCTGCTCTCTTTTTTGTATTAAAATAGCTCTCACTGTTTGCCTCAGTTCATGGCGGCAGTGTTTCTGCATGTAGTGAATTATTATGTAGTGAGCCCCACAGCTGAATTACCCAGCGGGGGTTCCTGTGTGTTTTAAAAGCAGAATAAGTCCATATAAATTTCAGTGTAAAGATCTTTTGTTGATTGTACACTTAACTCGCTCCACCACCTCACTTAGGGCTATTTTGGGGACGCCTGGAATGTGTTCGACGCCCTGGTTGTGATTGGCAGCATAGTAGACATTGTTCTCAGTGAGATCGATGTAAGTAAGCTACATCGAGCCCCGCTTCTCTCTGACCTCCTTCTGTCCAGGTCCCCTCCGCTCGCAGCTTTCTATGGCAGGCAGGACTCAGACTTCTGGCTTCACTTGTGATCGCTCTTAATGCTTTATCTCCTTTTTTTCCTCTCTTTTTTCTCCTCCCCTGACCCTGCCATTTCATTACATCTTCTGGCTCGCTTCCTCTTTACTCTCAATTCTTCTCTGATCACCCGCCTGATTCTCTCTCCTTCTCCTCGCTCTCTCTTTCGTTCCCATCTTTACCCTCACATGTAACACCACACATTAACAGCACTATTTCGCTGATGCTTGGAACACATTTGATGCCTTAATTGTTGTTGGTAGCGTCGTCGATATCGCTATCACTGAAGTTAATGTAAGTACTACTTTTTTTCTGCCTCTCCAGTTGAACTGAAGCCTTACAGGAAAGCCACATGGCAAATGCCAGAGTTAGTTGTTAGAATTTGATAGTTCAGTGTTTCCCAACCTTTTTGTCTTGAGGGAACTGAAAATGATACTTGATCATCTTCAGTATTTTTTTTTGCTATTTTTTCATCTCAATTTGTCATCAAAATCATTATAAACATTTTTTTAAAATGTATTTAATCATCTGATAACACCTCAGACTATTCTGGGAATCACTTCTCTAGTGCATTTCACTGTAGACTCCTCCTTTAAATGGTATCTGGTAAACTGCAGTAAAAGCTTCCATATTTATCATGCAACTTATATTGTCATTTGTAGAAGGGCTTTTGTAGTTGTGTCATTGGCTTTTTCTGTAAAGCTTCAGATTGACCTTCATTTATGTTAATTAATGTTATGTTAATCAAATAGTCTGTCTTTTCCTCTGCTAAATGTTTTATCATCACTGTGCTGCAGTACTGTTTGTTGCAGGAATCATGACAAAATATTGTGATGAACATGCTGATGTTAATCCTTGGACACGGTGGTGTCTAAAACAGGAGTCTCTCACATTTCATTGTGAACTGAGGCCTGTTTTTGGTTCAGAGGCGGATGCTTTACGATGTGGTTGTCTAATTCTTACTCTTGTTCATTTTTGTTTCCATAGAAACTTGTAGAGGCAAGTATGGCAATAAACAAATAATGTTTTTTGTGTGTAAACTGTTGTGTATATCAACTTTATCTTCGGGACCCCTTTACAGTGGATTAAAAACTGAACTGGTCATTAATGTTTTATTGACTTTGTAGTATGGTAACGCGGATTTCATTTGAGTTGAAAGCCTAATTCAGCATTTGTCAGAGTCAGTCAGTCAGTTTGAAAATTCATGTCAAAGCTCAGTAAAATAGTGGATCACTACTTGCCTACAGTATCAAAATACTATTCTCCTCATGGCTTGCCTCTTCACAAAAACACCAAAAACAAAATGTTTGTGATCTTCTTTGTTGTGCTGTGCTTTGAGAAAGATCACCACATTTGTAGCCCCAAGATACGAACCAACACCAAGAACGCTATGAGACCAAATTTCACCTTTCGGGGGACTAGTTTATGATGATGATGGTGCTTGTTAGAGGTGCAGTGTACCAAGGACTCGCTGCTCAACGTGCCCCCCTTCCACCTCCTGAGTGCTCTCGTGACTGAGCTGCAGTGCTGTTTTTCTGGAGTTATATTTCATGTTTTCTGTGTTTTTCTCAGTTTGTGTTCCAAAATGTGCGTCTGCATGAGTGTACAAACAAGCACTAACTTTGTTTAAAACATACGGTGGTGGTGTGTGCAGGTTCTTATTGTTATGCATGTGTGTTTTACATGTGTACAGTTTGTACTTTAAGCTGTATGTGTGAATGAACGTGTGTGTCATGAATGTTGGGGACATGATGTTGATTTCACAAGAGCTTTCGTAGTGGTTCTTGTGAGGCACCTTTTCATCCACCATTTACCATTTAAGTATTTGTGGTTTGCATTGCATGGGGTCTTTGCTGTTTGTGTCACACAGCAAATTGACTGAGTCAG
>JBAJHX010000096.1:13826282-13847430 GCA_037176925.1 Amniataba percoides
CAGTCATTTGCAAAAGCCGATCTATGGCTTTGCATTGTGATTAATTGATGTTTGTCCATTGCTTGCCAGTCCAGTCATGAGCGGTGTGATTGTTTAGCTTCTCACCTGAACCACTGTGACTTCTCTAAATGCATGCTGGGAAGCGTCAGACACTCATCTCATTCCCTAACATCTTTTCCATGTCCTGCCTCTCCCAGATGGCGCTTGGGCACCCGCTTCATTCCCCTCCGGTCAGTTTTTTCCATTGAGCCTTGTGAAGTTTGCCCTTGATCTCTTGCCATATCCCTCGACCTTTACCTCCAGACAGAATGGCCCTGGAGCTCAGAGCTCGGAAATGTGTAGCATGGAAATCCTACACAACGTTAAGGACAATTTTAATATGGAAACCTAATCAAGGCTTTCAAAAGCTTTTAAAAAGTAATGTCGTCATCCTTTCCTTAACGTTGTGTAGTTGCGCAGCCTCACAGATGGTTGATTAATGCAGCAACATTAGATAAAACAGATACGTTGTGGTGTGAAGTGGATAGAAATAACAGCTTTTTTTTAAGCAAATAAAGCTTAGACTAGGCTCCAGTTAAAGCAAAAGTCTCAAAAGTCTCCTTTCGCCACACATTTATCAGGTAAGAATCTGCAAACTGAAAATTCATCAGCGGATCAGAAGACACTGAATTAGTCCTTATTTTTGTCCGTTTACAGTGATGGTGGTTTAATGCAGCTGGGTTTGAGGTTCTTTGATGATCTTGTGTTTGTGTCTCTGTGAGTGATTGTCTCTGTGTTTTGTTCTGTCTTCCTGTAGTGAGCTCTTAAAGCTCAGAATGGAGCTCATGTGTAGCGCAGGTGTGTAGACTCCAGTCAGGTGCATGAACACTCCAACAGAAAACCCTCTCCTCTCTCTTTACTCTGCCTCTCCTCTTCTTCCTATTTCAGTATGACTCAATCTGTCTGGCTTTGTTTTCCTCTCCCAGTATCGGACTCTATCTGTGGTTTCCTCCCTCTCTGTCTGTCTCTCTTCTTTTCCGTTGTTCAGTTACTCTCTCTCTGCACCGGACTGTGAGAGCGCCCTGCTATGGCAGTTTTTGTTGCAGGGCACTACTGACTTGCATGAGATGCTGCATTGCTATGAGTTCACCACAATGGCTCCTCACCATCCAAAATGTCTTGCGTGTGCGTGCAGTGCTTCCCCCAGCAACATGGCAATGCTGAAAGCATGCATCCATCAGCGCTGTGGCCAGGATTACCTAAAGAACCTCCTCAAGCTAATTCTACATTTTTATCATTTCTGCTCATTCTGCACCTCATACTGACGGTTTGACACGTATCGTGCTGAGGGAATTTGAATGACGCCATATCTGTCTGGAGAATCTCTTTGTTTTCAGTACTCTGCCCTCTGATATATCTCTTTTCAGTGTTGAGTTAATCTAATTTTTTTGCAAAAAAAAAAAAGAAAAAAACATGATCATTATACAGGTTCAGTCTAACCACCACCACTATGATTGCTGTTTCTATTTTATTTTGCACTTGGACTTTCACTGTGTACAAATGCTCGCTGAACACTGCTGTTATTTCTTGTTAATGACATGAATTGCAGAAAATAACTGTGTATGGGTGTGGACTTGTGTGAGCGACTGTGTAGATCAAATTATCTTTTTATGCTCAAACTCTCAAGAATTTCCATTTCAGCCGCTGAAAAAAGCATTGTTCTCAGAACACTTGGCTTACATAAAACCATTACAGCCCAGAGGAGAGTGAGATTGCAGCTGTCGTACTCCAATTCTTAGTGATGCACTCAATGCATGATTTTCATATGCTGATGTGTACTTGCCTGAATCTGGAGCTTGAATGGTGACGCGCAGGAAAAGCGAATTAGCTGTCAGTCGAGGCTCTGTGAGGAAAGAAGACGAGGCTTTTATCATGACATGAATCCATAACATTTGTTACGTCAGTCAGTTAACTTTCATTAACATTGTCTGAAGCTCAGCAAAGACATCTCAACCATAAAATCCATTTAATGCCATCAGTAATGACCATCACACTGGGGGAGTGATAAAGTTGTGTGCCAGTCTTACATGTTACTAAATTGTTAAGTAATTTCACGTTGTTTGTCAGTCTGACATGCAATTTGTTAAGTCCTATATAGGAATGTTAAGATGTCAATCTGTTGTGTGGCGGTCTTCTAAAGTGTTAACATAATGTTTGTCTGTCATTACATTAAGTGTACATAGACAGTGGTACATGAATGTCTGTCTTTGTCATAGTGAAACAATGAGACAGTTATGTCCCGTCAATGAGAAGAGTAGTGACTCTGTTCTGTCTACGTCTTGACTGACGTGTGCTGGCGTCGTGTGATGAAAGACTTTTCCAATGTAATGTTTACGTGTTTGGCCCAGTGTGTGTGAGACCTACGAGCTCTGAACAAGTCATTAATGCAGGTCTTTGATTTTAAAGCCAACGGAGACTCCTCAGGTGGATGAGATGGGGGTAAGATGCTCCGCCCCCCCACCCCCCTACAGGGTCATGCCATGTTTAGATCTGCATTTCTTTGTTTATCTTTCTGTTGTCTACAACATCTATGATCTATTGCTTATATTTGGTTTCCATTCTTTGTATGTTTTTTTCCCTCATTTCTATTTTGTTTGTTCATTTGCATTTATCCTCTAAAAAATGGCCTTCCATTCTCCTCAATGTTTGCAGTTATTGGGAGTTATTTCTAAGGAGAGTGTGTCACTCAAACGTGACGCTGTGTGTCCTGTTAGGTGGGAGCGGTTTAGGGCCGCTCCTCACGTTTGTACTGTTGACACCGCTACATGGTCTCTGCCACCGTTCTTGTGTGGGGTAGTGACCCATGGGTGACCCCTGGGATCAGGTCACCCAGCTCTGACCTGTGAACCTCCTGGCCGACCCATTCGGGTTGGCCCCACTGTGACTCCGCATGCAGTGACTCTGGACTGAGGGTGCCATGCTTGTGCAGATGTGTCCTGTCAAGTATGGCAAGGTTTTCTCCAGCATGCTTGCCTCCTTGCTTCCTCCCCTGTAGGTCTGTTCAGTCATAGGGCTCCTGACAGTGCTTTGGACGTAGACTAACAGAAACATATCAGCTGCAGCTACACTGCTTTAGAGACTCTACTAAATTATTAATTATACTTTGACCAGAAACTGTTAAAATTTTACATCTGTAAATGCTGCATAAAATAATTGCACATTGAATATCTAAAAGGTGTCACCACTGCACCAGAAAACGAATGATCCATGATCAGAAAACCAGGTTAGCTCTTAACATTTAGCACTTTTCCATGATGTAAAGATGCAGTGCTGCTTTTCAGCCCATATGTATCTGCCATCGGGGGCTCGGTTGAGACCTCATCATCCCCGAAAGCACAGCCAGGCACTCTGTGTTCACTGCATACGCTGTTGTCCTCTTGTTCTCTAATTCTGTGCTGTTTCTCCACAGAACACGGAGGACAGCGCTCGCATCTCCATCACCTTCTTCCGTCTGTTTCGAGTCATGCGGTTGGTCAAACTCCTCAGCAGAGGGGAGGGTATTCGCACCTTGCTCTGGACTTTCATCAAATCTTTCCAGGTGAGGTGAAATACAATAATCTGATAAGTGACTGTGGGGAATATTAAAGTTACTTACTTTAATCTTTTTTTTTCTTCTCTCTTTTGTCCAAAGGCTCTGCCATATGTTGCTCTTCTGATAGCCATGCTGTTCTTCATCTACGCTGTTATTGGCATGCAGGTAAAATATTTTTCCTCTGTCTTACCCCAGTTAATAAGGATGCAGTTAAAATCATGTGTGCAATAATTGTGCTTTAGGTGTTTGGAAAGGTTGCCATGGTAGACGGCACACACATCAACAGAAACAACAACTTCCAGACCTTTCCTCAGGCTGTGCTCCTTCTCTTTAGGTAGGTGGGATTTGGGGGTCAGGGGTCATCAGGAAGCCAATTCCCTGTATTTTTCTGTTTTTGTGGGTTACTTGTCAAGCGATTCATTTGTGTCTGCCTGCCTGCTCCTCAGATGTGCCACTGGAGAGGCGTGGCAGGAGATCATGTTGGCCTGTATGCCAGGGAAACTGTGTGACCCAGAGTCTGACTACAACCCCGGGGAGGAGATGACGTGTGGAAGTGGATTTGCAATAGTTTACTTCATCACCTTCTACATGCTCTGCGCCTTCTTGGTACATATTGAAATGAGACGGTGTTTGGCTTACTACAAGCTTTTTATGCTGTAATGCTTCATATTACCATCTGCTACAATTTTCATACCAGTATCACTAATGCACCATAGGAATTAGGATTGGACATATTTATGTTTGAGATTAAGTTGTAAGTATGAGTAATGTAAAACCTTGTTCATGCAATTGTACAGACACAAACAACATGGCTCCCAGTAATTAAATAACTAACCTAGGTGGCATTACAAAATTGTCTGTAACTTAATAATGATCTGTGTAAGATGTAGTGGAAACATTTGGAAAGGCCCCACAACACCAAGCAAATGTCAGGAAGGCACTTCTTTTTTGTTCCAACAGATTATTAATTTGTTTGTCGCTGTCATCATGGACAACTTTGACTATCTAACACGTGATTGGTCCATTCTTGGTCCACACCACCTCGACGAATTCAAGAGAATTTGGTCCGAGTATGACCCAGAGGCAAAGTATGTGTTTTATCTAAAAATATTTCACATTCAAACTCCGCTTTCTTGTCTCTATCAATAAGTACTTTATCACATAATGTCTTACACCTGTTTCTTTCTCATGAAGAGGTAGAATAAAACATCTGGATGTTGTAACACTCCTCCGTCGTATCCAGCCTCCTCTCGGCTTTGGCAAACTGTGCCCTCACAGAGTGGCTTGCAAGGTTTTTCTTCTCCTCCCCTCTTTTATTTTATCATTTACAATATACTGACAGAGCTACTGATAATTTTTGCTGCAATGTGCTTCAATATTATGGGCTTAAATTTCTCTCCTCTTTCAGAGGCTGGTAGCTATGAACATGCCGCTGAACAGTGACGGCACAGTCATGTTTAACGCCACTCTGTTTGCACTGGTGCGCACCGCCCTGAAGATCAAAACAGAAGGTACGAGTCAAATATAAATCGCATTACGTTTTACTGCTGAACGTTCTCTGTTACCTGTAATCACAACCCAGCGTGGATTTGAAACGGCTGTGAAATGGGGTGCTGGTTTCTCAGGGACGTTTGTCTCCCCGTGGCGCAGGTAATCTGGAGCAGGCCAACGAAGAGCTGCGAGCTGTCATCAAGAAAATCTGGAAGAGGACCAGCATGAAGCTGCTGGATCAAGTGGTGCCCCCCGCTGGTGGTTAGTGGAATCGGCCGGTGTCTGTCAATGAAATCACATACACGTCGCAGTCCTTCTGTTAGAGTTCGACATGTCAACGGAGCTAGAGCAGTTTGCACAGAGTCTCACACACACACACACACACACACACCATATGCTGCCCACATGCTGTTTGCATAAAATTACAGGAAGCTCCAAACTGCTCTTTCATAACTACATCCTTAAATAAAAACTCACACACACACGCTCCCATAAATTCTCGCACACGAGTAAAGCTGTTTCGTGCTGTTTCTGCTCTGCTCATGTTCTCCTGGTTGCCCCCTCAGCAGTGTGTTTCTTATCCATGTGTGTTTGGTCCACACTCCTCCCTCCTGCCCTGGATGCTGACGGAGGCGACTGACTGTCCGCTGGGCTTTGGGCTTGCATGGCCTCGTAGACCACTGTGCAAGTGCATGCTCTGTCTTTCTCACTAATCTCTCTGTCTCTGCTTACTTATTTGTCTCTCTCCTGTCCCTGTTTCTCTGACTCTCTCTCTGTTGTCATAATCTCTGTCCTTTTCTCACCGCTTGAGCTTCCACAGCTTGTTCTACTCACACTTTTATATCTCTGTAACCAAAACTCTGAAGCACTTCAGAATATTCTGAAGCAGTTCTGTTTTAGGGTGGTGGCATGGAACTAGTGTTGCCTCTCTCTCCGATCTCTGTCCCCAGCGTGCTTGTTCAAAGTGATTCAGACCCCTGCTTCAGAATGATTCTCACACATTCCTGTCACACACACACACACACACACATCAGATAAAAAAATATAGATATAAAATACATATAAATTTGAAAATCTAATGCGACAAAATTACATGCAGGAATACAAAGTTCAATGTTCCCTGGCTAGCACAGATCACATAAGAAAAAGGCATACATGAGCACAAACAGGTGAATCTGCGCAAACATACTGACATGTATGATGCATTTTGTAGATCTGCTTGCTTGCATGTGCTAAAATAGTAAATTTAATGGCGCTTATGGACATTTAAAGGAAGCAATTTGCTTTATACACCTTCCTGCCTCCTAACATAAATTATATCAATAAACAAAATGTCTCAAAGGCAAATTAATAGCAGTTGCCTAAAATAAATATTATCTAAATATTGAAAGGTGGAGCCTCTATGTCTAACTTCTGATTACACTCTGCTAATTTAAAAGTATCAGTATTTTTCAATCATGCTTTTTATTTATGATCTATTTGACCTTAATTCTGCTTTTCATCAGTAGATCAACATTAAGGGAGAAGATACAGAGACGTTCAGTAGTTATTACACACAGCTTGAATGGGTTGCATTGATTCGTCATGTGTTTGAACAGTAACTCCTTCAATTGAATACATCTGATTTCAAATCAAACATACTGTACATATAATGTAGAAAATCTCACTTCAGATGTAAAAACACACAGACACAACATGAAGATATAAATATTTGGTTTTCTGCTCTTTTTGAAACACAGCAAAGGATCTCAGATGGTGCAGATTGAGGTACAGTATATACACCATCAAGATGGATGTATATAAATTGGATATAAATCGTTTTGGTTGATTGGGGTTGAAGAGTGCCTCACTTGTCTGCAGTCCTAAGGCGATGGACCCACAATTTTCAGGAGATGGACGAAGGGGAGAGAAGAGTCTCTCCTTCTCTCTCCCTTGGTGCTGTTTGTAGTGGCCTGCTGACACAGGAAGCATTTGTGTGGTCTGTTCACTCAGATGATGAGGTAACCGTGGGGAAGTTCTATGCCACCTTCCTGATACAGGACTACTTTAGGAAATTCAAGAAACGTAAAGAGGAAGGCCTGGTGGGTGCTCATCCCTCCCAGAACAACACGGCGATCGCCTTACAGGTGAGTCTCGCTCAGTTCAAGCGCGTGTCATTTATGAGAGAACGGAGAGAGATTGTTTGACATTGTGTGAAAACATGCGTTTATAAGCACTGTAATTTTGTTGAGTCAAGTCTGTAAAATGTGTCTTTGTACATTTCACTCAAATACCATGTGTGTGCTAATGTTATGGTTTATGATCCAGCAGGGCGTTCATGATCTTGGTGTACAGTATGAATCTGTTCCTGTGATTTACGTGTTTCCAATGTGTGAATTTGTTATCCGTGTCTCTGCGTCCTTAAGTACCATAGATGTTGATGTTAAGCGTGTGTCATTGTCTCCAGCAATCATTTCATGTGTTTCCTGTGCATCACAATTCACCCATCAGCTCATGAAATTTACATGCAAAGCTTGTTGCCATTTCAGTTATCTTATAATGTCTGATATATGGCTACAATGTACCTCCATATATCATTATCAGACAGTAAACATTACCAGTTTTTAGTTTATTTATAAATGACATTTTTGTGTATATTGTGCTAAATTAGAACACCTACAAAGGGAAGGAAAAGAAGAAAAGTAATTATTTACTGCAGTTGCTGCAGCATATGTGAGACAAAGCACAGCTGGATGCTACACGAGACCTTTCAGCTAAGTAATACTCCCAGCAGGCTGCGTTCAGGAGAGCACATTTGTCTGTCTGTGTGTTCTCATCTCTCACAGTCTGTCAGTACTGTAAATGTCAGGTGTTGCATATTCCAGCACAGGTGTGTGTATGCCCAGTATGTGTGGTTGTGTGGTTGTGACTGTGTGATATCAGATTTGGTGCTGTGAGTTGTAAGATGAAGTTCCCCACTGTAGCGTTTAGCCCTGTTATTGTCATGGTTACAGGCTGGCCTTCGCACGCTGCATGATATTGGGCCCGAAATTCGCCGAGCGATATCATGTGATCTACAAGATGACGAGCTAGTAGACTTTATTCCAGAGGAAGACGAGGAAATTTATAGGGTAACTGATTTAATTTTACATGACAGGTGGAATGTTTGTTGCAAAAATCAAATATTGCGCTTGCTAAGTATCTTATTAGTGTTTTTCATGGAAATGCACAAATTAAAGATATTTATAAAAGGAAATATTAATCAGCTAAATATCAAGTAGATGTTCTGTATCTAATTTATATTGCTACATTATGTAGCTTTTTGTTCATTTGGTTTATTTTGGCTTCTTTTGTTTTTCTTCCATTTCAAACGAATGACAAACAGTGCATTCATTTTGCTCACATCACGTGCCATGAAACCAGCTTCTGTACTTTTTGCTTTTTGCTCATACAATTTCTTAAAAGAAAACCAGACTTAACATCAATAGCACATTTGTTCTGCTGCTTTGTGAGAGGTGAAAAGCTGTGGTGGTTTTACTTTGAGCATTCCTCCACAGCGTAACGGTGGGCTGTTTGGTAACCATCTCATGAACGGTGGTCATCGGCGATCCAATGGCCACCAGACCAACGCCACACAGCGACCCCTGCAGGTGCAGCCTCCCCCTCACTACGCCCATATGGAGCAGCCAGTGGGACGCCTGTCTCGAGCCAACGCAATGTCCCACCCCAACCACCATCACCACCACCACCACCATCACCACCGCCACCACAACTCCTACGGCAAGTCTCCCAAATCCACCAACATCAACCTCAACAACGCCAACGTGTCCAGTCTGCCCAACGGAGGGCACCATCGTTACTACGAACACGCACCACCCAATGGATACCCAGGTCTTCGCAGCTCCTACTACGACTACGACAAGCCGCGAACCCCTCAGGGTCAAAGGTATCCATAAACTGATCGCCACAGAAATGGTTAACTGTAGAGTGAGCTGAGAGCTGAAATATCTGTGTACCCCATGTGTCTGAACACATTTTCTTTGGCAGCGTGTTCTTGTTCTTAAACTTGCCAAATGTAGAAAGTACTTCCTCACTAAACCTGTGAAGTCACATCACATCAACATGTTTCCAACTTAACCATTTTTAGCTGTACCACTGAAAGCAAAGTTTTTCTTTTTAAATGTGTAAATACATTTTGAGTCCAGACGGAACATTCATACAGAGAGAAATTCCTTGTAGGACGGGCTGAAACCAAATTTGTAGTGAAGTATATGACAAATTCATGTCACAATTAATTTAACGAAGTAGCCAGATAACCTAGAATACATTTTAAAATAGCTCATAGAATATGCAGAATTTCAAACAGCGATAACATTTGATAGCAAGAATTTCAAAGTATCTAGACAGATTTGCCATTAAGTGTCAAACATCAGTAGTTAAATAAAAAAAAATTGCAGTTTTAAGTTTTTTTTTCCTGTTCCACTTTTCACCTGTGAAGATTTCTTAGTGTTTCGCGCACATATCTTAGGTTGCTTGAGAACACATAACTGAGGGAATTAAAAAACAAACACGGGTATTAGTTCCTGGGCACAAAGCGCTCACTGCAATGACAAGACCTGCGGACATTATCTGTTGCATAAGTATTTTTTTCCCCACAGGGAGGACCGAGCTTCTTATCAAACCTTCCCGTTTCACAAACCTATATCGTAAACCCTTCACTCCACAATGGATCACAAACCTACTCTCATATTGACACTTAATTTCATAAGTGACCAATAGCATACTTATCTCCTGATTTCCCATGCTATGTTTAGTGAGCCGCTCCAGCATTGGGCCTGTTTTTCCTTTAGTGCCCAATAAGTTTGGGAGACAATTTCATTGCTGCCACTTTACAGAAGAGAAATGATTTTTAGTTTGGTTCTTATCTTAACAATATAAAATGGAATTGTCAACCAACACTGGAGCCGGCATTCGCCATCACACTCTCTCCTCCTCATACATATATATGAAAATGCTGTATATGATTCATATACTGTACGATATATATATATGTCAGGCTTTCTCCACCCTTTTCTCTGTGTTCTCTCCTCCCTTTTTCCTTCCTAACCAAAATGCTTTTTCTCAACCATCCCTCTGCTTTCTTGGACAGAAGGCGCTACTATGAGACCTATGTTAGGTATGTTGTTTTTCTAGGTTTGGCTCCAGAAGTTTGTCTCAACAACAAAAAAAGAAGGAATTTATTTTTATGTTTATTTGTTTTATTTTGACTTCGGTGAATGGTTGCATCCTTGCTAAGTCAGTGTTATGTGCTATATGCTGGCCTGTCTTTTGTCCGGTTGTCATCTGCCTCTTTTATGATGCAGTTGTGTCAATGCTTTAAAGTAAAAGGAGAAATAACATAAAAGCAAGTGGCCAGCATATTGGTGAGAGCAGCCCTGCTTTATGCATGTGTCAAAGTGACGTGCTTGCTTTGAAGAAGAATCAAGATGCTTGAAAACAGGGAAATGTTTGAGAATGTTTTTAAAAATCACACTACTTGTCACCACTAGTTCTGTTTTATGCTCATATTTCCCAAAGTGCTACATTTAATTCACTCCACGGTTCCTAACCAGAAGAATTTATTGATCATTTCTATTTAATCGAATGAAGGACCTCAAACTGGATGCGATGTTTAGATGACAGAGTGATGCTTCTCATCCCCAAACTACTGCCTGTTGTCTTGGTTTGGCTGTGGTTAACGTTTATAAGGGTGGTCAGTTGCATCGCTGCCCTCTCTGGAGACTTGCGTCTGCATGGCAGTGCATGGCCCTATTCCAGTAACCCCCCCAATCCCACCCGCCCCCACCCCCCAAAGAACAGCAGCAGAGTGCTCGATCTGACATCACTGACCTCTCACCAGGTCCCATGGTGTGGATGGACGCCATCCCACCATCCGCAGGGAGGAGGAGTTTGATGAAGATCGCTTCTCTGGGGAGTACTACAGCGGCGAGGAGTTTTATGAAGACGACAGTATGCTGTCAGGGGACAGGTATTACACTTCCTGATTGCTTTTTGATCGTATACAGCAATCTAATGTGCAGCTGTACTCTGGATAGAAAACACATACAAAGTCATCAAAGAAAGTAATTAAGAATTAGGGTTTCAGAAAAAGATTTCCTTCAAATATGCTGTTTTTCTATGTTGACAGGTATCAGAACAGTGACACAGAGTATGAGACTCCCAAAGGTTACCATCACCCTGACAGTTACTATGACGATGATGAACAGCCTCTCTACTGCGACTCACGGAGGTCACCAAAGAGACGGCTGCTTCCTGCCACACCTCAAGGTATCCTTCCCTCTTCTGTAGCATGAGTTTTCCAAGACATGGATTGCATGAATTTATAAACTAAACTTGTACTTAAATAAACTAAAACATATAAATATGTTGGTATAAATATCAAGGCCACATAATGTGAGAAGCCATTGGTAGAGAGTGTTTCTTATCTTTTATGCACACAGCATCAGCATTAATGAGCTACAGTAATGAGTTATAGATCAGAGTAAGTTGACATAGAATTTGAAGAATAAAATTAAATATGATGAAATATCAACAGTATTTGACTGTAAAACAGGGATTTGGCTCCTAAACAGGTGGTTTTATTGTTCTTCGACATCATTTTCGGCATAACCGATCTGTGATGTTGTCAAAATGTAAGATGTTGCATTAATTGGTAGGCAATAAAAAAAAATTACAGGCTGTAGGCTTGTTATAAACGGAAGACTACGTTACGTATGCAGCTCTGGATTCAAACACAAAACACTAGCACACACTGTACTGAATGCACACATAACCAGCACATTTAATCACTTTGATTTATGCACTTACCCAGCTTCGTATTCTTTGAGTGTGTGGCAATGTTGCATGCTGTCAGAGTGTCCTGCATGTGGTCACTCACCGGTCCGCTCCTGACTCGCTCAGGTAACCGGAGGCCATCCTTCAACTTTGAGTGTCTGCGCAGACAAAGTAGCCAGGACGAGCTTCCACATCAGCGTACTGCTCTACCACTGCACCTTATGCAGCACCAGGTAACACAGGCACAAGTCTCACCTGTCCTGTTTGCTCACTTGCATTGTTTTGAACACTGTGTCACAGTTTGGGCATCTTTGGAGTTGCTTCAGTACTTCCCTCAGTCTCCAGACTGGAGCAAACTTCTCATATTTTGCTTTAATAAACAAAAAAAAAAACAACTGCCTGTTGTGCAAATATGCATCAACTTTGTATTATGTGCCTCTCATGACCCATCAGGTTATGGCTGTAGCAGGCCTGGACTCCAGCAGAGCCCACCGCCTCTCCCCAACCCGCTCCACTCGCTCCTGGGCCACTCCCCCTGCCACCCCGGCCAGTAAAGACCAGTCACCATACTACACTCCTCTCATCCGTGTGGACCACCCACACAGGGGGAGCGCTGCTAGCAGCCAAGTGTCGGTGCGCAAAAGCTCCTGGTACACAGACGACCCCGAGTTCTCTCAGAGGACGTACTCGCCTGTCCATCTGCAGGTGCCACCTGAGTACCACAACCAGTACCACCAGAAGAGAGGCAGCGCCACCAGCCTGGTGGAAGCGGTGAGTTTGAGGCTTGAGGAGACTAAATGATTTGATCTCATAGACCCATTTTTTGATTTATGCTGCAAAACAGCGCCAAGCAAGTGCCAAGCAAGATAAGTAAAACAAGATTGCAAAAAAATCCACATAAACATTTTTTTGTCTTGTATTGTGTCGAGCAGGTTTTGATATCAGAAGGGCTTGGGAGATACGCCAAGGACCCCAAGTTTGTCGCTGCCACAAAGCACGAGATAGCGGATGCGTGTGAGATGACAATAGATGAGATGGAGAGTGCAGCCAGCCACCTGCTGAACGGAGGAATCGCCCCGGGCGTCAACGGGGTCAACGTGTTCCCCCTTCTGACTCCAAGGGACTATGAACTGCAGGACACCGCAGCCAGCTACAGTGACGAGGAGCCAGAGACAGAACCGAGAGGTCCTTATGAGGAGGACCTGGCAGATGAGATGATCTGCATCACAACTTTATAGCAGTGGCTAGAGAATTCAGCAAATTAGAACATTGTCAAACAAAATCAGTGAAAATTAAAAAAAAGAAATGCATCTGTTGGCTCTGACCAAAAGAAGTGCCTTTTACATTGAAGAGAAAAGGCATAAAGAAGACAGACACATTAGCCCCGTTCATTTAATTGTTCTCCACCTGCCAGCAAAAGGAGGTCACATCTCGGAGCCAGATGCCATTCGTGCTCCGCACAGAGGGACTGACCGCGTCCTCCTGTCAACGGCCGTGGCCTGGAGGTGACACACAGGTTCAGCCTGCAGCCAATCAGAAACGAGGACATTGATGCCAGTGAAAGATGGACCAAGTGGCAAAGGTGTGAGATACTCTCTAGGGCGGGTCTCTTAAGGGTGATGACAATCAGATGTACGATGTCATTACCTCGGTCACTTTATTAAGGTTTGGCATATCATGCAAGTTTTCAATGCAAGCATAGAAAGGCATATCTCCTCTCCTCCCGTAGTCATTAGTATAACTTGATCCTTTTGTTGTTAGAACAGTCTGTTAAATGATTGCTAGAGCTGAGTCAAAAAGTGAAGAGCACCAGTAGAGTTGTACCAGATTATGCAGGAACTAACTGTCCTACTTATAGCATCATTCAACTTGAGATATGTACTTTTGAAGCGACAAAAGCATTTGTGATAAATGCACTAGCAGGCAGGTTATTTTAAAATTTTAGAATAGCCTGATTAATATTTCATAGTTGATATGCTGTAAATTGTATTATATTACAAAAGAACTTTGTAAAGAGATATTCTATATTTTGTAATTATGTATCATTTAAAAGATCAGCAATATGGACCCTTGTGACTCCTGTTATGCTATAAAAGCAGACTTGCATTATTTTATTAGCTACAATATTCTGATATTTATTTGCCTTTTATTTTTTTGCTAATATGCACCCTTTGTTTTGCCTATAAAAACAGCATTTTTAAGAGGTTATGCTTGTGTGACAACACTTCTGCACAAGATATGCAAATGGCTTTGATTTCTTAGCATAGGAGTACATGTGTTACTTCATTAAACCAACACCAGTTGCATAAGGTTAAGCCCCCTTTAAAGGAGCATTTTTAGAAGGCAAGCCTCAAGGATCCAGTGCTGAAATTTTTTACAGATGTGACGACCACATTTGTTTGCATATTTTGTGCAGGGCATGCACAAGAATTTAAAATGCATAGTGCATTATCAATGCTGCTTTTTTAGTTGGTTTCAGAGTCAAACCTAGGTTTTGTCAGCCCCTACTGAAATGCCTTTTTGCTGCTGAAAGAAAGAAAAATGAGAGATGGTAATAACAGGGATAAATTCATATTTCTCATAGCTTGTGCTGGGATTTTCCATGACGTACTCTTTGTTGATCATGGTGTAATTCCATTAAACCTTTGTACTGAATCTTGGCAATCACATCTTAGCCTTCATGTAGTGTGTGAGGCCTCAGCGCCTGTGGTGGCAGGAGACACATGCACACATCCAAAGGTTAGAACCAGTCCCACATGTGTTGTAAGTATAAGGACAGAGGGTGTCCTGGTGTCAGGATGCTGGAGAGAGGCTAAGCAATACTAACCCCCCGCCCCTTTCTCTCTCAGCCTGCCTGGTTCCTGCATACAGTATACCTCGTTAGGCAACAGTGACAACATATCATTGTCTCAACTTACCTGTCTGTCACAGTGTCCCACAGTGGAGTCTTTGAAAGAGATTAAGTAGGT
This sequence comes from Amniataba percoides, assembly GCA_037176925.1. Lineage (NCBI taxonomy): Eukaryota > Metazoa > Chordata > Actinopteri > Centrarchiformes > Terapontidae > Amniataba > Amniataba percoides. The sequence goes on from JBAJHX010000096.1 coordinate 13,841,127, forward strand.
TTGAACCTGGACTTGTTTTCCCCTTATTATATTTATTAATGAGACTAGGAGGGAAAAACTAACCCTGGGTGCATAAAAAGGAGTAACTGAAGTTCATGTTGGAACACAAGTAAACAAAATACATTTTTGTTTCTATCAAATCATCATTTATTGATCTAGTACATCGTGGATACTGGACTAAATGAACTGAGGTGGGCTTTTTCATGCGTTACCAATGGAGAGTTTAAATTTGCACCAAGGATATTTAGGGTTAATGTGATCTGTTGTTCATGAGTGTTTGATTTGTAGACGAGTGCGTACTGTACTCTAATTCAACCGAATACTGTCATGAAAATGTAGGTTTTCCATTTTGTGTGCACATTGAAAGGGCTCTTTGAATTGTTTGTGAGTAAAAAAAATGTGTTCTAGTCCTTTTGTTGATGACTGTCATATAAAAGGACCAATGCACATAACAGGCACATTGTACTATTCGTAGCAATTACAGTACTGATGAACTGAAGATATGCATTATTTTGTAAACACTTTTAAAAGTTGTGTTAAACTAAAGATGAAAAGAACTTACTTTTACCTCATGTCAGGGATTCCTGAAAAAAGAAAATAATGATTTGGTTCAGTCTATACCAATGGTATTTAAATATTAGCACATAGCTGTTTGTCTTTGCACAAGTAACTGTATAGTGCTTTTGTTTCTCCTTTTTCTAAACAGATTTGTGTATTAAGGTGAGACAATTTTGTACTTTTTGTGACTGTGTGTATGGTTTAGTGAAATCTATAATTGTCATTTACACCTCACCTTACAATGCTGGGAATGAAAGAGTATTAAAAAATATTTTCAAGGTGCACTGTTTCTCTGTTCGCAGGTAGGGAAAAAAATAAAATGGTAATGTACCAGTTTACAGAGAAACACATATTGATTTGAGCGTTTCTATTAGTTTTCTTCATATTGTTATGATTATAATTACTATTACAACTATTAATGTTCTGAAAGCTGTATTAAAATAGAAGATAATGTAAAATATGTACAAAAGTATGGAAAGACCCATGGTAATGTTCTCTACTTGAAAGTCTTGATATTTGCTCCTTAATGTTTTTATTCAGTAAACATCATTTCTCTTAGTAGCAAATGCTTTACTATAACCTTCTAGGTTTTGTATCAATACATTTTTTTGTATTTTTCATTTTATTTTGGCCTTGACTTTATTTGAATCAATACTGATATTTTATTTTCTATTGATCATCATTGAATAAACTTATGCTGAATTACTGTTCTCATTTATTTGCATTCTGATTTCACCAGTACAAAGGCTTCACTCACGACATGACAGAAATAATCATATCTCCTATAAAAGCACAATACATCTCACAAACATTCAATTATTATAATAATTATGAATTATACACATTTCCAGCAAAAAAAACTCTTTTTAATGGGTGGTTGGTGAGTGTCTGTGTGTGTGTGTGTACATTTCAGGCCGGAGACACTTTATTAGAATACTCCACAGTCGTCGTCGCCTCTGATGCCTCTTCATCCGTCAAGATTTCTTTCCCACATAGTAGGAAGGGCACTGCATACTTACGAAACTTTAGGAAACAAACAAACAACAAACAAAACCACTGAGTTAGTGCAAAGTTCATACAAAGTGCATACAAACAAAAATCAAATACATGTTCTATATAAAAATGTTACAAAAATATATGTGATGTTCTATATAATACAGAATGCTTAAAGAACTTATATTAAACAACAAAAACTTTTGGGATAAATAACAACAGAAACATACATTCCTGCACTGGATCTTTGTCTTAAGACAAAATTTAATGTCTGCCAGTACCACTAGATGGTGCTGCCGTCCCAAACCAGCCTCTAAAGTATTTCAGAGCTGATCCACATCAAGTTTTTTCCTACAATCTGTCCATCACATCTAACTCACTCCAGTGCTTATCTGCATGCACATGACACACTACCTGTTTGTTGAGGTAGATGTAGATAATAGGATTGTACACAGTGCTGCTCTTGGCAAGGTAAACTGGCACTGTGCCCACCAGAGGGTGAATCTCCACGTCAGGGTTGTAGACCACCAGCAGGGCCAGACTGGCATAAGGCAACCAGCTGATTAGAAATGTCAGTACCATGAGAATCACCATGGACGCCACCTTCATCTCTCCTTTAGCTACTGCACCGCCTTCAACACAGGCCATCTTTGACACCTACAGCAAAGAATGTACGAATGAACGATTAAGGCTCATTCGCCAACGCATGTTACATGAGTGGAAGAAATACTTTCTCAGTCACTTTACTTAAGTAAAAGTACCAATTCAACAATGTAACATACTCAATAACATGTACAGTCCTACATTTAAAATCCTACCTAAGGAAAACTACATTACAGTTATCACAAAAAAAGTACTCAGAGTAAAAGAAAATAAAGTAGTCATGGGGTGAAATATGAGTATGACATATGAATTTGTTAATATTGATGCAAGAATTAATCAGCATCTTACTGTTGGAGGTAGATATGTATGTAGAGATATGTACTACAGATAATACTAAGCATTCAGTTAAGTAGTGAAGCCAGTGTTTCTCAATTTAAAGGTTCTGGTAACTTCCAAAGGGTTAAAAGATGATCTATGGGAAAGCAAAGAAGAAAAGACTAATTTCTGCTGCACAAAATGTCCCACTTAAACTCTTCTGTGAGCAAAACCATCTGAGACGTTTGGAGGGGAAAGAGACCTGTTAACAACTCATAAACATCTGAATTGTGACAAATGTGCTCACCTGGTGTAATGTCCACATCAGCTTTGCATAGGATGCCAAGATAATGGCAAAGGGTACAGCAAAGCACACCGCAAAGTAAGCCAGGATGTAGGAGACATTATGGGGGTCGCGGTTATGCCAGTCTGGTGCACAGGAGGTACCGACCCCCTCCAGCTCGTACCTGCCCCAGCCAAATAGCGGAGGTAAGTTCCAAGTGAGGGACCAGAGCCAAGACAAGGCAATGCCTCCAACAGCATGCTTTTGTTGGAAGGTTATCTGCCCCAGCGGCTTGCATACAACAAACATCCTCTCCACTGCGATCAGCGCAACCGTGCACAGAGATGTGATGCCTGGGGACAATTGAGGGAGGGCAAAGTCAGGGGGGGACATACTGGACAAGCTGGAAAGTGCCTGCTAATTGAAAAATGTGAGTGCATACCGTGCTATGGTTAAGTGAAAATTATGTGGTGGAATGTGTCAACTTATTAAATGTTTGTTTAACTGGAAATAATTATTGCTATCATTCCAAACTAACAGGACAAGATAACAAGAAAGTATATTCATGTTGTACAATAATTCAGTAATAATATAAGAAGTTAAAAACACTACTTAACCTTCAGTGCTCTTTTTTTTTTCACTCACCAAACAAGGACACTGCAAAGCCCTCCATCACACAGCCTGTTCTTCCCATGGAGAAGTACCCCTGGGCGTTGTTGACCACAGACAGCACCCCTCCGGTCATGGCTGTGCCCAGGTCAGCCACAGCCATGTTCACCAGAGCGTAGTTGAGCGGCTGCCTCAGCTGCTTGTGCATGAGGGACACAATGATCACTGTAGCGTTGAGTACGATGGCCGGACCGGTGAAAATGGCCATAATGATGGAAAGAATGATGAAGCCAGTGCGTGACAGAGGGGGCTCTCCATGCGGGCCCAGGTAGGAGGCATTTTGGGAAAAAACAGATGGCTGCATGGATGCAAAGGTTCAGAAAAATAAAAGAGTTCTTCTTGTTCCAGAGCTGCTAGAAGTTGAATATCTCACTACACAAGTGAGACAGCTGAGATTAGATGCCTGCAGTCTAAGAATAAGTCCTACAGATTGGGACTTAACAAAGAGTAATTCCTCCAAATGATGATCCCTGAGCCGTCGCCTTTTGCTTGATTGCAAAAGCACGATAACAGGATGACTCCATGGTGCTCCCCACCTGGATCAGTCCACTAAGCAAGTGAAAGAAAAACAGCAGGATAAAGGAGGTGTGTCACAACACTTTGTAATTACAGTAAAGATGGATGAGAGATGATGGCTGTTTCTCTCATTCTTTATTTCCTTTTATTTTGTTGTATATTTTTTCTATTATTTTATTATTTCTATTGTTCTATTTCCATGTTCTCTCTTGCTTTACTTATACAAAATACGGTTAGTAAAGGTTTAATCAGTATTAAGTTAAGTCACATATAAAGCACATGCAAGAACAGATGTTGACCAAGTTGCTTTACAGATTCATATACACTATTAAAATCTGAACAAATAAGTAAATATGTTTTGCCATTAAAAAAATGTGACCTGTAGTTTTTCTAAAAACTCTGCATTGAGGGCAAATGAAGCCGCATATAACATGAAGATGTAATATCAAGTTACAGCTCTATAACTCTAAACCCAATAATCCTCATGAGCAATTAGACATACTGTGTGTATGTGGTTAAAACATGATTGTACAGAGGAAATATTAACTGCACAAAGTGACAAGTAAAAGACGTGCAGCTAGATGGGAAAATTTGGCACAGGGTGGTGTTATTAATTGACATACAAGAATGTACATTGGAAACAGTTTGTATTTTTTATCCTTAGCTTAGCTCTATGTCGAAATATCAAAATAAGTTCATTTGCTTGTGACATTTTAAGTGATTGTTTGTCTACCTTTTTTATTTACTCCAGAGTACAGCCGAAAGGGATTTTTGCCATTTTTTTCGGATCTCACAGCTTAAGGATCCTGATGTTTCCCGCAAATGTATGTCTTACTTTAGTTGATAATATTTTGTTTTTGTGGCCTAGTAGACATTAAAGTGATTTAAAATGTTATCAAACCAATCACAAAAACAAGTCTGCAAAAGACTGAACATTATAGGAACTTCACTAAACTGGTATTGGTCATTCTTGTGATGTGTTTTGGTTACTCTGTCTCTACAGAATATAGTTTTTAAAAACATGATCTGCACTTCATATAGATCAAAATATTAGATAAGCTTTAACCTCAAGTGGGTATGGACTATTTATGTCTCACACAATTTTTTATCAGCTTAAGTTCATGTTCCTGCAGCGAGTGCCCATTTAACCCCACCAGTATTTTCAATATGGTGAAGTAACTGGTTAAGCCTTTTATTTGGGTACAGAATGTAATGTTCTGTCTGGACTCAGGATCACTGTTAATGTGCTATAAATAGGTCTCTACTAGACATCTTATCAAACACTGAGTCTGGCAGGTGATGAGTCACACACATTGTAATAATAACAACAAAAGAAACATAAAAGTACTTTGACAAGCGAACAGAATAATTTTTAGTCTGAGCTTATTCACCATTTTACTGCTGATATTAAACTAATATATTTTTCAGTTCTGAAAGCAGTTAGCATATCAACATGTTAAAGCTTTACAGATGCTTGACTTTGACAATGGCTGTTTGTATGCATAGGAACAATGAACAATTATATGGCACACTGAGGTGGATATAATCCCTCTGCACTCACACTTCATGAGATGAGAAGTTGACTTATCAGAGGTGGTCTAAACTGACTTATCCCCCGCGGCTGGGGGCACAAGGTGAGGTTAAGCTCTTGGACTTAACATGACAACAGGTGTCCGATGTTTAACCTTCTAAGAGGTTTATTTCCAATCAAGTCAAGACAGAGATTACAACTGTTTGGGTTTAGAGTTCAGCAGCGGTCTCGGCCTGATTTTAAAGATGTATGTCTGGAACAAAACTTTTCATTTTGATTTGTTTGAAAATGACATATGAATTGAAGTGAGAAAACATATGTCTGTTTCCCTGTACATTTCCCACTATCATGGTTTTCAGAAGCATGAATATCATCTGTTCAAGACTACCGTTTGACAAAGCAACCCAACCAAAATCACACACTTACTTTTTTCTTGGTTTATATTTTTGTTTTGTTTTCCTGTGTTATTCTGAACTTATACTTGCTGAAAGCTCGACCAAAAGCATGGTGTGTTATTTGTCAAATGACTGTTTGCGAGGTGAAACGTTCACTTACACTGAGCCAACATGGGCGAGACCTCCTCTGAGAACAACAGACTGGAATATAACAGCCACTGAGCTTGCACGTCAACAGACCAATTTCCAGGAAAACTGAGCAAACCTCACGACTGTGTGAGTATTGAAAGCCCCTGAAAAAAAAATTGTAAGGCGGCCTCTCAAGTCGTAATTGTTTTCTTGTACAATGACTTGTCAGAACATACACACAGAGATGGTGCACAAAACAGCAGTCAGTATACCAACTTCAGCACCATGGAGAGCACCCAAAGGCTCATTTAA
>JBAJHX010000096.1:13859723-13881113 GCA_037176925.1 Amniataba percoides
CCCGCCCCACCGCAGCTCGTCAGAGAGCTGCTCAGGCGTGGTATGAGCTGTCAGCGGCTGCTTGATGGTGATGCCCGCGCGGCCTCCCCCGAGTGTGATGCTGTAGAGTCCATCACCCATCTCTCTCTCTCTCTGTCTCTCTCTCTCTTCCTCTCTCTCTTTCCCTCTTCCACTCTCAGTGCAGACAATAAGGACCAGAGGCCACAGAGAGGCTGCTCAGACGGGATGAGGCAGTCTTTCTTCTGTAGCAGCAGGCAGTGAAGGGCAGGACAGACAAACTGTCGGGTTTCACTTTAGGGAGGCCGGACTTTTCTCAGGCGGTCATGAAGTGCTCTTTGCACATCTAAGTCCTTCTTAGACCTCCTTGACTAGTGACAACTACAAGTGCTGTAGTTTATGCACATTTTGATGGGTTGGGAAATTTTTGAAAGCTGCACAAACTAAGCAGAATTATGCTCTCATATTTATTATTTTTAATTAAAAGACTATTAATTATGAATGTCTGTGGTGAGGGTGATAAAGCAGATTAATTGATCCCTCCTTCCTCCTGTCCAGGTGCTTAAGTATCCACGAGTAAGACACTGAATCCCAAATTGCTCTCAAATAGTGTGTTTATGCAGGGAAAATAATTTAAGACATTTTGGACAAAAGCCTCTTCAACATTAAAAAAATATTTTAGTATTTCTACATTGTGATAAGCCAAATTATAACTATATAAGGTATATTCTAATATTTAATTGTCTAATTTTTCTTTTTTGTTTAGTTTTTTTTTTTATTTTACAATACTTCTTCTTCTTCTGTCATCTGATTTATCATTTAATCAGTGGATTTAATCAGAGTAAGATTGTGTGTTCACCATTTTTTCCAAGTCTTCCCTTATGTAAAAATACTATATTACTATATCAATAGTGAACCAGTTTTTGGTTGCTCTAATTGTTTCCTGTCCATAGTGGCGGTGAAGATAACCTACCATGATTCCTATACAAGAGATAGACAGTTGTGGAAAAAGACAATTTTATGATAAAACTTGTTACTGTGACTTTGAAAGATATTCTGTTGACTTTTGTGGCCAGTATTGACAGGGAGAAAGCTTAGACCAAGAAGTCTTTAAGTTGTCGGGTTTTTTTTTTTAGCTAAATGAATGATGCTGATTATCACTGCACATTTACATCTCTGCAGGCTTCAGTTAACATGTGCTTTGTTCTCTCCTCTCTTCAGTATGAGTACTTCAACGCCGTGCTCATCAACGAAGTGGACGAGATGGGCAACAATGTGGAGCTGGGAGGAGAGTTCCTCCTGGAGCCCAACGACCATTTCAATAACCTGTCAGTCAACCTGAGCCTCAGTGTGGTACAGGTGCCCACCAACATGTACAACAAAGGTGAGGACTCAACCTGCGGCATGAACACACTCAGACTGCAGGGTTACGCGAGTGTGTGTGTGGTTAGTGAGCTGATGAGTGGGGAGGAGGGAGGAAAGTAAGTGGTGAAAGTGAGAATTGGTTGCTGAAGCTGTATCAGTGTCACAGGCTGGGAGAAGTGGAGTCTGAGGATCGATAATGTTCCAGACATAAAGGGAAAGCGACTGCAGACCTCTCAAAGAGGCTTGAAAGAGTGCAGAGTAGGGGAGGGGGGAAAGATGTTTGTCATACGCTAGCTGTTCAGCTGCTTCTTGTTTTATAACGGAGTGTGTCACCTCTCCCCGTGTATCGCCGGGGCTGCTTTTGTTTGGCTATAATGGACTCCCCATAACTCTCTCTGTTCACAGCACAAAGGCAGGCTCGTCCAGCAGGAGGAGGGGAGGGGAGGGTTTAGTCACAGGCTTTGTATCTCTTTCAGGGGGGTCAATAAGGGACAAAGGTCAACTGTGCACTCTGCAGTGGTGACCAGGATGATTACCATTATCGCCATTTAATTTACCCCTGTCTCTCTCTCTCCCTTCCTTCTCTGTGTTGTTGCCCACATCTTCCTTTTCTTCCTCAGATCCCGACATAGTGAACGGAGTTTACTGGTCCGAGGCGCTCAATAAAGTGTTTGTGGACAATTTTGAAAGAGACCCAACACTGATCTGGCAGTACTTTGGGAGCGCCAAGGGTTTCTTTAGGCAGTACCCTGGTGAGTGCTGTCTGTCCCTGTGTGTGTGTGTGTGTGTGTGTGTGTGTGTGTGTGTGTATGTGTGTGTGTGTGTGTGTGTGTGTGGGAAAAGAAAGGCCTCTCTCAAGGGAGCCATCAGCCGTCAGTGCAGGGAAAAAAAACCCAGATCAGAACAAATGATTTAGAATTACTAAAAGGGTAATTTGGCTAATGTTGTAATTTTACAGACCATCAGAGAGGATGCATATGTACAGGCTGTAATTAATCAGAATTTGTCAGAGTAGGTCCACGGTTGTACAGAGGAACAGTGTGTGGCTGCTGGATCCGACTGAGGTTATCAGACCGTTACAATGATTTGAAACAGGCGGTGGGTACCTCGCTGCAGTGCTGGGACGAAGCCACAGAGACAAGATACAACTAATGACATTGTGACACAGACGTGGACTGTGGATGTTTAAAGGTTTTGCAGCAATTCATAAAATAGGATATTTTCTTTCACCAGTGTCAACACCCCGTTACTTATGTTTTTATCAGTCAAATGTCACACTTCACTGAACTCTTCTGGGCCTCTTGTTTTGGTTATACTGTGAGTGAAAACACTAACAAATATAGACAGAGCCCTCAACATATATTTTATACCCATGGTAGTGTTGTAAAGTAATTAAATATACTCATGTACTTAACTTCAGTATTTTGATTCTATGCAGCTTTACACTTTTCTTCCATATTGCATTTTATACTACACTTTCATGCCTTTCATAATAAAAATTTGACATGCAAAACATGTTATTTGTTTATGAAATGTAATTCATTTTGATCAGTTCAATAACCTAACAGTATATAAAGCAGTTAAAATGTGGTTGCACGGATCATATTTGAGGATTCTTAAAAATAAAACCCCAAGATATGAGAAACTTTAATTTTAGTAATTAAAGTGGATATGAGAAATTCATGCTATTTAATTGGCATTGCTGGGCAAATACGCTAAAAACTTGATTCCAATTCTGCTGAATCCTGATTGGCACACAGAAAATATATGACATCACCTGTTTCTATCTGAGCCCCTCCCACTAAAATAGAAACTACAGAAATAAAAACAGTCATAACTGTGGAAGAAAAGTAAAAAGGGTCGAGATTTATGCATTCACAACCTTTAAAGCATCTAAATGTATACTAATGGTCAAATAATGTTGTGACACAGCACTGTTGGAGGCCATACTGCATGAGTTATTTCACTATGAATATAGTTACTCTTTTTTATTATTATTTTATTTTTTGGGCTTCTAGATTATACATAGGACAGCTAAAGAGTGACAGGAAAGGTGGGAGAGAGAGAGAGAGAGAGAGAGGGGGGAAGACATGCAGCAAAGGGGCCCCAGCCGGGAATTGAACCCCGGTCCACTGTGGCCTCATACATGATTTTTTTTCAGGATGTTAACTTCTAATGAACAATACTATTGATCAGTAATTTGCAAATCCAAAGCCCTTCAAAGCATTTTTATAACCTCCATGTGATCGTGTGAACTGTTGATGGCAATGTGAACATCTACAATAAGTCTCATACATGCAACAGAAAATACTCTATCACATTGTGCAAAACATCGGCTGATTCTTTCTCTAAATTAACTTTCTAACTGTTTTCCAGGAGTCAAGTGGCATCCAGATGAACATGGTGTCATTGGTTTTGACTGTAGAAACAGGAAGTGGTAAGCCTCTTCATACCACACAAAATGTACTGCGTCGTATTTCTTTTAACTAAAGTATTTATTTTCATATTATACCCCCATTACTAAAACACCCAGTGTATCTAAATATGTAATTTAACACATCTCAGGTACATTCAGGCAGCGACATCTCCTAAGGATGTTGTGATCCTGGTCGATGTTAGTGGAAGCATGAAAGGACTGAGGCTCACCATCGCCAGGCAGACTGTCTCCTCCATATTAGACACACTTGGCGATGACGACTTTTTCAACATCATCGCAGTAAGTTTTAGTAAAAACTCATCTGTTGCCCTTTAATCAGTTTGTATCTGTTACTATCTTTGTTCAGCCTCTTTCTCTGTAATCTTCTTATCAAAATCATTTTATTAAATACATGTCTGCCGAGTGTTTCAAATAACCAGAGTGTCCATGATAAATTATACTCTATATCTAAATGTAATTTGCATTTCCTCAGTATAATCAGGAGATCCACTATGTGGAGCCTTGTTTGAATGGCACGCTGGTCCGAGCCGACAGAACCAATAAAGACGTGAGTCGCGATCAAACTGACAGGTGATGAATGTATGTGGATTGTATCAGGTTGAATTTGTGTGAATAATGCCTCAACCTTTCTTTTCCACGTTTGTCGTTATCTGTTAGCATTTCCGCGAACATCTGGACAAGCTCTTTGCCAAAGGGATCGGGCTGCTGGGTGAAGCTCTGGCTGAAGCATTCACGATCCTGAATGATGTAAGTTCCAGTACAGTAAACCTCTTTACACGAGCCTGCTCTGTATCTGTGACTGTCGGTTTAATGGTGATGCTGTGCAAACACAAATCTTCCCTGTCTGTATTCCACTAAAATAATATATCACAAAGCAGATCAGCTCAATTTCTTTCTTTTTTTTTTTTTTTACTGTTTACTGATTATGTGACAATGCTGCTGAGAATTCACAAGTTATAACAAATTTTTCATTTATTTATTGATTAATCTGACATAAAGATAATGAACATGCTCATCAGCCAAGCTATCACGAATGCACTTTGTTTTCTTTGATGGACTCCACTTGACCAGAACGCGAGGAAAACTTTCATTTCACAAGGCACATTTGTTTTCAGTGACAGGAAGTGTTCAAGTACAGCACTCTGTGTGTCCTCGGCTAATCATAAAAAGTAGCACACTCGAGTCAAATATATTTGAGCGCTTGGGAGGTGTGTCGCCTGTCGAAACGCTTCAGTGCTATCCCTGTTCCGCCCTCCAAACACAGACACATCTATTCTGAAGCGTGATTAATGGCTCTAATTAATGTCAATAATTAATAACAGGGCTGATTGGAACACAAAGCAGATAAGGCCAGGAGCCACGCCGCACTCCTTTTATCTCCCTGTTTTCAGGCGAGCTTTGGCTGCGCCGCTGAGGCTGAGGGACCGCAGCTTTTACCTCTGCATTTGTCAGATTAATTAAAGCCCTGCAATGAATATGGTAATCAGTTAGCCAGTGGTCTACTGCTGAAAATCTTTGTTACGCCACTGTCCAGTGAATGAAGTCAAAATGCAATCTATCTCAGAACGAATCGAAAAGAAAGGCTTGAAGAGCACTGCACCATTTTTACACCTAGTCTTGGTCAGCTAATGAGAACAATGTTGAGATACAGAAAAAGCGCAGTCTCAAAAATAATCAAAGAACAACGAGCATAAAATATTTTACCATATTTTACCATCACAAAATATATGAGCCATCCCCTTGTTGGATTATTTTAGATTTATTTCCCTTTTAAACTACTAGGGTTTAGGATTGATTAGATTTTATCAACATCAATTACTTAATGATCCTTGTTATTGATTGTGTCTTTTATCATTAACATTTCTACTTACTAGTTCTTATTTTAATTACAGTACTGAAAAAATGGCATAATATACATTCAAAGAAAGGCTTAGTTAAAGGGCTGATGCTCTGCAGCAGAGAGGGCATGATTATCTTCAATAAGGACTTTAGACAGTCACTCTGAAAATCCTCCTCTGACTCAGGGAATGTGTGAAAAGAGAGACATCAAAATGATGTCATTTACTGAATGGAACAAAATTAAAATTAATAATAGGATGTTGAAATCTGCAATATCAGCAAAGAAAACATGGTTGTGTGGGATTTGTTCTCTGGAGCTGTTGGGCAGCGCAAAAGGAAAAGAAACGTTGCAGGGTGGACGGTAGCTAATGGAAGAGAGAAAGGAGGTTAAGCACACGTGCTACCTTTTATAGCCCAAGAGCCCAAGAGCCCAAGAGCCCAGGTGAATTAGACGAGTTTTCAATCCTCCACTGTCAGCCCGCCTTTTCTTGAGCTTGACGAGGACACCCCACAGTGGCTGGGAGGGACCTCACACACCACACCAAAATCTCCCAATTCCTCTTTCACAGGAGACATTTTGACATGTTAAACTACAGGTGTAAATCATACATTTAATGATGGATGAATTCTGTTTAGCTGCCTCTCTTCTGGTCCTGGTATTGTGTGTGCTGGCTCTCGCACACAGTTAGGGCTCTCTGGGACAATGAGGAATTATTAATATTAGTAAGACCTGTGCTATTCTTATTTTGACAAGTCAAAGTATATGCTGTGAAAAAAAAGTCTGTCCTAAATTGTATCACATTCAGATCTTGTGGATTTCCTATTTTGTATTTATTCCACAGGTAATTGTACACATTTGTACTACATTATAGTTTACAATCAAAACTTTAATTCCAGACAAAAAATTGTCTTATCGTGGGACATAAATGGGAATGTTAATGTATTGGTATTTTTTAATACACATGTAATTGTATGTTCAAGACCATGTGGACTTATAAGACACTTCCAAGTTGGTGTCGCAGTGGTGAAACAGTTGTCAGACATGAACATAACTTGTTCTTTTTTTTTTTTTACACACCATGTGGCTGTGTGTTTCCTTGTCTGTCCGTGTGCGGGAGCGAGCTGTGAAGGCCTCCAGATGCTCGGCCTGTTTGATTTGAGAGCAGCGGTGCTCAGCAGGTTTTATCCTGTGCTCGTGTCACTACATGCTCCTCTTTCTCTCCACATTCACACTGTTACAGGTCAATAAACCACTTAATTACTGCGATGCATCTTCTGGCATCAGAACAAAGTGTGCCACACTCTCTGGTTTATTTACTAAGACATTATTTGTATTTTATTGACTGATGGCTACACAGCTGCCAAAGCAGATATCATCATCACATATAGTGAAAAAACACATTGTTGGCTCTATTTGTTTAACATTATTACATTCATGTGTTTTTCTCTCCTTCTGCAGTTTAATCAAACTGGACATGGCAGTGTGTGCAGCCAGGCCATAATGCTCGTGACTGACGGGGCGACTGAAATGTATGATGACGTTTTTGAGAAGTACAATTGGCCAGAGAGGAAGGTGAGTTCTCTCTTATTTTTCTTTCTTTATCTATCTCTCTCTCCTGTTCCACACTGTGCCTAATTTTCAATGTTATACATGTTCTTTTCCTGAAGTTTCTGCTTGCTCTGCACTTTTCATCCTGCAGGGATAGATGTACATTTTAATACTTTGTCAGCTCAAGCTCCTGTCTTGACATTTTGAGAGATGGGTTTCTTACTTCATTACCACTCATCACTCTGTAATGTAAAGCCCATGTCAATATGATGTTTTCCAACATGTTGACGCATGGAATAAATCTCTCCACAAGGAATAAAACATGGGAAATTAACTGCTTTCAAGGGCAGAGTATTCACAAGCAGCTAAGTCTCAAAGGCTCCGGTCCTCATCCTTCCATTACTGTGCTTTCTCCACACTCTTTTCTGGAAATAAGCTTTTTGTTAGCCTCCCTTTGCAAGACCCAAATGCAATTGAAAGGAAATGGACTGCTGTGCCACTCACAAAGCAATAAAAACAACAGCTCTGGGGCTTTTGTTCAGTCCTATCAAGCATATGTGTGTTGGCAGTGTTTGGCAGGGTACAGGGCAGTATTTGGCAGGCTCCCCCACCCCCCATCATACACCCTCAGGGCTGCTATATGGCAGCCATTCAGTGTTTTCTATATGCTTTGTGCTTAGCAAAGCATCTGGAGCCAATGAGCCGTGCAGGTTTGGCAACGTGTCACACAGCGTTCTTTAAAAGGACAGTGGGACATGCCCTAATACCCAACCCCCAACAAAAGAAAATAAACTGAATTTAAGAAAGCGCAGAGTGCAGTGCAGATAGGGCAAAGAATACAAGCTCAAATATAATCAACATCTTACTCTTAATAAAAACTGACCAAGTGCTGGAAAACGGTAAAGAGCGAAATAATTTGAATAGCAGTTTAATTCTCAGGGTTTCCTCTGAGGATGTAAAAACATGCAGCTACTTCTTGCACCAAAGCCAGATAGAATCAGGGCAGGAAGATAAAGTACTGAGGAGACACCTCACTTTGCATGTTTTTTTAATCCCTCCATCTTTGAAACTGTCGACATCTATGTGTCCTCTGCACAGGTGCGAATATTCCCTTACCTGATTGGACGAGAGTCTGCATTTGCTGATAACCTCAAATGGATGGCCTGTGCCAACAAAGGTTTGGGACTTTCTGATAAACCCTTCTCAAGACAGCCTCATGTCAGTGTCTGATGTGGTGTTTCTGTGGAATAATATGATCGGTTGAGGATGTGTGGGCATTTGTGTGGTTTGGCCGTGTGTGTGTGTGTGTGTTATGCGTGTTTTTGTGCATTCATGCATGTGTATGTGCTGCCTCAGACTCTTTCTGCCAAGAGGCAATGAAGTGGCACTTGGGGGGGTCAGAGGTCAATCCGCTCTAATCCCTCTTCCTGTCAGAGTGTCTCCCCCTCGGCTGCTCACTGCTGATGGCTCCCACGTGTCAACGCTCCGGATGAGTGCCCTCTGGAAGGGAAAGTCGAAGCCGGGAAAACAGATCACAGAGGAACTGTGGGGAGACAAGCCCCAAACATCCTTCCCCATACAGACCCCCACTGTGGAGTAACCTTACATGTCCAATATGAAGCATTGTCAGCAGCAGCAGGAGCTGACACCAAGTCAAATGGCCCCTGTGTCGCTATACGCTGAACCACTCGAGAAACATGTTTCCAGATAGTTCAGTACAGTCCAGCAATGTCAGGGAGGCCTGAAAAGTAACTAATCACATTTACTTGAGTTTAAGTTAAATGTACTTTACTTAACTGTTATTTTAGACTCTAATATAATTCCCTACACTATACTACCTAACTATAGGTCATTAGTTAAAGTCAAATTGTAAAAGCATGTTTTAAATTATCTGGATTTTACGCCACATAGTTTGCAGAAAAAAAAAAATCGAGTTAAGATGTTTATTTGTAGAGTTGTTTATTTGTCCCATGCACACTAATTACAGGGAAACAGTTGTTGGCAATGAAATTCTTGTAAAAGGAGAAACGAGAAAAAGACTATATGAAACAAAGACATAAAAAGTGCAAATGTTAAAATATTGGGATAAAATACAGTATCATACACAAATAAATGTGTATTGTCATTTCTGATTCAACCAGTGGGAGTCACAAAAAACATAATTGTTCAGATCGTAGGCCTACTGTAGGGGCAATTCAATATAATAACTATCAGTCAGTAGCTATCTCTGAGGTCAAGTCCTTTATGATGTTTCTGAAAATCAGGAAGAGTTCAGTGACCAGGAGGGAGGTTGGTTTTACAATTGATTTTACAATTGAAAACATACATTTGGTGGGTATTTTAGAGATAGATTCTTGTGTTTTTAAACAAAATGAGTTAAAATGTATTCTTACTATTTTAGGCCATTAAAAATAAAGTGTCCAAAATTTCATTATGGAAAAGGCAGCATTTACATTTTCATTATAGATCATTCAACAAGGTAAACACAATAAATGAATACGAAAAAAAATCAAATAATGAGAAAAAAGGTGTACAAATGGTGCACTGGAAAAACCTGCACACATTACCTAAGTCAATATATAAATCTTAGTCACATCCCAATTTGCTGGTAGTACTTTTTATTAAGGTTAAGATGTATGACTACACATTGCTGATCCGATACTTACTACTAGATACTGGATATCAGTTTTAATATTTTGATTTGTAGTCCTACATGGTCCAAATACATATAGGACTACACACAGTGAAAGATGTGTATGCTGTACCTCATTTTAGGTTAATATGTTTGTGTTTAACTGCAGGATATTTCAGCCAGATCTCCACCTTAGCAGACGTTCAGGAGAACGTGATGAGGTACCTTCACGTCATGAGCCGCCCAAAGGTTATTGACCATGAGCATGACACAGTGTGGACTGAAGCTTACGTGGACAGTGCTGTAAGTATGTGACTGCGCTTTACCTCTTAGTTCAGTGTAACGATATCCTATATTTTATCCAACTTAGTCCTCATTCTCCAACATGCATTTGTACAGTGCAGAAATATGCTTTTGGACAGAGACTGGACAAAATAAAACAAATCTCTAACATATAACACAACAAAGTACGCAGACTTGTATCAGAGAGGTGTTTCCACAATCAAGTACTTTTCTGAAGCTGTACATAGTGGTGTTGATATTCTGCAAGGCATTAATATTGTTTTGTCCACCACTGTAGCATACAGTAAGTGTGCACGTGAGTGTCTGCTTTCTCATCATTATTCTTCATGCTGCCGGAATGATTCCTCATTATGAGCTTCATTAATCCGCATGGATCTTCCCTCCGATGTACATCTGTGTCCACACAGTAAATGCACACATTGTGAAGGCTTTAACTCACTAACTGGATGATTCAATATTTGTGTGTCTCTTCTTTCATTCCAGCTTTCCCAGGCTCATAAGGTAAATATCTAAATGAGAACTGAGCTTTATGTGCTCACAGAAGAAATCATATAAGAAAATCATTTATGTGTCATTTTTTTAAAAACTGAGCAGATGTTGTAGGAATCAGACATGGGATTGTGGGTTGGAGATAAAAAGTGTCCGCTGGGATTTAACAACTGAGTCATATAAGGTAGAACAATATACAGTAGAAGTGACTTGAAAGGTTAAATCGCTGCTTATTGTCTCTACTTTTCAGCATTATGCTTTACTTTTTCCTAAGAAGTGAGGAGAGGCTCTTCTCTCTGAGGAGCAGGAACATTTATTGTACTTCATTCCAGTGTGGAGACAATGAGCATGCACACACTACAACGAACACACACACACACACACACACACACACACACACACACACACACACACACAGGTTGGGAGATTGTCCTCTGGAGTGTGTGCTCTTGTATCTCAGCCTCAGACACACCATTCATCATTCTGTGGATCATTGCATTTTATCTCCTAAAGCCCATAATAAAACTGACATTGGAGGGGAGACCAAGAAAGGCAGAGAGAAAAGGGAGAGAGAGAGATGGAAGTGGAGGTGGTGAGGCGTCCGTGGGTTTGCTGTGTGTGTGTGTGTCCGTGCGCAGACTCTTCACTTCCATTTTGTGTTGTGATGAATTTAAGGACCCACCATTCTTCATTTTGTCAAGCCAGCTAGTACACACTGCAGTTCATAGCTCGTTTGCTTGCATGCACATACACAAATGAACATCAAACACACACACACACACACACACACACACACGCACACACACACACACACACACGCTTACACTCAGCTGTGTGGACTCATGAGGTGAGGGAATAGCAGACCTACTTTAACGGTGCTCATGTGCTCAATTATGTCAGCCTTCATCCTACCGAAGTGACCTCGACTCGCCCCACGTGAGACTCAGCTCAGACCAGGGTCCCATTTCAGTCTGCAGGAATTTGTTTGGATGTTGCCTTTAAACATTTTGTACCAAAGATTAATATTGTGTCTGGAAACTGTTTTTTTGTGTGTTAGTTTCTTAAACCTGTAGCCACTTTTGGGTGGTCCTGTTAAGTCCTGTTATTCCCCACTGAATCACTCACACTGCTCTTTTCTATGCAGAATTTGAATTTCATTTTATTATCACTTTCTTTTATAGTAACTAATTACCAGTATCATTAACATTTGTTAACATTTCAAGGACTGACAAATAGTTTTTTATGCAATTTCATATGCACGCATCATTAATGGTCAAATATAACTCAGTTACTGAAATATTGTAATTAAATACAGTTTTGTAAAACATAAACTAGTATTTAATTGTAGCCCTACCACTCAACTTTGATTTATTACAAAATTGTCATGGCAAACCTCTTTAGACCTGATAATACCTTGGTGAATTGGAGGCAAATTGGAGGGAGTCTATATTAATATTGGGATTTGTCTATTTTACCATCAGCATATGACCCTACCTCGGGTGCAGAGAGGCCTGGTTAGCTTACAATCTCCCTTGCACACCTTTAGCACACCTTATCCACATGAAACAGGCAAAAACCCTTTAAAATTACCCTAATGACCCAGCAAATCAATCAAATAAAATATCTGGGCATTCTTTGAATAAGTCAGACATGCAACCATGTCATTGACGCACGTGAAGGAACTCATTTCAATCCGCATGAAAAGTATTTTCACAGTACTCACTGATCCTTGGAAATTCAGAAAAGGTTAGCAGCAGTTTCCTCAAGCCCTCTGTTCATTAGATAAGATGAGATGGAGAAACCAGTCCTGGAGACAGGTCCGGGTGAAACAGCAGGATTTGAGGCACCCTATGGAGAAATTCACAACACTAATAAACTTACTATTCGTTCCTATAAATGTTCATATTGTTACCAGTTCCCAAATAGTGTCCATACTCACCCAGAAACTCGGCGCTAATATGTCTCCCACACGTCTCCTTTCCCAGCTAGCGAGGACGATGCTAACTAGCATTAGCACGCAAAAGAAAGTGGCACTGCCAAAGTTTAATATAATTTCCGTCTGAAACTGCTCCAAACACGGCTCTCTCTTACATTTGGTACCAGATAACACACTGGTAAAACCTCCGAATTTAAGTTTCAGTAACAACAATAACTTTAAACAGTTTCACAACTTTCCATTGAGTTGTTTTTCGCCCGTTAGTAGTCTGAGCCTCTTCTCTCCACTCAATTTCTAGCCCCGCCCCCTAAAACCCGCTAGGTAATTGATACTCTGATTGGCTGATAACAGATTGACACCTGGTTACCCAAATAAACGTAGGGAATGACATGAGACATTCAAAGACTATTAAGAACATAGGACATTTTATAACCTTCCTAAATAAAACACCAAATGTGAATTTCTCCGTATTAATGCAAACTTATTACACACCTGCAGTAATTTAACTGGCAACATTTTGAAATATGCTGTCTATTCGTTAACCAAACATGTTTAAAGACACACAACATTATCATTTGTAGCAGGGCATTACATTATATATCTCATTTAATGTTACTTTACACTTCTACTCCACTACATGTCAGCAGGAATTTATTTATTTGATAACTTTAGTTACAGATTATTTCACAGATTAGTATTACCAATAAAAATATTATTAATCAATGTATTAGTATCATAGATTACAGCAACCTACCCAGTAATCAACTAAAATCATCTTCACCTTCACCAGGTTCAACATTACAGTACAAAAGTCACATTAATCATATTATACATTTTGGTGGCAGTTATGTTTAAACCCTCACTTATTATTTTTGAATGCAGGAACTTTAGTTGTAGCTGAGTAGTTCTGCACTGTGATATGATTAATGATTGTTTCAACATCATCAGTACCACCGCTGATATAGCTTTTGCTTTGGTGGTTAAACACTCTATAATCTCAATTTCTCTAAAAGCGTGAGAGACGTAAGACTATTAAAACATGCTTTTACTACTAATAAATGAGAAATGCTCAGTAACCTTTAAGTTGTGTAGGCATACAAATACAAATATAGCCCAAACATTGTTGTTTAAAAGTGTTTCTTTTCGTGTGCACTTTTTGCTTTTGACTGCTTACAAACTTGATCATAGGACACACTAACGCCTCTCTCAGTAGGATTACTCAGTTAAAATAGTAACAATCACCTGTCAGAAATTCCCTTTTTATTTCAGTTGAATGAAAAAGGGGGCCCAAGTCTGATGACCACAGTCGCCATGCCTGTCTTCAGTACTAAGAACGAAACGGTGAGTCAGTGAGTGACAGTGGTGGAAAGTAAGCATTTATTCAGGTACAATTCTGACACACTTGTACTTGAATATTTACCTTTTTAGCTGATTCATATGTTTACTCCACTAAATTACAAAGACAAATACTGTGCTTTTTACACCACTAGATTTATTTGAGAATTAGAGTCACTTGTTATGCTTTAGATTACGATATTATATAAAGAAAACATATAATGAGAGGATAGAATTTAGTACAGAGATTAAATGAATGTGTAGCTGGGATTTCTTTTCATGTCTCATATGTCTATGAGTAGATAGTATTTACACCAAAAGGACTCTAAACAGGCTCTAAACATTTAGCATAGTTCAGTTTGAATAACTGTCTGAGGCCCAAGATGGTCAGGTTACTTGAATACTTCACAAAACACAAAGAGAACAGTAAAAACAAAATCGCATTTTCCCTATTTCTAAACCAGCCAGCTTTATCTAAAGGGTTCCTCTTGATCGGTTACAAGAGGGAAATGCTGTTTTATGCATTGATGCATCGGTATTAACAATCTAATGATCTCATATATGATAATAAATCAGACACAGAGAACATTTTACGGCAGAATGAATACATTTACTGTGATATTACTTCAGTACATTTTCCCGATAATGCACTTATACTTTTGTAAAGGTTGCAAGAACTTTTTCTGCCACTGCTGAGTGACTGAATATTCATGCAGTTTTCATCTAAAGTTGTGTAAGTGTGTTTTGAATCTCCTCATGCAGAAGAACCAGGGTATTCTGTTGGGGGTCGTAGGAACAGACATCCCTCTGCAGGAGCTGATGAAGCTCATCCCCAAACATATGGTACAATCAGCTGTTCTCGTACTTTTGCTCTGAACAAATGAATTTATTAATTCTCATTTTGTTTTTCAGTTCTTCCTCATGTGTCTCATTTTGTGTCTCCAGTTAGGAATCCACGGGTACGCATTTGCTATCACAAACAATGGCTACATCCTGACACACCCGGACCTCAGGCCTTTGGTAACTTCGACATCTTAACGCCTCTTTAACACCAAAACAACATTCCCAGACTCTACCCTGTTTTTTCCTTTTTGTTTTGTCCATGCAATTATATGCATAACCGAAATGATGCACTGAGCGCCTCCATTAACGAGGGCACGCAGAGACAAATGTGTTATCTGGTTAGGAGGCTAAATGCGCTCGTATAGTCTGTAATCCCCACCTTTTCCTTTGATGTATGCATGCAGGGATAAAGGCCACTCATAGGGCTGGCTGGCCTGAGATTTCCCAGAGGTAACTTAACACTCCCTGGCAGAGACCACGGCCGCTCGCCCTGGGACCGCTGGTTCCTCAGGAGCTATGGCTGTGCTAGTGGATCTGTGTGTGCCAGTGTTAGTGCTCTCCCTCTCTGTGCAACTGTGTGTGTGTGTGTTGGTCTGTGCTGGTTTTTTGTGAGTGTATCTTTGTGGCTAAAACTGTGCTGTGGTCGTAGTCATTGACTTTCTTGTTTCTTGTGGACCGGATGACATACAGTAGCAGAGTTTGACTTGTACACTTTAACGCATTGATGTTGACTTGTTTGAGCGTGGCTTTCCTATCAATCACATTAATTATTTTTAATTTACCTGACAGTGTTAATTTCACAGATGATTTGTTAAATAATTATGCAGCAAAACGTCCATGACAAGTCTTCATTTTTTAAACACTGAAACACAAACAACAGATTACAGGGAAACTTTTCTGCGTAGATTTCTTTAATGTCAAGCCTGTATGCATATTATGTGTCACATGCAGATTTCACAGTTGGATCAGGCCTCGTTAGCAAACATGTTTAAGCCGTGGTCAAACGTTTAGTCAAAACAAGGCGTCACTGCGCAAAAACAATCATTAAATTGTGCATATTGTGTTCCTCTGTGCAGTATCAAGATGGTCAGAAGAGGAGGAAGCCTAACTACAGCAGCGTTGATCTCTCTGAGGTGGAGTGGGAAGACAAAGACGATATTGTACGTATTATTTCCAGTTAACTCTATGACTTTATCAAGGTGCAAGTCTGTTTTCAGTACACCAGTGGCATCCATATACATCTACTTAAAGGCTGCTGGGTGGATGACCCTGCCTTGACTTTTCTGCCTCATTTCGTGTTTTATCTTTCAGCTGCGCAATGCAATGGTGAACAGGAGGACAGGGACTTTCTCTATGGAGGTGAAGAAGACGGTGGACAGAGGGGTGAGGCCGCAGATAAAGATGCTTAGCTCACTATCAGATGTGGGTTGTTCTCTCTCTCTCTCTCTCACCTCTACACCAAAGGAGTAAATCTCGTCTTCTTTTTCTGTTCTTTCAGAGGCGTGTCCTGAAGATGCACAATGACTATTACTACACTGACATCAAAGGGACGCCATTCAGGTGGAGGAGAAAGTTTTATTCTATTCCCAAAACAACAGTCTGTCAGTCTCGGTCACAATTTAATGTTAATTGTCCGGCTGATCGTCTCGTCTGTTTCTGTCTCCAGTGTCGGAGTGGCTCTCTCCAGAGGTCACGGAAAGTACTTCTTCAGAGGGAATGTGACAGTTGAAGCCGGTGTGTCACTCCAGCTCCGTCTTTTACTCTATTAACAACAGCCTGAATACAGTGAGATGCATGTCACTCTGACCTGCTTGTTTGGGAGGGCTTATTGTATCAGTCTTCCCAGGCTGGCATTGCTGAAGCGTTACTGACTTGTGTTTTTCAGGGCTCCGTGATCTGGAACAGCCAGATGTCGCCCTGGCAGATGAATGGTAACGCTGGGGTTGTGGGAGAGGGCATTCATGCGTTATGTAGGTTATCCCTCTGTGTTCACTGGGGATGTTGAGGCCTGTGATGTAACAGCGGGGCTCTGTTTGGACCACAGGACGTACTGCAACACGGAGGAGCAGCACGAGCACCGGCACCTGACCCAGATTCAGGCCATCAAGCTCTTCATGACAGGCCGCAGACCACACCTCAAGTGTAAGAGACACCTGAGTCAGGCCTAAAGGAATTAGATGGAATGGGACTTGTTGTGTTTGTGATTGAACAAACAAAAAAAAGGTCTACATTTGTTAATCAGGTCTTTAATGTGGTCTTCAACTTTGTGCAGGTGACAGAGAGCTAATTCAGGAGGTGTTATTCGATGCTGTAGTCACTGCTCCACTGGAGGCCTACTGGACTGGACTCGCCCTCAACAAGTCAGAGTAAGAACAGTTTGGTGATGTATTGTCTTTTTATGTCTAAACATACGAGTATTGGTAAGTTGTTAAAGAAGGGGGTCTGTTTTTGTTTTTTGTTTTTTGATAAACAATAAGTGAATGTAAGTCACTGCAGTTATAACGTACATCTTGATGCAGTGCTCACAAGCCTGTGCATACACTGAATCGAAAGAGTTGAGGGGACAACAACATCTACAAATCATGTTTTGGGTTAAAATGAAATGTATTTCATGGTTAAGGTGAAGGTAGAGACTATAAATTTAGAAGATACAAACTTTATTTGATTCAGTCAAACTGCTGAAGCCTTATATGAGTTTCGTCTGAACTTTAAATTTCATTTTTGCAACAAATGAGGGGTGTGTCACTTTCAACAGAATCACTTGAGGAAATTTTTATTTTCCACAACTCGGATGAACAGGAGGAACAGTAACAGTGATTATTATTATTGTTATTATTATAATATTAATTATTATTAGTAGTAGTATTTTTGTTGTTGTCAATGATAATAATAATTAATTCTATTACATGTCAAACACCACAAAAAGAGTGTACATGCGGTAATGTGTAACTGTGTTTAGACCTTTAGTCAGTAATGTTCAACAAAGATGAACAAATGTGATTATGTGCTGCTGCTGTATGCCAACAGGAACTCAGACAAAGGTGTGGAGATCGCCTTCCTGGGTACACGCACCGGCCTGTCGAGAACCAACCTGTTTGTACCCGCGGATCAGCTCTCCAATCAGTGAGCACTCAACATTTCTCTAATCGTTACTAACAGCACAAGACGAGGCCCTGATTGTGCCTGATGAATTCAATCCTCTGTTCATCGCCTCGGTTTCATTCTGTGTGCCTCCTCAGAGACTTCCTGACAGCGGAGGACAAGGAGGGTGTGTTTAACGCCGATCACTTCCCTCTGTGGTACAAGAGAGCGGCTGAGCAGGTCCCTGGCACATTTGTCTACTCCATCCCCTTCAGCACGGGTACGCAGAAGAAAATCAGAGAGGAGCCACAGAAATTAGAGAGTGCAGCTGAAAGAAGAGTTCCCTGATACCACATGAAAGCCACTGCTGCTAAATGAACTCCAACTTACATTATAAAAGTCTCTCCTCATATACTTTCAATTATCAAGTCAAGGCATTATATAAAGTGCTTTTGGGAAATTCATCTGGTTGTCTGAGGCAATCAACATTTTAACATCTAAATCCGTCTTTTTCTATGCCCCTATTTCTGTTATGGATTGTGGTTTTTACTGGTACCCACTGATAGGATGTGCAGCACAGCTCGCCTCCCTCGCAGCTTCACTGCAGTTAATGTGGCCAACGTCACGTCTGCTGGCCTGAGGAGGGAGGATTCGGCTTCGCTCTCCGGGACATTTACCACCTTCCCTCTGTTAATGATGACTGCATCCACTCAGGCTTTGCCATCATAACCTGAAACGTCTTATCACAGCACCCATTTCAGAATTATTGGAGTCATCTGGCTGTAGAAAAAGCTCTGACTGGACTCCATTACTGTAAAGTAATGGACTGGTGCTGCGGTTTCTTTAGTCTGCTTACTGAGGCTGCTGAGTAAATGGTGCCATCTAGTGAGCAGAAAGTGAAGTCTGAACGACACGTACAGTTTCTTCTCCTCTCTCCCTTTCTAGCTTTAGAAAATAAGAGTGTGGTTTTGGCCAGCACAGCAATTCAGCTCCTGGATGACAGAAAGTCTCCAATTGTTGCTGGTAACAACACCATCTTTCATAGTGTTATTCTTATTTTCATGTTAATACTTATTTTTGGATGTAGTGCAGTCTCTCATGTGCTTGGTCTCGTGCTCAGCTGTTGGCATCCAGATGAAGTTGGAGTTCTTTCAGAGGAAGTTCTGGACTGCCTGCAGACAGGTAACGACACAACAAGGACATTTTTAGCAATGAAACAAGCTCCCTGATTCAACTTTAAACTAAACTAGTTGTGTCTTATCTTCAGTGTACGGCTCTGGATGGAAAATGTAGCATTAGCTGTGATAATGAGGTAAGAACAATCACATAACCGTGGCTTTTGGATTTTATTTCAGATCATTTTGTAATCATAACCTTTCCTTTCACCCCTTTGACAGGACATCAACTGTTATCTCATCGACAATAACGGCTTCATTTTAGTTACTGAGGAGCAATCTCAGGTACTGTGTGCAGGTTTATCCATACACATTTACATCATACATTGTTGCATCATAGCACTCACCTAACTCTGCAAAAATTCAGTTGCGTGACATGCAAATATATCATTACTTCTGCAATATGGCTTCCTATACATATATTTAAAGACATATTTTAGAGTTCTATTTAAATTTGCATTTTATTATGGTGGAGTTTTCTTTGCCTGTTCAATGACCTGCAGCTTGTATCTGCTTAAACAATCCTTTTTAATTGACTGTACCCATTATTTTGTCCACTCAGTGTATATGTGAGGCCTGTGCCTGCGTGCTTTGACACAACTTCTCTCTCAGACAGGGCTCTTCTTTGGAGAGGTGGAGGGGGCTGTTATGAACAAACTTCTCCAAATGGGGTCCTTCAAAAGGTCACTAAGTTGATGCATTAAACTTGATTTTGAAATTATGTTGTCACACTCTCATATCTGATGTTTAAGCCAGCCTCTGCTCCTCTGCTTGTGTTGCAGGATCACACTGTATGATTACCAGGCCCTTTGCAAAGAGTACGCCGGGAGCAGCGACAGTGCGCGCACTTTATCAGATGTAAGTGCCTCAGACAGAACATCAGCTTGTAGATTTAAAGATAGAGACAATAAAAGCCATTACTGTAGCTGCGGCGCGCTACTGCACATCTACATTTGTGTGACCTCAGTTAAAATTATCACTGGTTCAGTGCATCTCACCGAGTTTGTGGTCAGCAGTGTTTGCTCAGTAGTGGAACAAAATGAACTCTGACATTTAAACAACCTGGAAGATAATTTTAACATTATATGCTTTTCTCTCTCTTTCAGCCCTTCTCTGTTGTGAAGTGGCTGCTGACTGAACTTGTCATGTAAGAATAACACAAAAACACTTAAAATTACATGATAATGGGCTCATGAATAACATTATATCATCTACACAATGGAATAGCTAATTGTTCATATTTGCTAAGTGCAAGAATACTAAATGAATGATATTATTGGTTTCATCAATGAAGTAACTCTACAAATAAAACAATACATTTCTATATTAAATCCTATCAATCGTGTCCTAATATTACTTTGTAACTCAACTCTGTCAAACTAACAAAATATTTTTATATTGGTTAAGGACTTAATTAACTATTGTTATAGTTACAACTATTAGCTGTGTATTAGATGTGTATGTTTTTATTATCTATTATTTTATCACAACTGTCACTGGAAACATAATTTGTTTTAAGAAAAATTACAATAAAATGTGCTCATGTTTAAATTTAGATAATGTATTAGTTTTAATTATGTTTCTGTTTTTCTTTTCAGTTTTCTGCTAGAATTTAACCTTTACAGCTGGTGGAACGTCGATCTCTCAGTGAAAGGTAACTTGAAGCTCATTACAGGCGTAGATGTGTATTTGAAAAAGAGAAGTTAAGCAGTATGTGGGAAGTGGAAACTGTGGTTTTGTAAACTTCTGCGGTTCAGTTAAACTTGCTTTTTCACACACTCAGCTCAGAGGTCTCGGGGTAAAACCATGATGGTGCCATGTGATACAGAGTACCCTGCCTTTGTCTCTGAACGCACCATCAAAGAAACAACAGGCAACATCGACTGTGACGGCTGTATCAGGTACTACTATAGGCCAAAACTGATATCAAATAATAACCCCCTTTGCCAACAATATCTAGCCATGATTATAGGAATGACTGCCATTCATATTATAACGCTCTGCGTCTCTGTCTTTGTTTGTGCGGCAGATCTTTTGTCATTCAGCAGATTCCCAGCAGCAATCTCTTCATGGTGGTTGTGGACAATAAGTGTGACTGCAGCAGCGCCCCTCCAGTAACCATGGATCCCATCGAGATCATGTATATCCTTTAGAGACTAAACACAGATGACACATGGAAATGTTTTCTGATTTTCATTTCAGCTTTTGATTAGTTGGATCATAAGATGTCACTTAAGTATTCAGTTTCACATCCTTCATTTACGCCCTTGACGCCTCTGAACACAATGAGTCACTAAAATGCGACAGACTGAAGTTTCAGAAGGACAGAAAGAAGCCTGAATCCTGTCATCCTTTCCACCCTGAGGTATGAGAACGTGTGTTTGTCTGCATACAAGTGTGTGTCTACAT
>JBAJHX010000096.1:13903312-13916177 GCA_037176925.1 Amniataba percoides
ACACCCGAAAATAATACATACATAATAGATGTAAAATAAGAGGCTGCATCAATGATTTCCTGATAACTGAAAATTATATATTATTATAGTAAATTACACTGAAATATATAATATTTATTAACCATTTGATAATCAATTCCTCCTTGACTTTTTCCTTCATTTCCTTTCCTTGTTTCCAAATTAACTAATCATTAACTAATAGGGCTGTCATTTTTTTCCAAAAATCAAGTTTGATCAAAGTTTGAGTGATACATTAAGAAAATGAAGTGAACATTTGTCTTTCAGATCGGCTCTGGAGTGCTGCTCTCTGTCCTCTGTATCTCTCTGATGTATCTGAGGTGCTGCTGCTGTCACTTGTCACTTAAACACACATAACTGCCTTCAGTTAAATGGAAATATTTACCAGCAATGTACAATTATCAAAATATTTATCAAATTACATATGTTTAGTTTCTGTCATACCACAATGTCAGCTGGGAGTGTAAACATTTTCATGATTGTATCTTTTACGGTGTGTTATATCTGTTCAAATTCTTCCTAGTTTTAAGCATTTTAACAGAACTTGAACCACCAAGTGGCTGATTAGCCTGACTAATAACCTTATACTGCGTTCAGGAAGAGAGAAGGAGCTCACCAATGTTGCATTCATAGATGACGGCACTGTAGGTTTCATCATAACCATCCTGCAAATTATTCATAAAAATATTTGAAAGGAGGGAGAGTGTGACAGAATACAACAGAATGAAGGGTATTACAAAATAAAACAAAATAATTGCCCAAAGAAAGCCTTTTAGTAGTCACTGTTGGGACTCACCTTATATTCGCTGTCATCTAAAACTGAAACAAAAGCACAAGTTACCAGTGACACAATTAAACTGTAAATTGCACTTTAATGTATAAATAACACTGTCATAATGATTAACCTGACACTGTGGTTTATACAAACCCCAAATATACCTTTTATTTCCTCAGTGACCTTTGCTTTTGGCCTGAATGGAAAAATAGAGCAACAGGTTTGTGACGAATGTGTCTTTACAATTACAGATGAAAGCACAAGCACAGAAAACATTTCCAAATCAATATACTGCATAACTTTCCCCAAACATCTTTAAAGTGTCTGTCACATCTTTAATGTGACAGAAAAGTGTGAATGTCAGATACAAGCTCACTCAGGTTGACATGATAATATTTGAGAAATAAAATTTCTTACCTCTGTGAAATAGATTGTCCTGGAACATACAAAAAAATGAACAACTAGTGATTACTGATATCAGGATCTACATTAGGTTTTTAATATTTAATTTTGGCTTTTGGATAAATCGCCTTTTTATGGCTCAGAAATATTTGCAAAAAAGATAAGGAGAGTAAAATATGCTATCAAAATATATTATAAATACTCCTCTGCCTGCTCCTGACCAGATTGTCAAAGTTGGTTTGTTGTTTGGTGCCTTTTTCTTTTTGGCCATTTCAGCCTGAATGTGAATCTGGACCTTTACCTTTTATTTGCCTCTTATCTGTTAAGCAGTGGCTTTTTGGCCACTTCTCTCTTGAACTTTTACTGTTAATCCACTGAACTGTTCCTGTCTGCCTCTCCACTGCCTGACACCACAACCACAGAGCCAGTTTACTTGGCCATCAGTTCATAATAATCCAGCAGATGTTATAGTGCCAAAAACATGGACAAATAAAAGTGAGCAGAATGATCCAAACTTTATTCTTGACCTCCTTAACTCCCAGGATATCTGTCATGATGAGCTGCCATTGTTAACCAACATTTCCAACCCAAGAACTTACGCACCACCAGAGCTGAATATACACAACAGATGTTCTGAAGAGCATAAAATCAGATTCTTGTTCATTCAGAGTCTTCATTGGGAACTGATGTTCAGAGCAAATTTCAGAGCAACCCGGGGGATTACACAGTTTTATATCTAAGTTTCAGTGCTCAAAGCCAGTCTCAGAGGCAGTCTTACTGAACAACCTACCAGCCTCCATGATTCAGTGCCTAAACACCCTTAAATACAGACATCGGGTCAACTATGCTGCCGAGTAGCAAAATGGCACAATGATTCTACTCACTCCCAGTGCACTGACAAAACACCTCATCCGTGACAAAGATGAACAACTTTCCTGGTCTTGACCTGGTCTCTGTGGAGCTCACACGTCAGTATTCACTACTGTGGGGGAGGCTGATGTTTGATGTTAGGAATCGATCAACTCATCTGAAATGTACGATGTTTTTGACCTTTCAATTAGTTTTATTGGCTCTGTAATGCTATAAAAATATTCATTTGAATGAGATTAGTTGAAGAGGAAATATTTTATTTTATAATATTCTTTATATATTTCTTTACTTCATGAAAAAGGGGGGCAGTGTAGAGTGTGTCTATCACTATCATCAACAGCGTTTGACATGGAAACAAGCTGAAGCAGTCTGCTTGGTGAAAATGCAGAATATGTGTAAAACGTTTTGTGTCCACCTGGTTGGATTAATTGTTGGTCATGATATGCTTCCCATGACTATGTGTGTTTTGTGTGTCTTTGGCAAGTTCATCTTCTTGTAAAAACAAAATAAAACAGCTGTTCAGGGAACATTTCTAGGCCATCTCTGCTCATACAGTGTGCTACTTAGATGCGAAAAAGAGTGCTGGACCTAAGCAAAGGAGCTTATTTTTATCTCTGTACAGTCAGTGTTGGTCTGATCACACATGTGGTTTACTTTCAGTGGGAGTACTGCATGTTTGGTATATGCAAGCTTTCGATTTCTGTAACACCCGAAAATAATACATACATAATAGATGTAAAATAAGAGGCTGCATCAATGATTTCCTGATAACTGAAAATTATTTTAAGATCTACACAGTCTGCAACAAATGACTGGCATCATCTGTTTGATTCATGGTTCACCATCAGTGGCTCCTACATCTGCTGTGGGGTCATCAGCACAGCCGTGTACTCTGCTCAATGATATTCTGCTGAGCTACCTATGACAATGACCTTTGCTGCTGCAGCTCCTTTCACCAACCTCCTTTTAATTAATAATGTTTTTAGTATTATTGATCTTTTGAGAAGTTTTTTAAACCTCTCAAACTGAGTGGATTTTGAAGATGCACTGATTGTGAAAATGCAATTTTATGCACTCTTTAGTCATAGATATCACAGCAGTGTGTACACTTACAGAATATAACGCACATATGACATACAATACATTCAAGCATCATTGGACACACAAGTTGAAATGTTCTTACCAGTTCTTTTTGAACAAAGAATTGCCAATCCCAGTGAGGTGCTGCCCACAATTACTCCACAACCAGCAACACCTACAAATAACTTCCATATCCACATTTCTGCTTTGGAAGAACAGAAGCCACAGCAACAGCAATATGGGTATAAGCTATATATTATCAATAAGCATGATGAAATGGGCTGTGAATAACTACAATATTTTAGCCAACAGTAGCAGTGTAGCCAAATATAGAAAATTAAAACCAAAGTATTTCTGTTAAACTGATATTAAAACAGCTCTGTGAGACTTTTCGTTTCGTGTTGATTTTGGTGTGCCTGTGGGCAAAAGCAGTATAATGTTTCACCTAACATAAATAAAGTTATGGTTTCCCTACGGTTTACTCAAGAAGCAGCTCTGGAAAAGACCTTCAGTTAAAATCTCAAATTCAGCCAAAACCCAGCATCATTTCAGATGTCACAGAAAAGTCTGAACTGGCAGTCGGCATTAATAACAAGTATTACAATCTAATAGCAATATTACAATATGTAATACTGTGTGTGTAAGGAGCTATCATTAGTTCCTGGTATATTATATTAGATTTGGCTCAACAGGAAGTTTAACTTTTCATAAGCACCTCATTCACACATTCATTTTTCATGTGAATATTTTGTAAATACAAAATACTTTCTAAGCATCACTGTAAATAAATGAGAAACATAATAATTATGTCACCTGATGTTGGCTTCACTGCTGTTGGGGAAGCAGAGGTGAAACTTCCAGTCTTACTTGATGAACCAACATGCCGTCCTGGTGAATTAAACAAAGTGAATTTACAAGTGAAATGACTAAACATGTATAAGTTCTGATGAACTAATGCAACATTTAACATACCTGTTATTTTGTTATCTTTTGCAGAAGTCACCAAAGTGGAAGCACCAACAGTCAGGCCTGATGAATAAAAAGTCATACTAATTGATACTGAAGTGCCATAAAATCTTCTGAACCACTTCTGTAAAATATGTAAAATGACAGAGAAGTTTGAACTTTATATAAGAATATCGATATAAGAATAATTAACTAACTTCATGCATTAAGTGCAGCGTTAATGTCCTGTATCATAACATAATATAGCATCACAATCTGTCACCTTTCTCACTATTATCACTTAAATAATGATTGGTTTATCTGTATGTATGGAAGGTGTATATAGTGTAATTTTGTTTATTTATGTTTATTAAATGTATTTTTGTTTACAATGTATGTCATTTATGTCTTCTAGGTTTACACCTTTTTTTCATATTTGTCTTGCTTTTGAGCTGCTGTGGTTCCCACTGTGGGATTAATAAATCTTATCTTATCTTATCTTGACAGTAACAACTCTAATTGTATCCGGTCTTCTTTTATATGTGAATATAGTGTACATATAACAGTTTCTACAGCATCAGTGTGAATAATGAAGAACTGAATTTTCTCACCTGATGCTGGTTTCTCTGTTTTTGGGGAAGCAGAGGTTTCATAATTACTTGGAGTAACGATAGGTCGTCCTAGTGAATCAACAAGAATTGACCATGATTAAAAATAATGAATACACTGAAACATTTACACCAAATAGTTGTACCTGGTGAATGACAAGTCATGCTAACTAAGTATGCTGTGAATAAAATTTGATTTTAATTCTTTTGTGATAGTGTCAGAATCCAACTTTCAGTACCATGAAATAAAAATGACATTCAAAGGCACTGTTGGCCTAAAATGTATGTCTCATATACAAATTTCCAAATTTTCTCTTTATTCTGGTTTGTAACAATTGCGTGAAAAGTTCACATGAGAATTATTACACCACACACCTTTCACTTTTCTTTAGCTGACACACATAAAATCAGTAGATGGGAGAAACGGTCACTCACTGTGTACGGTGATGCAGGATGTTTCGCTGCGAGGAGATCTTGTCTCTCCGAGTTTTACAGTATAAAAACACCTAACTAAAACCTTAGCAGGTGAACTCTGATGTGACATCTCCAGCAGCTCAGATCCTGTCAGTTTCTGCAGACAAGAAGAGTCTCCGACAGTCTCTCCATTTAAAGTGTGGAAATAACACTGAGACCCCGAAACAGATGATGGAGTCTGACAGTTCAATGTGACTGAGTCTGTCTCTGTGATCATCGATGGATTCACTGTCAGGTTAGGTGGAAGAAGAGCTGAAATTTTAAGTATATGTTTGTTAATTAGAGAAAATTATTGATAAATCTATAAGAGCAGAGGATGTGCACTGGAAATCATTTAACTCTTCTTCTGAAGGCTCAACTTCCATGTTAAGGGCAAATTCTGTTGCTGAAGAAAATTATGAAAACATATGCCCATACATTTACAATAGTATCCACTCACAGTGTATAGTGATGGAGGATGTGCCACTCTGTGGAGATCGAGAGGTGAACTCTCTGATCTTTGCAGTGTAAAAACATTTCACTTTGACTACAGCAGGTGAACTCTGACGTGACATCTTCAGCAGCTCAGTTCCAGTCAGTATCCTCAGACAAGAAGAGTTACTGATATTTCCTCCACTTAAAGTGTAGAAACACTGAGACACAGAAACAGATGGTGGAGTCTGACAGTTCAGTGTGACTGAGTCTGTTTCTGTGATTATCGATGGATTCACGGTCAGTTTAGGCAGAAGAGATGCTGAAAGTATAAGCATATATTGGATTAAAAAAATAAAACTGCATTTATTCCAAAAAGATATCTAATGTTAATTTATAATGGCAGAGGATGATCATTGTAAATCTATGAGTACTTTGTTGTTTCTGTCATAAAACTAGTTCTTAAAATATGTGTTCACTCACGGTGTACAGTTATGGAGGATGGGTCACTGTGTACAGACGGAGAATTTATATCCCCATACTCTACAGTGTAATAACATTTTACTTTGACCTCAGCAGGTGAACTCTTATTTGTCCTCAACAGCAGCTCAGTTCCTGTCAGTGTCTTCAGACAAGCGAAGTCTCCAATATTTCTACCACTTATAGTGTAGAAATAACACTGATGCACAGAAACAGATGGTGGAGTCTGACAGTTCAGTGTGACTGAGTCTGTCTCTGTGATCATCGATGGATTCACTGTCAGTTTAGGTGGAAGAGATGCTGAAAATATAGGCATATGTTGGATTAAAAGAATAGCAAAACTGCATTTATTCCCAAAAAAAATTCTGATGATAAATTTATAGTGACAGAGGAAGATCTTCTAACACTTCCTCTGAAACCTCAACTTCCACATTGAGCCACTTTGTTGTTTGCACTGATAGATGACCAAATTATTAAAATACTCACTGTGAATGGTGATGGAGGATGTGTCACTGTGTGGAGATGGAGGATTAAACTCTCTGAGTTTTAAAGTGTAAAAACATTTCACTTTAACGACAGCAGGTGAACTCTGATTTGCAATCTTCAGCAGCTCAGTTCCTGTCAATGTCTTCAGACAAGAGAAGACCAAGATATTTCCTCCACTTAAAGTGTAGAAAAAACACTGAGACACAGAAACAGATGGTGGAGTCTGACAGTTCAGTGTGACTGAGTCTCTCTCATTGATCACAGATGGATTCACTGTCAGTTCTGGCTGAGCAGCTGAAATTTTAAGCATATGACAAATTACACCTTTTCTAAAAACCCAACACATATTGTTTGTGCTGATACTGTGTAGAGATATCCAAATATTTGTCCATAGAAACAGTGTTCACTCACTTCGAATGATGATGGAGGAAATGTCACTCTCAGGAGATGGAGACTCTTTAAGGTAAAAACATGTCACTTTGACTTCAGCTGGTGAACTCTGA
Organism: Amniataba percoides; assembly: GCA_037176925.1. Classification (NCBI taxonomy): domain Eukaryota; kingdom Metazoa; phylum Chordata; class Actinopteri; order Centrarchiformes; family Terapontidae; genus Amniataba; species Amniataba percoides. The sequence goes on from JBAJHX010000096.1 coordinate 13,910,365, forward strand.
TGTGAAATTTCCAGCAGCTCAGTTCCCGTCAGTGTCTTCAGACAAGAGAAACTTCTGGCAGGTTCACCTCTTACAAAGTGGAAATAACACACAGAAACAGATGGTGGAGTCTGACAGTTCAGTGTGACTGAGTCTGTCTCTGTGATCATCGATGGATTCACAGTCAGTTTAGGTTGAAGATATTCTGAAAATGTAAGCATATGTGGGATTTAAAAATGTAAAATTGCATTTATTTAGATGAAACTGGGAAAAGTGATGATAAATGAATAATAGCAGAGAATATCCCCAGTCTATATGTATTAGATGTATTAATATTTGAGTTGATTTGAATCTGATGCCTAGTCTCAATCTTCAAAAACATCATTTAAAGAATTTAATTTAATAGACTCAGCCCGTGTTGAATTTATTGATAATTCAGCAAGATATCCAAATATTGGTCAGTAACAACAACGATCACTCACTTCGAATGATGATGGAGGAAACGTCACTCTCAGGAGACTGAGACACTTTCAGGTAAAAACATTTCACTTTGACCTCAGCAGGTGAACTCTGATGTGAAATTTCCAGCAGCTCAGTTCCCGTCAGTGTCTTCAAACATGCTAAACTTTTGGCTGGTTCTCCTCTTACAAAGTAGAAATAGCACTGAGACACAGAAACAGATGGTGGAGTCTGACAGTTCAGTGTGACTGAGTCTGTCTCTGTGATCATCGATGGATTCACTGTCAGTTTAGGTGGAAGAAGAGCTGAAAAAGGTAAATGTGTTATATTGCATCAAGTTTTTATATCAATATGATGATCAGATATTTAAAATTGTATTCATATGAGAATAATAATGTCATACATTGTAAGTAACTCAAAAATATGAATAAAGCTATATTTAAAAACCAACACGTGTAAAAATCCTCAAATTAATAACAGACTATAGACTATAAACCTCCCATTCAGTGATGACAGCACAGCAGGACATAAAAGATCACAGACTGACCTTGTACTTGAATCTTGTAAAATAAGACAACAAACAGCAGGTGTCCTGCCATGATGAAGATGAATACTGAGACTGTTCAGAATCCTCCCCAGAAGAAACTTTTGTGTCTGACTTTAAGTTAAGTGTCAAGTTGCAGAACTTGCTCTCAGGAAAACCACAGCTAGCATTAGAAGTGAATCAAGCCACAGAAATACCCACACTAAGCCTCCTTTTTAAAGCACCTAGTATATGTCCTCTTTTGTATCACAGAGAGATGAGCAATGTAGCCCTATTTTCTGTGTTGGTAACACCTTCCAGTTCCCCTGGCATGAGGCTGATACATAATGTTCTCAAAGATCTTACTTGGGAAAGTGAGGTTGTAGGTCAGCCTGTAGCTGTAGCCTGTCCTTTCTACTTTCATTATTCAGATTCAGATTCTTTTATTAGTCCCACAGCAGGGAAATTTAGAGTGCAACAGCAGCAAAACAGTGTAAAATAGATTGTAAGAAAAGCAAGACAGAATGAAATAATAATAATAATAATAGAAATATAGAAACAATAAAATAAAAAAAATAAAATTAAATAAGAATAAAATAAAATAAGATAAGAAGAAAAGGAGAAGGAGAGAAAAGGAGGAGACATTACATTACCAAAAGAGGTCAGTGAAATCTCCCTCTGTGCACTGAGATCAGCGTATGTTCGCACAGTCCCACAGTTATATTCCCTGAGATATGAGCTAAAATTCGCCCACAAAAACCTGCGCACTAGTGAAAAATCTGCAATATATATTTAGATATGTTTGCATCTAAAATCTGTGATGGAGTTAAGCCGTTATTTATTGAATTATATATATTTTTATTTTATTTTTTAAATCAACCACATCCTTCTTTATTTAATTAAATTTTAAATACCTAGTTGCAATTGATGTGTGAACTGTGCCATATAACTGAGGTTTCATTGACTGAATGTGGAAACAAAGTAAGTGTGCAGATGTGATTTTCACATTTTTCCATTTCTTTTTAAAAGACATGAGCGTCCTGGACTCCTGTTTCTGCCCGTCGGACATTGTTTGACACAAAGCTAAGCTAAGTTAGCCTGCCCCGGAGCAGGCTAGCTCTGCAGCATAAGTTACCATGGTTACTCAGCGGGCATTCAGATAAGCCACGATGATGAAACTGAACTCTGTTTTAAATGAGCCAGATTTATCTAAATAAACCAGGATTTCCCTTAATCCAGTTTTGTGGAATACCCCCCTGACATGGTGGCAGCTGATTGGTGGACAACGACAAGCGTAGCCTGGTGATTGGCTGATTCTGTTGTGTTGAGGTTTCCCCCTTCTGAGGTGTGTTAGTTAAACAACAACAAAACAATGTTAAACAACGTGCATGTCAGCTGTCAGCACTTGTGTGGACATAGAATAATAAACTCAAGTCCATTAGTCTGATGAAGGCGTGTCACTGGCCTATTTGGCCTCTGTACTATGATGCAGATTAGTTTTCTAATTAGTAACTAACATCAGTTTTCTAACATTTCAAATGTAAGTAGCTGAGCACAGCAAGAAACAACTTCAGTTTGTGCCCAAATAAAACCTCATGAGCAAAAACTCAAACTGTGTAGTGTTTCTGTTAAATTTTATTACTTGCATGATAAAGGCCAACTGTCAAACACAAAATCCAGACACACCCATCCACCCACACACACAAACACACACCTATATGCTCATAGACAAACTATCCCACTTATCCTGACACATGCACACCTACATACACACACAGACAAATTAACCCACTCATCCCGACAGATACACATCTACACACATACACATTAACCCACCCAACCCCACATACACAGACACATAAATCAACCCACTCATATTTACACATACACACACGCAGAAGGACACATGCGCACACTATTGCTGAGTTGTGTTGGGAGACTGGCTCGTGCAGTGCAGTGCAGTACAGTGTGTGTGTGTGTTTGTGTGTGTGTGTGTGCGGTTCAAACGTAGCTGCGGAAGTGTGTGACGTGACGTCAGACGCTGCCCTCGCTGGCCGCTCCGGTTCCACGTTGCTGTCACGTCGCTGCCGATCTGGCTGCAGGGAGCGTCCGTCCACCGCCCGCAGTGCTGCGATGCGCGGCCGCCCTGCCCGTCTTCGGGGTTGCTCCCCTCTCTCAAAATGTGCAGTTTTGGTCCATGTGCAGGTCCTGCTGATGAGACCAGGAGACTGTGGGGGTGGACCAGGGAGCTTCACAGGACACAGATCAGACCTCATGTTGAAAAATTCAGTTGGTTCTTATGTTTTTCATTAATATTTCAGTTAAGATGGTTGTCCTTGAAGCATTCATGCATATTAAACAGCTGTCCACGTGACTGATGATGCTATGGCCTTAGCTGAGCAATAACTCAGTATCACTGGTTTACTGTCTGATCTTAGTGATAAACAAGATCAGACAGCAACACTAAAGCACGCACAGCAAGAAACAATAAAATGTGGAAAAACTCAGACAAAACCATACAAATTCAGAATTATACATCATGTTGTGTTGTCTTTCAATAGCGACCTGTTATTGGATCGCTTTTAACCACTAGGTTGAAGTTGAAATCTGCCATTTTTCCATTGATATGTAGTGTTCTTTAGAGAGTATTAACCTACCTTGATTTAAAAGAGACCATAAATGTGTGTTAAAGTCACTGCAGCACAGCCCAGAATATGTTCTCAAGATGCAGTTTTGTTTTCCATCCATTAGTGATGTGGTTGATTAAACTTGCGGTCATCAGAGGGGAAAGAGGGATTGGACCAGTACTGAGCATTGATTTTACTGTTTTACAATTATTTTTTAAATGTTTCCAGATGGGGAGGGGCCTCACTCAGCTCTATGACGATCAACACCGTTTGTGGAGATGCACGTGCTTACAGAAGATGCTCTTTCACTGACTGGATAGAGGCAGCTGGGTATGTTTTTGTACTTTTTAAACACATATGTAGGATTGTAAATTAAGAATGAATAATTTACTAATTAGATTTGAGCGACCTCTTCTTGAACTGCCACCTTACCGTGGTGGAGGGGTTTGTGTGCCCAAATGATCCTAGGAGCTATGTTGTTGGGGGCATTATGCCCCTGGTAGGGTCTCACATGGCAAACAGGTCCTAGGTGACGGGACAGACTAAAAGCAGTTCAGAAGCTCATCATGAAGAATTCTACAACAAGGACCGTTACGTCGCCCGAATTGGCGTTACCGGTGCCCCACCCTGGAGCCAGGCCTGGGGTTGAGGCCGGGACCCGGGACCTGGCCGGGCTCAGCCCAAAACGGCGACATGGGCCTGTCTTCCAGTAGGCTCACCACCCGCAGGAAGGTTCATGAGGGGCCGGTGCAATGTGGTTTGGGTAGCAGTCGTGGTGGGGGGTCTCAACGCCCCGAACCCTGGACCAAACCTCTGGCAATAGGGACATGGAAGGTCACCTCGCTGGGGGGGAGGAGCCTGAGCTTGTGCGGGAGGTTGAGCGATACCAGCTACAGATAGTCGGGCTCACCTCCACTCATAGTTTGGGCTCTGAACCCAGCTCCTTGAGAGGGGTGCTGGAGCCTGTCCCAGCTATCTTAGGGCGAGAGGTGGGGTACAACCTGGACTGGACGCCAGTCAGTCGCAGGGCCACACTGACACACAGACAACCAGTCACACTCACATTCACACCCTAAGGACAATGTAGATTTGCCAAACAACCTAACCTGGCTGTCTTTGGATTGTGGGAGGAAGCTGGAGTACCCAGAGAGAACCCACGCAGACACAGGGAGAACATGCAGACTCCACGCATAGTAGTAATAATAATAATAATAATAATAATAATAATAATAATAATAATAATAATAATTATTATAATTATAATGAAATAAAAAAGATACATAAATAAAAAAAAAAACAAGTAACATTAAGGTACGATTGATATATGATCAACATTAAACATTAAAACAAAAAATACAAACAAGAAGGTTGGAACCTGTTCTGCGCTTTATACATCATAAACCACCAATAAAACTTTGGATCTGGCTTTTACACTTGTAAAAACAGTTCTTTAATGTATCTGCTTTCTCTATACAGAATAACACACTTTACATTTCAGTGCATCTCCACCCTGCTGTACATTAAGTCCAGTGGGGCGGGTGCAGGTGGCTCATCAGCGATGGTATTGTACATATGGTATGTGTCACACTGTGAAAAGAAAGAAACCAACTGTAGCATCTATTAATTATGGAAAATTAATTTTATATTTTATGTTAGACTTACATTGTCATTTTGAGGCCGCTGCTTTTTCACTTTCCCACATCCTGTCAGTGAGAAAGTCAAACACAATAAGATTATTGTTTCTAATTAAATATATTTTCTTATTAAATAATCTGTGTCACCAACAATACATTTCTATTAATAAACACTTACACTTACACTTTTTAGCTGGTCATTTAGCCAAAACAAACTAAAACAAAAACTATTTGCCATTTCTTCTCACACAATCTTTAGCTCATATGTGAAAAAAAAAGTGTCACACAAGCAAAGCAGATTATTTTTGTCACAGCAGTCAGTGGTGCTTCACCACACGGCGTTTACTTTTTGTCTGACATGCAGGTCTTGTGTGTTTGTTCTGTGCAGGCTGTAGATTTCCACAAGAGTTATTTTAGCACCTGTGTGCTACACAAACACTGTTCAACTTGAAGAAAATGTGTAGCTGTATCAACTATTTCCTGTAAACCACAAATGACCTTTAATAAGCTACAGAAAATGTTTGCATAGAACGGCTGTGTGGCTCATCATAACCAAGATGAAGAAAGTTGTTAATTCAGGCAGAGCTCTGA
>JBAJHX010000096.1:13921976-13949200 GCA_037176925.1 Amniataba percoides
CTGACTGACTGACTGACACACAGCAAACATTCAGACATTTGGACACACCAGGAAAAGCACATACAGTAATTGATAAGTAGCCCAGGCAGCAGACAAAATGCCGAGACCTTCAAACTCAATGGAGCCATCAATGCTGGTAAATATACTTTTGTTTTTCCTGCAAATTCAAAATGTCTGCTGTGAAAAGGTTTTTTATGATGTAAAAAAATGTAACTATCACTTACCCAGTTCATGCATGTTTTGGTCTTTGGTCAAACCATGCAAAATCAGCAACTCAGCTAGTGCTTCATGTACAGTATATTCCACACAAAGAGTAACATAATGTAATGTCCCATTTAACACAGAGGACAAATACAAGTTAGTCTTTCACCTTTTAAAACAGCAAATTTATTTGTTTTTAAAAAATAAAAAAATCAACTAAAAAGTATTACCATTTCATTGTCACTAATAGAAACAGTACGGAAGCACTGAGTCTTTGAGCACTTTAAGCGCTCTTCAAGTATGTTAATTCAGTTCATAGATTATTCTTCTGCAGTGGAAACGCCACCAAGGTGAAAGGATCCAGTTGGCCCAGAGCGCAGGGTCACAACTCCAAACTTCAAAGTTCTTGATAATAATATCCTGGTTGTGGCAGAACCAGTGTTATTGACTTCACACATCCAAAAAGAAACAAGTCAAGAACCCACTACTGTTTGATCCAGTGACGAGTCTGATTCCAGAGCAACGTAGCTGATGTGCAAGCGCCCCATTCTTCAGAGTGTAGTGAGCAGGAAGAGGAAGAGTTGGTCACACAAGCTGCAATTTCAAAAAGGTCGAGTAAAGGGGAAAGAAAGAGCAGACAGGAAAACCAGACTGGCAAGACCAGAAGATAGAGAGAACTTACAAAAATAACAATGACAACTAAATCAGCAGAACATTGTCGGCTCATTACAGTAACAAAAAGCCATCAATCAACGGTTTTAAAAATAGCAGTGACTTAAAAACAATACCACTTGAGTCAGCTCAAAAGTAATAAAACTCTGAATTACAATTTCTTCTGTGGAGAAACAATGCAATGTTTTCCACATGTAAACAAATTCACTCAGAAGAGAGAAATCAAGTGTGCAGTTCTCTCATCCCCTCCTTCAACTATGCCCCATTCACTCTTACAGTATGTGCTTGTGCCACAATTGCACCAAAGATAGAATGTCAATACCAAACATCCAGCTTTTTCTCCACCTGATTCTCCTTTTTTATTCTCCTCCTCCTTTTTATTTCAGAAAGTGATAAAGTGACAAACCTCCGACGCAATCCTCCTGAGAGTTTTGAGAGGCTGCTGAAGAGGAAGAAAAGGTATTGAGATTTAACTCCCTGTACGGTTAAAGGTCCTTCGTTTACACATCAGCACCAAACCCTCTGTCCCTTCATCATTTAAATAAGCCTCCCTTAAGGCGGTCATCTGGGGTGCAGGAGGAAGTGATGCAGATACTCTGAAATAGCATCCCAGTGCCTCCAGAGGAAGGCCAGCAGGATTACAAGGAGCAGCGTGGACAGCGTGCGGCTGCGTGTTTTCATCAAGGGGACGACGCAGTTAGCCACCGTGGACACAAACACCAAAAGGACCGCCATAACGGCCAGCAGCACATTGATTAATTTTCCAAGGAGAGTTCGTGCTGTGGCATTCTCCAAACCCTCGAGCTGCACCACCTGCTGTTGCTGCTGCTGCAACTCCATTTTGGAGATACGGGTCTGACATGCCTCCAGCGCCTCCTGCAGGTCAGAGGGAAAAACATCGTCGGTGACATGCCTCCAACAGCGAAGCAGAAACCTTATGTTGATTTTGGTGAAGCTTACCTGAATGTCTCTCGCTCTTTCATACGACTGGTAAGCAATCTTCTCCTCCATGCTGGCTAGTTCCTGTTTCAAGTTCAGAATTTCGTTCTGATGCAGTTCTGTCAAGTCATTGAGCTGCTCTTCTAAACGTTCACACCTGGAAAAAAAGCAACAATAATAGTTTAGCACAAACAGGGCTGTTGTCTGTCTGCGTGTACAGACCTTGTATTCTACACTGTAATGGATGTGATACCTGTATCGTTCCTCTTGTAGGGCTTCCATGATCATGGTGTAATCCCGCTGATAGTGGGTTTTTAAGTTTTCAAAGGACTCCTCCAGACGACCTTGGTTTTCCCGGAGCTCTTGGATCTCATGAAGTATAGCATCAAACCCTGATGCCTGGGCATGATCCAGCGTATTGCCCTTCGAGCTTGGGGGGCCTCCGGGGGCTCCAGTCGTGCTGTTTGCCCCAGCGGAGCCAGAGGTGGCGCTGGAACAGTCGTCATCGCTGCCGTACTTCGGGCTGGACTGCAATTGTCCGGTCCCGAGGGTCCTCGTTCCTCCAGGACCGACACCCTCATCTCCCTGGGTTTCGTCCAAGGAGTCTTTCAGGGCAGCGATGTTATCAGCACTGCCAAACTTGTTGCGGATGAGGGAGGCGATTTCTCTTGGCTTGGATACGACAGCTCCAGCTGCAGAGTGAGTGGCTTGAGAGAAACTGGACAGACCACCTGTCACCTGTAATGAGTGAGATCAGGTCAATACTCAGACTGCTACAGAAATAAAAAAAACTAAGGCTACATGACATCTGGTTTAACCACAGTAAATGGTTCCATAGGCATTTGATTTTACAGTACAGTGTACTGAGTTAGGTGGAAGTTTTCTGGAGGCATCGTGTGGTGGGATCCATCACAACAAGCACAGATACTCTATAAAATGAAAACAATATGAACACCACTCAATTATAATTCATTTGGTTTTATCATCATTTGGTTTTCCATTTTAAAATCAAACGAGGATGCTTACACAGCCGGGGATTGAAAGAAATCATGTAACTATGCAACTATGTCATAATATCTTACATACAAATAGCTTATATAGGGTAATCCTAACCCTACATGCTACCTTGAAGGGAATCTGTGTGCTCTGGTTAGCTAAGTTGAGATATGATCCACTGAGAGACGACAGCTAGTTGCTGTGATGATGCTGACAGCTACAACGTAAAGCTAGCTCCACAGGTGGTGAGAGATTACCTGTGTGCACTGTTGTTCATTAGAATATGCCAGATCCTGCAAATGTGTCAGATTTATTACTGTAAAAACTCATATTAGATGACTGCTATGTTGAGAGGCAAAGCTAAATACAGGATTTAATCAGCATTATCTATAAGCCATGCAGGATCATGAAATTAGACTATGAAAACCTGTTTGGTTTTCTTATTTATAACTATAACATGATGCTATCCAAAGCCAATGTTTTTGTCACTAAAATGATAAAATATCCTTTAAGTCATAGTGACAGAGTGTGCAAAAAGAAAAACACTCACCTTGGCTCCAACATCTTTCAGCCCCTGGTGCATGTCTCGGAAAACATCTTTGGGCTGGCGAGGGATGCCGTTGTGTTCCACCTCTCGAAGTTTCCGGTGGTAATGCTCCAGTTTCCTCTGCAGCTGCTGGATAGTCTGAGCGGACTTTTGGTTCTTCTTCTCAAACACCTGTTTTATTCGTGCACTCTGCTGTTTGTCTGCATTATTGGCAAGTTTCAGGTATTCGGCCACGTTGTCGTCACGGGCAGTTTGTTCTATTTTGATTTGTTCTGTGAGCTTGAGGATCTTCTGCTGGAGTTGGGCAATGGCCTGCTTAGTTCGCTGGGGGTCTGGTGTGCTGTCGACCACATCATAACCATCTGCACCGTAGGGGAGGGCATTGGGTGACACTGCTGGGCCCGATCCATCATAACGATCCAGCTGTAAAAAAAAAAAAGTAAAGAAAAGCAATGGTAAAAAGTGTGTTTAACTTGTTGTCTCCCTCCCTCTCTCTCTCTCTCTCTGTATTTGTGAATAACTAAAGCCCTCTGTGAGTATTTAATGTTACCACAGCTCAAAATATGAATAATGAATACAGAATACTGTGCGTAGCTTGAAAAAAAAGACAATTTTTCTCTGGAAATTAACATTTGAAAACTTGTCATCTTGCATTGACAATATATCTGTCACTACTCATTCACAACAGCAGATGGCGCTTTTCAGTTCAAAGAGTAAACTGGAGGGATGCAGGAGACAAAAGCTGAAAAAAAATAGGCCACGTTAACTAATTGCTGGAAGGGAATGATGTGATTTAACTTTCCCCCCACGGGGTAATTTAGTTACAAAGCCTTAAGTTAAATCTTCAAAATGAACACAAAATGAAGTTGTCCCATCATGAGAGCGACCAACTGCTACTGGAAATATGCAAGTTGTTGAGCTCATTGTACTAGAAAGAATTGAATATAAAGTGTGTCTGAACCAGCTAAAGTGTGAAGCACAAAGACTATGTCTGTCGCTATAACTACGTCTGACAAAAGCGTCCAGATAGTTATAGTTCTGCGACACACCAAATATAGTAATGTCAAGAATCAGGATCTTCCATTCCAGAAACAATGTGATTGTTTTAACAGTTTTTGTGATTATTTAACAACAGCATTGGAACCATACACTTTTTTTTCCCCCAAAAGACCTGACAGGCCAGTCAAGTCAAAAATTATAAAGCAGAGGACCCTAGCCCCTAACCCTGCTGACAGACAATTAGAAAGAGCTGCTAATAAACAACTTTCCAGTAACTGTGATTATACATCAACATCACCAATAAACAGACTATTACATGTATTTTTACTTACTTTTTACTGCAGGTATCTAGACCTAATACAAACAAGCAAGTAATACAAACAAGTTCTGAACAAGATGTTTTATATTTACTGAAAAAGTTACCAAGCACAGTGTCAAAGCAATACAAAGACAACTACCGTCCCATGGAAGATAATTCAACCTCAGCCGAGCATCGTCCAAATAAAAGATAATGTTTTTGTTTTTTTTTAGATGAACAGGAACATGGAGGGTTTGAGATGTTTTCAACTTGCTTATAACATCTGTTGATTAACTTAACTCCAACTTCCACTGAGTAGGCAGGGCCCCTCGTTTTATGATGTCTACTTTCACCCGATTTGTCATTCCAGAGATTCTCCAGTCATACTGCTGACATCTGGCCTCCCACTTCAATGGCCCTGAAGTGTGTGAGGAAATTTTATTGTCTGCTCCAATCAGCATGCCAGCTTTGACATATTCGTGTGCTTTTTTAAAGAGGCTACTTCTTTTAATACAGCCTTATGTGTATTTTTTTTTTTCTTTTAAACCTTTGTGTCATATGCATGTAAACTCCTCCCTCTTTCAAGGTTTTGCAGGAAATAACATTACTAGTAATTTTCCTACTTCTATCAGCATCCAGTTTCAAAAGAAAACAATTACCACACAAGTTTAAGTTTGTTTAGCCCAGCGAGTCGTCTCTGACCTGAAGTACTCTCAGCAAGAGCTAAATTTAGAAAGGCTTAAAGCACATAGTGACCAACCACTCAAAGGCAATCTCTGACCTTCCACCGCTGACAGCTCATCTCCCCATTCACCGGTTCATCCAGGCACATCTAAACCATTAACAGCCTTTTAACACGTATGCACAATTCACTCTGTTTTGATATTCTTGCACAGACATTTGTGCGGATTGCAAACAAATACAATGAATGTGGTTCCTCATGAGAGCACAGTGTTTGTTTGTATTACTGTTTGAATGTTCTATGTCTTGAAGGCAGTGCTTGTACGAATGTAAAATTTTTCATTTCATTTAGTAAAATGATGCCATATTTTGTTGTTGAGTTGTACTTTTAGATTTTATGTTGGAGGACAGATTTTATGAAAAAAAGATTTATAAATTAAATTTTTTTGTGAGTGTCCACGTGCACAAAATGGGGAGGTTTTAAGTGTTGGAGGGATTTGAGGTTGTAGGAAGGATATTATGAATAACGCACATAAATGTGTGTTCAGTGCAATAAGAAAAAGGTTACTATCATTATAATGAAAAACTGTTTCCCATCATGCTCTGCAGGATGCAAGCAGGACATATACACTCATGGAGTCAGTGAGTAAAGTGTTGGCAATACATTTTTTGCCTCTGTTTTGCCCGTATTCCTTTACGGTTCAGATAATCTGCATCTGGAAAATAACGCTACTTTAGCCAGTAGCAGTTCTCAAACCAAGTACAGATGACTGCAATACTTTTCATTCATTCATTCAGTTTTCATTTGGTTATGACGGAGTGTGAACTGTCATGCAGTTTTTTTCCCCTCCTCCTCAGACTCTGACCCTCTAGACAACTACCTATACATGTGGATAAAATTGTTGGTACCCTTCTGAAAGAAAAACCCTCAGAGGTCTCATAAATAACCTGAAGCTGACAAAAGTAATAATAAATAAACTGAAAATGAACTAATGAAAATCAGACATTGCTTTTGAATTGTGGTTCAACAAAATAATCTTAAAAAACAAACTGGCCAGGACAAAAATGATAGTGAGTTTTTAACAGAGGGATACCAACAATTTTGTCCATGTGTGTATGTAACCTGCATCACAAAGCTCTTTTAGTGCATCACTTACTCTTTAAAGAATCTACCCTTGCATGGTGATGGTTTTCTTCTCCCCTGTACCTTTTGACAGGAAAGAGACACTCACCTTGTCAGGCTCCTCAGTTGAGTGGTAACCAGAAGTCAGCAGCATGTCAGCTAGAGCTGGGCTGCTGGGTGTATCTGTGGTTGAGGAGGAGCGCGGGCGTCCAGCCTGCAGCAGGGCCTCATGAGTGCTGCGCCGGTGGATCTGTGGGCTACCTTTCTGGGGAGGATCCCCAGAGCCCCCCACCTTGCTGCGGCGGCTCTGCAGACTGGTGCCTCGCTTCATCATTGGTGGAGCACCTCGGATCTGCTGCAGAACGCGGCTCAGAGCTGCAGGAGGGGCGGAAGCAGCAGGGTTGTCAGAATCCAAAGGGACGGCCGAGGAGGCAGAAGCGTCCCCTACTTCTGACCCTACATCATTGGGCTCCGAGGGAGGGGCGCCTGTGCAGGACGAGACGGAGTCATGTGGGGAAACGGAGGAGCGTCGGCGCTGTGGCTGGAAGAAATGCTTCAGGCCATGGCCCAACGCTCCCATGTTCTCCAGGGCATTATGGGTGATTTTGGACAAGCCGTGCTCTGACTCCGATGCCCTCCTGCCGACCTCCGGCTCCGCTCGGCCTCCCGCGTCCGGCTCCTCTGGACTCTGCTCACTACTACCCTGATCCATCAGAGACCTCCAGTTTCACAGTGAGGTTCTACTAGGGGGTGCAGGGGACTAGCTATGTCCCGTCGACACCCCCTGCCCGAATGACTGGTTGAAAGTCAGGAAGCAGAGGTGATGGCGCTCAGTTGGGCCTTTTGAGTGCGCATGCATCTGTGGCTTGGCTCAATGTCATGCTTGTCTAACACAAAAAGGAAAATAAAATGAAAATTATGACATGCAGCAGTGAGTGATGAACATAACAAGCAGAATATAAAACAACATAAGACACATAAACTGGGTTGACACAGACATGACCCCTTTTTTATACAGTTATTGTTAATTTATTGTTAAATTGTTCATTTACTTTCTGAAAACAATTGATGATTTAAAAATGCTTCACATATTCTCTCTGCTGACAGAAGACAGTGGGTATCCATTGTAGTTAAACAGCCTATGACATGTCTAACAGTGCCAACCCATTAATGCAAAAACACAAAGTCTATAAAGTAAACAAGCTTTGAGAACAGTTTCTGAAATGTCATTATATTGCACGTTGAAGGCTGATGCCTTTGGCCGTTTCTGAAATCACTTTGTTGTTTTTTTCAAGCCCAGCTTGAACCCTCATGATAGTTGGATAATTACATTTCAGAAAGCATTCGTTAAGGAAATTAATCATCAACATAACTGAAAGTGCTCAGATGAGGCTAACAAAGACTACAGAGTGTGAAAAATGTAAATGAAAATCTAAATGGATAGTAATTGAGATCTATTTCTCAACTGATTATAGGTGTTCAGCCATCCATGGCGGTCTTCTCTTTTCATGTCATTTCATAACAAGGCTAAATCCTGTAATGTAAAGAGCCATCCCAAGTCTTTGGCTCTCAGAACACAGTGTATATATATCTCAGAAGACAGTGTATATATATATATATATATATATATACATAAAAATTATTTTGGTTCACCAACATTTAAAGAGACTGAGAAAGAAGACAAGAGAAGAAGTGAGACAGAGTGTGACAGAGAGCTTACCATCAGCCCAGCTTCTCCTCTACTCACAACTCAGGACTGGCTAAATGAAGCAGAAATTACAAAGGAAAAAGAAAAAAAAGAAAAAAACATTAATAATATGCTCCAAACAACACAGGAAGAAAAGATTCAAAACCAGGAATACTGTTGTATCACGCAGGAAAATCAGGCTCAAATGCTGCAGCAGATGAGTTAAATGCTTCTAACATGCTGATCGTAAGTAAATTGTCAACGACCTAATGGACCTTTGTTTAAAATCTTAAGAGTCAGCAGCAAGTCAACGCACAATGAGCCCTGTTAGGTTATAATGGTTATTATTGTCCATTACAGCATACATGACATGACAATCCAAGCATGACAGCAGCTCTAGTGGGCACTGTTGGAGTATTAATATTAGTTCTACATATCATCAAAACATGGCATGAACACTGCTCAGAGGAGATGTCACTGCACAGCTCATCTTTAGCACGTACAAGGGGGGTGGGGGGTGGGGGGTGGGTAGCCTAAGAAAGATCCCTCCTGTCCTCCTTTTCTCCTTGGCCTATGAGCAAACAAATGTACCACTATGTATTTTTCTGTGGTTAAATGTACAGATCTGCACATTTTTGTTTGGCACAAATTTTACACTGATTAAATGAAAAGCTAATCACTCAGTATAGGGAATTCAGAATTTTAACTGTAGTATTCAAGCATGTACCAATTTCAAATGCTACAAACAGACACAGCTCATCTGTTTCTGTAATGCTGCTACATGCTCCAACCACGTGTGATCCAAACCAAAACTAAATGCTAAAATCCTACAGACGTCTTCGGTACCATATTGATTATAAAGATCTTTCGCTTTTCATAAAGACCAGAGTGCAACTTACTTCTCGGCATAAAGTTTCTAATGTGCCCCGATTTACTTTTCAAGGACACACACAGGCTCTTTTACGGGGCATGGTGAGAGGCACGTTTCTCTGAAGGAAATATCCTGAGCCTGAAGCGATGGCTCTGACTATGTAGTGCACGGCTTATTTTGCAGACAAACAGAAAAACGATTCCACGAGTCAGCAGAGCCACAAAGTATCACTTAACAACCCGACAGCACAATCTAGCACCAAAAACCCTATGAAATGCTCCGTTAGTGATACACAGTGACTCATTACTGCTGGTCCTGCTGTTACATCTGCAGCGTTAGTGATAAGAAAGCATTTTGTTACAGGGTAGGTGGTAGTGAAAAGAACTTAGATCTTGCTCATCAACATGCTTTAAGAAAAAAAAAAAAGGCTGCTAGTTTCGTTTTTAAAGCTGCATCAGTGTTTGCTTACAGTGGTCGCTCTTTTTACTCTTCATACAAATTAAAACATCAATAGATTATTCACACAAAACCTCCCGTTCTCTTTAGGGGGAGATACTGCATGCATAAACAGAATACTTGTAACTCTAAACTGCATAATCTTAATGGAAGTTAATTTTATGTGACATTACAAGAAAATATAATGGTGTTGTCTCACTCAATCATGCACAGATATCTGGTATGGGTGTATGTCTTAATGTTAAGGCAACCAATTACCATATACCGTGTATATAACAATGCAGTGGAGTGATTTATAAATAAGCTTCATCTATGAACGCATCCAATCTTGTATGACAGATATTCTTTAACCATGTGTCCTGATTCAGAGTTGCTGATCTCAAACAAGCCAGCGATTCAGTGCAACGCATTGGCTTGAAAGTTCAAACTAAAGATGAGACGAAGGAGCAAAACCTTCACGCAGACACAGCGCTGTATCCTCAATCTGCAATAATAAATAAAAAAACAATAGTTTCCAACTCCTCTAGGCAAAGGGCAAAGTGTTCTCTTTAAAGTGGGTCAGCCAACGTTCGCCTATCAGTCTCTGTACATGCAGCGCTTCAAGGTCACACCATCTACACACTGTTATGTACATCAAGCAGCATTTAAGCTTTTTGTGTTGAAGAAACATTTCTGCAAAATGGCAGCAGGGCTTATATTGATCTGGAGCCATTGTGTATTCTTGGGCCACGGTTACAGCATCCACTATTCCCACATCTTCATGTATCACTTAACATTAGCACTCTCCACTAAACTCAGGCTGTCAGCTGCTCTTGCCACAAACAAACCATGTAAACTGAAAAGTTGAATCAAAATCATAAAACATTACGAAATAACAGAAAACAATTAGCTTTTGTTTAATAAGAGACACACAACCCTGAAAGAACCAGAGTGCAGATAAAAGTACCTTCAGTTGTGGTCATCAGCAGATGATTTGTGGAGCTATTAACACAGGAAAGGGGTCAGTCCAAGGGAATTTCCAGCACTGCTTCCCTCTGGGTAATTCTTACAAATGGGAATCTGATGGGATAGCTGTCAAACTGTTTCCGTTGACATTTAAGAAAATCACATGCTGCAAGAAAAAAGACACAGAGGCGTGAAGGCATGAGAAACTGTTTGTTATGAGGGTAAATTTTACACTAGAAACTTCAGACACACAGGAGACATAGTTCTCACAAATGATTTTTTTGTGCAGCAGCAGGTTTTTGTAAAGAATAACTTGGCAGTTCTCCATTAACACGGTCAACATCAGCAACCAGTGTTGAATGTTTAAGTTACCCTGTGGAGGTTATTACCATTAGTGGCACTGCAAAGCAATGTTGATGGACCACAGGCAGACCAGCTGACAGCTAATGGGGACCCAAACAAGTAAAAGACACACAAATGTTTTTATTAGTGAGAAATCGAGTTCGTTTGAAATTAATGGCACCTCGCCTGGAGAGCGTACTAGAGCAGGCGATGGCAGTAGGAGGCAGCTTCATTCTCGTTCAATCTGGTCTCTATGTCATAAAATGTTAGCGAACCAATCGATCCACCTCGTCTCCAGTAATTGTTGCTGCTTTAATTATATTCCTCTCTATGGTAGCCAAGCTTACTCTTATCTAGGCTTCCTGTGATCATCATGACTGAATTTATGGTTTGACATCAGTATGACTTAGTTATTTTAAATGAAAATTTTAATGAGCTACAATTCTCATGTAAGGCAGCCGCCATATCAGCTTTCCAGGTTGGACTGCTGGGCCTGTCCCTCTCAACATAAATAAAATTAAAACATATTATAATCAAAATACACAGAAAGAAGAAAAACAGAACAATAGTTTACATTGCTCTCACATTTATCTCACATATCTGTCAGAGCTTAATATCATATTTTATTTTAAGAATTATTCACATTCCTCCACTACCGATGGTTTTCTGTTGCTTCATGCTATTCTGTGCTGCAGACCAAGAACTAAGCTTTAAGTGGACTTAAATATCAAAATAAATGCTTATTTATATCTGCAAGATGTCTTATTAGACAACTGGTTACTAACTAATGTTAATCATAACTTTATAAAGCAATAAAATATAGAATCTGTAGACCTGTACTGCCCTTAACATGCAAAAAAACAAGCAGCATTTGGGTAAAATCCCACAGGGTGCATAGTAACATCAAATGAACTAAAAATCAAACATATTCCTCCCAAATGGGCTTTGATCAATACTTGATATTGAGTATGTTTATATCACAATGTGGTAATCCCCCTGCAGTGCAGCCCATTGTGAGATCTGGACATTTAAGGCTTATAACATCTGAAGTTACCCCAAACAAAGCACTTCAGCTTTGTTTTTACAAGAGGTTCATGTAAAGGTAATAAATGCCTAATTAAAACTGGTGTTTTATTTTATTTTTCAGCACAGCCCTCCAAGGCCTTTTAGCTTAATTAATTGTATGGTGTTAATTAATAGTCCCGAATGGCCTCTTGGGAATTTCTGCAGGACAAGAACAATTTGCCTGTGAGCCACAACTGAGGTAAAATAATTCGTAGTGACAATTAAAACAACAACTAATGAAACACACAGACACACAACGCCAACAACGATGTGCAGCAACACAAACATGTCTCTCTGCATGAATACAGTCATACGATGAGATCACCACAGCCCCACAGTAATAACAACACAGAAAAATCAAGTTTTCCTTTGATTACTCCTTTCATTAAAACACACTCGCGTTAGAGAGCTCGTACCTGCGGGCGGCTTAGGTCGGCTAATTTAATTACTCAGGAGGTTACAGGTGCACTCGGTGTTATTACATGTAAGGTGACTGTGGTAAATCGTACCCTTAAAAAATGTAAAAGCAGACTGTGTGATAAAGTAAATGGTGTGTGCACACACCGGGCTGTATTTATGATTAATGTTATTAGGTTGCTGGAAATAGTCTGAGCCCGACGGTTTAACGTTAGCTTGAGATAAGAAGAGGATGAAATTAGCAGCTAGCCGAGGTCCGCAGGCCCGGCCTCTAAAAAACTCGGCTGTAGGAGAAATTTGACTAAAACCTACATGTAGTTTAAAGCTTTACGATAAGGTTGTGCTGACCGTGGTGGTCGATAAAGCCAGAGCACCTCATCGCCGCCGGTTCCAGGGCTTCTTCGCTCCCCATGTAGCTAGCAGTGCAAGCTAACGTGGTGCACCGGAGGGCGTTCGTTTTACTTCACGGCGCACACCACTGATGCTGTGCGGGGCGGGTTGATTTACGCTTAGACCCACGATGATCTGTATACTGAATATTTAGCATATATTAAACACCTACCAGGAGGTCATTGTGTCAAACAGCTGTCTTAACCAGCCCCACATTATAGCTTAAAGTATATAGTTTGGTTACCCGCCCACCCGTTTACGACAGCTTACCAGAAATCCTGTAAATATCAAACTGATGAGACACTATTTACAATTTATACTAAAGCATTAACTCCCTGTATACAGTGTCTTTATGAGCTATACAATCATACTTTCAGACATTTGATTTTCTAAACAATTGTTAATCAAAATGTATTTTCCATGTTAATGGATGACAGTGGTTGATAAAGATGCCTAACCATGTGATTTAAGTGATCTATGGTGCATAACAACAGAGTGGACTCTCATCTGAAAACCAGAAGATATTACTTTACAGGCCAACCCCAGCATTGCTGATTTGAATGCATAAATCAGATGGAGGTCACTGTGTAATATGACACACAACAAGAGGCCTCCAGTGCAAAATACTGTACAGAAAGTGTTGACCTCCTCCCTGGTTGCTGCACAATCATCACACACACAAAAAACAACAATTTCAACAATGAATCCCTTAATTGGATACTGTAATAAAAGCACCAGCTGTCACACCCAAATGTGATTAAGAAATGAAGTCATACCTAATGTGGCGCCTGTTTGTCATCATCAGCTCTACTCCAAAACATGGCATCAAGCATTAAAACTGAACATTTCTTTGCAGATATGATAGAAATATCCCGTCCAAACAGCATCATGAAACGGGCCTCACAGGTGTGAAAAGCTGCAACACACCGGGTGAATTCAGACTGGAGGTATTGAGTAGCCATCTGTCACACACTCCCACCAGGCTGCTTTAATCACACCTTTGAGTCTTGGATTTCATGGTGGCGTATTTAACTAGTCCTGCAGCTCTGTACAGGCTGCCTCAGTATCTTTGCATTAACCGGGGTGGGCGGCTTTTAAGTAAACGCTGATAAATGTAGCACACCCTGCTCTGACAGCTGTAAATAAAACAAATATTAGATCACACTGAGCCCGCCCTCTCGAGTTAAAACATTTATTAGCACACACATTAACTCGAGTTTAGTAACCACTCACGTTTGAATCTACCCAACATCGCCCATTCAGACTGCGCTGGGTGGCAAACCAGGCGCCTACTCTCCGCCCGGACTCTCCGCCTGTCAGTCGGCGGCTCTGTGGCCGAAAAACGTCGCTGCTCCGCGGACAGCGGCGAGGCGGAGGGGCGCTTCTCCGGGCGACGAACACCGTAAACCGAGCTGACCCCTCCCCTACCGCGGACCGGACAAAGAGCGCACGAAAACGCGTTTCATTCGCACCCCAGCTCGTCAGAAGAAAACAACAGTGCGTTTCGCTGGGTTGAACTTACACGGGCGCTGAGAGGATTGTTGATGACCATTCATTTCTCCCGATGGCGGAACACTCCCACGGTGACGTCAGATAGCGTGCTCGACGTCAGAACAGCTGAGCTCCAGACCTCAGACTGTATATAAATTATGTATTATATTTATTTATTTACAGTCCGTGGACCAGACAGACGACCACCCCCTCTGAAACAGACAG
Organism: Amniataba percoides; assembly: GCA_037176925.1. NCBI lineage: Eukaryota > Metazoa > Chordata > Actinopteri > Centrarchiformes > Terapontidae > Amniataba > Amniataba percoides. The sequence continues at coordinate 13,936,322 of JBAJHX010000096.1, forward strand.
TCTGATGGCTTTAGGACGGTTTCATACATTAATGACTGCAGATGTGCGTGTCCTCAGGCCTAGTGGTACCTTTGAGGACACTTGGGTCATTGTCTGTCCAGTTGCGTCTCATAATTCAAAAACACACTTGGTGTTTTAGTGGACTCAACATATTTTAAAAAAAAAACACACACAACAACACTACAATAGACTGTATATTTGTCTACCATCATTTTTTTTAATCAAGGCAATGTGGGGAAGGCCTTGAAGCAGGTGAAGCTGATCATTAATAAAACATCTCAGCAATTATTTTTAGAGCCGATAATCATTAACTTTTTCTAAATGTTACTGCCTCCAGCCTCTCTTTGGGTTTTGGACTGGTTGGTCAGACAAATGGAACAGTTTGATGGACTCAGCTCGAGCTCTGGGAAATTGTGATTCATCATTTGCTGACATTTAGCTGAAATCAAGAAAATAATTGACTACCTTCACCATGAGAAATAATATTTCTAGGGTATATAGAATAAACTTAACCAGAATAATTCATATTCTTTAAAAAAATGGCCCTCACTGTCTTCGCCCATCATGAGTTGAAACAGAAAAAACTCAGACAGTACTTGTGAAGCTAGCTTTGCCTTTTATTTTCTTTTTTACAAAGCAACACACTCAGTTGCTTGTCCTGTAACATTTGTCCTTGATGGTCCTGGGTCAGCAGAACCTTTACCACTTTCATCAAGGTAGTTTTGGCCTTTGATGAGGAGGGAAAGGATAAAAAGAAGGCATCGCATGGTAGGCGGGCTGATGTTTATGCACATCAGATGGAGCAGGGTTTGCAGAACCTGGAGGCGTAGTTGGAGGATCAGGAAATACCGGCATGGGAGGCTGCTGAGGAATATAATACGCTGGCATATAAGGGTGCGGGTAATAAAATGGCTGTTGTGTTTCGGGCTTTAGGATGGTAGCTGCACTGGTTGTTGACTTGGTCGTAGGAGCAGCAGTTTGAGTATTTTGTCTCTGAGGATAGTGAGGAGGAAGATGCATCGCAGCGATCTGGTAGGTCTGAGGATATACATGAGGTTTGGGCTGCTGGTTCACAGGTTTGGGATTTTGAAAAAACCCTGTCTGACCTTCAGGAGGCAGTGGGAGGTTTGGAAAGGGCAGGAAAGGGTATTTAGGGGGCATCAGAAACTGTGGCTCCTGGGGTACACCAGGCCTCCCACCATGCGTAGTGGTGGGGGCTGGTGTGGTTACCAAAGGCTCTGTGCTAATGGCAGGAGGAGGAGTTGTTGGATGGAAAATTCCAGGTACCATGGGGAATTGTGGGAAAAGAGGAAATGGATACTGTGGCATTTGACGTAATTGGGCAGGAGGAGCAGCAGTGTTTTTGTCAGGGGTAGATTTCGTTGGAGGTAGAGGTTGGGGAAACAAGGGGTATTGAGGGAAGTGTGGATACTGTGGCATGAAAGGAAATGGAGGGTGCTGAGCTGCAGGAGCTTTGTGGTTGTCAGTGTTTGAGTCTGTAGCACCACCTGAGGGCTGCTGTGGATGTTCTGCCACTTTACTCGTGGCAGGGGCAGGAGCGTGTGTTGAAGGAAAGGGCCCAGGGAACAATGGATATTGAGGAAATATGGGGAACTGCAAGACTTGGCCACCATCCCTGGGAGGCATAATTGCAGCTGTGGTAGGCTTAACATCAGGTAATGAAGGGCAGGTGACTAAGACCTCAACATCCGCCAACAGAAGAGAAAGTAAATACTCCTTGTCCTGCCGGAAACAAACAGTAAATCAAAAGTAACACTTCAGTTACCACTTTAACCACAAGAGGGCCCAACATACCTTGCTCTCTATGCACAAGCCTCTGTTGTAGGGTGCAGTGAGCGTCAGTCCTCCGGAGAGCACTTCAACAGCAATTCCACAGCTGCTGCAGACTGATGAAAGGGACTTCCACATGCCAGACACTGCAACCATTTTTAATATCAGATGAGAATGTTTTTCAAAGCTGATAAAATGAAAATATGATGAATCACCTACCCTTGACATGGAGTTTGTTTGCAGTAATACCGCCAATCTTCACCACCATCCCAGATGGGAAGCAGGAAACTGTGGGTGGCAGGAGCGTTGCAGGGCAAGACATCATCATTGGTGCCCCCCATAAACGCAGCGGTAGTACATAATGGCCATCCTGGAGAAATGAGGAGGTTTAGAGCAATTGAAGACTGAAAGCAACACATTTATCAAACATATTTTTTTAAAATGCTTGATGAACATTCAGGGTTTGGGAAATGTTTGTCAGTGCAGTGTGATTTCAGGCACAGAGCTTTGCATCTCATTTGAAGTCACAAGACATTGTGGATATGAACACTGAAAATGAACCTCACCTGCTGGGTAACATGGCAGCCCTGATAAGGTGCAGAGAAGAGCACATCTCTGCGGGACCTCTTCACAGAGAAGCCACATTTAGAAGGCATTTGAGACAGAGGAGTAAGAGGCCCCTCACCTGTTTGAGTTTAAGGGGGGAAAAGTGATTTAAAAGTGTATCATGTATTGGCTAAAAATTTTGTCCGAATGTGGAACCTACCGCTATCCACAAGAAAGTGAGGAGCCCTGATTTGTTTGACCTTTAGAGTCATCAAGTTGTCACTACATTGCACTGAAGGATCCATGCGCTTCAGTTTTGCATCCATGAAACTGTGCAACGCTGGAAAAACAAGCACAAATTCAACACAGCAGACAATCCCTGCCAGCATAAACAGTGAGTGCATTCAACACTCACTCAAATCTGATGCATTGCTTCATGCTTAGAATATGCTGTAGAGCAACACTTTTGTGGGAAGGCCCCAAATTGTTTCTGACCTGTCGGCAGCACAAGGACACACACGCAGTCCATGAACACATTAGTGACACAGACATTTCCACCATAGAGGGACATAGAAGTCTCAAGGTACTCTGATTTAGCACACATTGCATTCTTGTGCTTATAATTTGAGTGTGTGTCCTTGTTCATGTTAGAGAATCACACATTCTTCTACAGCTCTACTAATCATCAAAAACTCCTGAAATACAAGGACACATTCCATTGTTTTAGACTGAAATGTTTGAGAAACAAAGAGAAGTCAAGTCCAGCATGCTTTGTAATCAATAAAATTAGTTTATTTTCCAAAGACATTATGATTTTACTGAGTTACACTAGCCTGGTATGCAGTCTTTCGTTTTAAACCCAGCTCTTCACGCATCACTGCCAATGAAAAGATTTTTTCCATAGAGTTCCTACATAAACATTATTCATCATGTAAAAGCATACAAACATATGCCATCAACAAGGGCACGCAGTCATAAAAAACGTGTTTTTTTAAAGGCATAATGTGATTTGGAAAATATGACTCACTTAAGTCATAATAAACTATTACAATTTTTAAGGTTCAATTCAATTCTGTCAGGTTTTATTATAAAGACAAATGTTTATTTAAATGCATGACCCCATTTGGACAGGGACCTTCTTCCATGCATTACGTGTATTTATGTATATACACACACACGCGTACATGCGGGCACCAGACCACATGTAACGAAATAAATCTGTTGTCCTGACTTTGATTACTAAAAGAGACTCGGGGGGGGGGGGGGGGACCTGTGACTTCCCAGGGGAGGACTTTTGATCGTCAAACCTGAAGGAGAGTGAACCTCGGCGCGTTGAAGCCGCTTGTTCTCGTTCTCCGTCGGACACACTCCGGAGGTGGGGGCTGCCTGGTGAGGGAGCCTCTGGATCGTCAGCTTGTCCATCACAAAGCTGGAGGGAGGTCAGAGCCGCCCATACCACTAAATACAGCAAGTGATTAAACAGAGCCATCGCTAATGTGCGGGTTTATTTCGGCGTGCGTTTCTTAAAAAATGTTAAACTGATCGCCAAAGCTGTCACCGTGTCTGTCGGTCATACAAATAGCGTCCAACGCTACTTAATTAATGAACCAATCAGAAGCGGGCTGGTGAGAACACCTGATAGTGGGAGAGACAGGTGGTGAGGCTTTCTCTGAGAGAGGTGGCTGGCGTAATGAAAAGTGGGAGAAAATATAATATGATGATAAAACTATACATGTGGTTAGTGTATATTTAATAGAATAAGAAACAATACAATAAGAAACTTGTCAGAATGAAACAAGTATAAAATTGTTTTTCTGATTTCTCATAAAAGGAGCTTAAATCCAAAATCAACTCCCTTAATTTGATCAAAGCCTTATGTATATTATATGTCAGCCAGGATGATGGATGTGTAAGTATTGCTGGTAAAAATGACAGATCAAACATCATTAGGACAGTTAAGGTGTATTTGTGCATTTTAAACACGAAAGCATAACATAATAATTCCAGCTGAAAGTCCAGTGGTTAAATGCAACATTTCCACACATGGCCTTCATCGGGTTCATAGATGATTTTAAGCTGCGTTATTTGCGGCCCTCATAAAAAAGAAAAAACATCTGATCCTCTTTGATTTCATTAACAGTGCAGCTTCAAAGTCTGCCAAACAGAAGTTCACATGATTTTATACCAGTGACACAATAACAGTATTCTCCTGCAAACATGAGAGAGGTGTTGGCATAAAAAATGGTCTATCTTGTATTGACGAAAAACACTGGCAAATACAAACATTATAACATTCACATGTTCATATTTTTCTCTGTGAATAACTTTAACGCACTTTACTTGTGAATTAAGTTCTGCTAGAACACAAATATTTATATATTTATATTTTTTTTAAAAACCCACTGGATGTTAAATATCAGTTAATAGACTGACAAACAGTTTGATTAATTGTGCTACTGGAGGCTACAAATCACAGGAGCAGAAAGTTTGTCAACAGCTCAGAGATCTGTGACGTCATCTTCAGACCAGTCGTGCTGATGCATTGCTGATGTGGACGCTGAAGTCAGTTCTTCTCCCTGGTGTACAGTAGTTGGAGACCAGACACCACTATTATAATCAGCACTGGGTGACTGTGTCGGCTCTTTAGCTTGGAAATGGTCCAGAGAAGTGGAAATCGACTCGGTGTCCAGCGTCCACCTGTAGCTGACATAAGCTGGAGGGAATGTAGCTGGAGGACCGTCTCCATCAGCACCGTCTGTGCCCACAGTTTGAGTCCAAGAGGGAGGTGGAAGCGTGAACAGGCCTCCTGCTACAAGCTGTCCGTGGTGGAGGGCGTTGTCGATGCTGCGCCTGAGGTTAATTGGAGAAGGGGGCCGCATGTCAAACTCTATAACTGAAAGAACACATTCGTGTTCGCCGACTTTTTGCCACAGAAGTGCAGCTTGTGAGTCAGAGCTGCCGTTGCTGACAGGGTCAGGCTTGTATTCTGCTGTAATAGTGGATGGCTGATCATCATAGGGGCACATTGCATTGTTACTGAAGCCTGTTTTAGACAGATTATACTTGGCCCAGTTACTTGGCATCAGTTCTTCCCAGGTTTTGTCCGATTTCCTTAGCGGGCCTCTCTGTATGCTGGCTAAGACGTTACCCCACAAGCTCGTCTCCTCCACCCTTTTAGACACCTCACTTCTGCCCTGCCCATGATCGCCCCTTGACTGGGCCTTTGATGGCATCCAGAAGATCCAGGATCCCAGAACAAGCAGGGAGAATCCCCAAGCTAACTCAAGAATTCTGGCCCAAAACTGACTGAGCCACCAGCCCCAGCCAAATCGCCTCCAGTTCCCCAGGAGCCCATAAAGCCAGAGGAGACTATACATCTGGAGGCTGAAGCAGAGAACCCCGAGGAAGGCGCACACTGCTGTTATTCTCTTTGCACGCTTCTCAAGCCTGTGTGAGGGAACCCACTGAGGTACGGAAGACCTAAGAAAGGGATGTAGATCAGAAAAGGACTTAGTGAGGATTCCCATGCAGAACGGGAGGCCCCAGCAGAGGGAGAGAGTTTGCAGCAGCAGAGGGAGAGCAGGGGACAAAGTTGGAGAAAAGAGGTCTGCCACAAATAATGGAGTACAATGTGAGACAGCCAGAACTGCAACCACCCCCGGGCACTGCAGCTTTAATGGGAGAAGTAATAATTTCAGTCCTCTGAGTGTCACTAGAGCGAGGGCAACCTGGGCCCAGAGAAGGAGCTGCAGAGGAACGTTATGGAGGGCTGCCAGAGTGGCACGAGACAGGATCTGACGGGTACCATAAGGATCAAGCAGAAGGAGGACACCCCGCAGAGTGCCAGTCAGGATCAGGAGACTGTTTGCCAGGGTCACGGCATCACAAACGGGAGGAGGGAGAGTGCAGGCGCCGCCCATGCCCATGACCGCCAGCAATGCTATCAATATGAAAAGACTGGCAGATCCAAAGACGTGAAGATCCCAGGCGAAGGCCAGCGTGCGCTTCATGTCATCCCACAGCAGATTGGTGCCATTAAAGTTTGGAAGAACAACACAGGGCCTAAGACCAAGCACACAGGGACCTCCAGTGTCTGACTTGCTCTGGTTTGTCATGGAAGTAAACGCGTTGTTTTGGACTGGGAGTTTAGGGTTATGAGAACCTGAAAAGGAGAGACATACAGAGAAAGAAAGTCTTATCTTTAATGCAGGAGAAGTCAAGGGTGACTTAGTAAATACAAATTTAGAATTCATTATGTAATTTATTATATTCCTAATGGAGGGTCAGATTTCATTCAGTTTTGATGGGTCAGAAATTAATTAACTGGCTTTGACTCCATTAACTATCATATGTTCACTTACCGTCCAGAAAACCATCATTCACTGTGGATGTATCACTCTCTTTTAACTGTGTCTCAGTTCTTATGCGGCTGCGAGCTTCCTCAAAGATAAAGTGAGCACTGGAGCGAGTGTATCCTGTAATTGAAGTATTGGCTTTGTCCGCTTCTTGCTCATGAGCTCCTGAGTGGTGCAGAGTAAGAGCTGGTTTTGTAGTCAGTATGATTCTAGACCCTGAATCATTTTCATCATGGACAGGCTGACTGATGGGTTTGTGCGATCTTGTGCTGCCACCACTGTGTCCACTGCCCTCCACAGAGTCGCCGTTTGAATGAAGAATTAATTCACTATCCGGGGCGTTGTTTCTCTTTGCGCTTCGAGTCATTCTGACTGAATCAGAGTTGTCCAGTGAATGTGAAGTTTGAATGAGGGAAGAGAGAGACACGGTCAGTGTGATGAAGAGCAAAGACGAATGCCCCATCTTTTTCTGAAATCCCAAGACCTGCAGTACAACAAAGAGGAAAGAGAGGAATTGCTGAAACGTTTCCCACATCTTAACAACAATATTTTAAGCTGTGCATGTCAGACTGGCTGTGGAGATGAAGACTATTGAGCTTCAAAACTACAATGACCCCCCTGTGTCATTAGCAAGTTTGCACACTCCACAGCATCAATAGATGATTGTCTAAACAAAATATACCACACAGCTTGGCAACAACATGCAAACTCTCAGCACGAGTCCGGCTGCTCTGTCTGCAACCTTTTGGTCACAAATGTCAATCTGCCACTTCAAATGACACGCAAATTATACGATATGACAAGAAATTCATCACAAATGACTGAAATTCATAAAATAGACAATATCATGGTTTAACATTTCTCACAGGTTTGTCCAGGTTTAGATGAAATGTAATTCATCTTCATGGTTATTTTATGCCTGGTGTTTGAACTTACTGTTCACTCCATCAAAGCATAAAAACTGCAAGGCTGTTATTTCACAACATTATTGTACACTTAACAGAAACCTATAAAGTGATCGAAGGATTTAAAAATGCTCAAACGCAGATAACAGATGTAATCAGATATACCTGTTATTCCTTTCAGTGCGTTACAGGTAGACCTCCGTCTCTTGCTGCAGTCCAGGCGTGTGTTAACATCTGATTTCTGATAACGTTGGGGGCTGAACAGATTGGATTTACAGGCATGCTCACAGTTATCCAGCGTTAAAGCTGACGTCTTATTCCTATTACTGCACCGGCTGGTGATTTGGCAGCCTCCCATCCTGTTGTCACTTGCAGAAAAACAAAATATCTGTGGCCACTTCTAAAAAAAGCTTGATTTAACACCCTGTGAGTTATTTTATTCATACCTGTGGATTTAAGGAGAAAAAACAAGATTAAATAATTGACTTTTAATAATAGCCCACACGCCTCACCTGCCTCTTTCTACAGCAGTTGTGTTAAGGTAAATCCTTCACTAAAGGATTACATTAAGATTCTTACAGTTGTCACATGAAGTGTTAATGTGAGGCCAACTAGACACGAGCACTCTACTGTTGTTTCAACTTAGCGGCTTATTATTTGAAACCCCTGTAAGGACTGATCCCAAACATGACATGACATATACACAGCAGATGTTATGCATGTTTTGTGATCAAATCAGAGACTGTTAATTATGGTTTCTTCTTAGATTAATCTTATGACGAATCTTTCTCTTTCATTAATGTAAGATAAGATCATCTTTTATTGATCCCACAGTGGGGAAATTGCACTGTGTGCCTTCCACTGAATAAAATATATGAATATTTATGTGAACCTACCACCACCACATCTACCAGAAAGCCCTTGCAGACTCACAGAGTCTGCAGCGAGTGTGGGAATTAACTCTTTCCTATCCAGTGTGTAGCAGGCCTAGCCCATGCACACAGTGCATCTGTGTTGGTCCACCTTAAGACAGGCGAGAGGCAGTTTGTTGTGGAGGGAACAGGGGGAGGCCCTCAGTAGCACATGCCTGGCTCTTTAAGGCAGACTGGGGAAGTTAGATCTTGTTAAAGGTACAAGCATTCAAATGTTTACCAGGCGTCATTAAAGCACTTTTAAACACTGCTGCAGTTTATAAATGTGTATGATCCTGTTTTAAATGACTCAGTCTGGAGCTTGGTATCTCATCTCAGAGAGAGGTGCAGAGGAAGTCAGATGAGGACTGTTTCCAGAGCAAACACATCTCAGGTCTCTGTTGTGACCTGTAGAAATTATAATGAGCCAATTAAACAAGCACAAATAAGCTGTTTAAAGTTTAATGTAAATTATTCAAGAGAGTGTGCATTTCATTCATAATATCAAACTGTCTGTCTATAGTGCTCTCTGCGTCACAAGGCCAGATAATAAAGAAAGAATTCAATACAGGTCATTTTTTGGCCAGGTATCTAAACACATACCTGGCCAAGGAATTTGACTCTTGACAGAGTGAGTGAAGGTGCTGACTTAAAGTTAAATAAAAAAAAGAGTACATTCACTGCCTGGACACAGAAATACATACATAGATAGTTTAAGATAAGTCCAACAGATCTACAAGGTAAAAAATAAACACTTATATAAAGTACAAGTGTATATGTGTGTACGTTTGTGTGTGAAATACAAATACTGTGAATGTATCTAACTACACGCAGACAGTATGAATGTGAGATTAATAATTATATAAATACTGTATGTCTCCAGATAAATCAATATTCCCATATTCATGTTGCTCCTGCCGATTCAAACAGCCTCATTACAGCCTGTGGCATACTATACATTAAAATATAAGACCTGTGTGGTGTTTTGTGTGAGTGTTTGCAGAGGCGCGCCTCAGCCTGGAGCCGCTATGAGGATGGGGACTCTTGTTAGCAGGACACCGCGGCGGGTCCGGAGCTGTGTGGGGGGGAGCCGAGCTGCTTTCGGGGCCTTTACTTCCGTCATTTCCACACATCACTGGATGAACACCGTGGAGGTTGTTGCCTTGTTTGTTGTTGTTTTTTACATATATATTTCGCATGTGTGGCGGGCTGTAGTGAAACCCCACCCGGGATCCAGCTGGACACATAAATCTCCGGAGGTGGGAGGACGAGTTTCTGCCCGCCGCCGCTGTTACACTTTCTTTATCTAAATCACCGCATTGTTTTGCGGGATTACACCGCTGCTACACGCACTGTGGAGGAAAGTGGACGACATGCGTGCGGCAGCTGTTAGACGTTTATCGGCTTTTTAGTTTTAAACACCGTGCCTTGGCGGAAAGGAGAGGATTTCGTTTTATTTAAGGTAGCATGACGGGATCCGGAGCCGTCGAGCTAGCTAGCTAATGTTAGCATAGCGGCTAGCTAGCGTCGCGTTGTCACGATGAATGAGCTGTTGCATCGGTGTTTGCTCTCTTACGAGCGAAATGGGTCGCATATATTTTTATTTGGCAGTAAATTATCACATTGGTGCCCGGGGGAGTTGAATGCAGTCCGCTCCTGCTGTCCATATGGGCTGTGACAACACACCGCTTGCTAACGCTGCTAAGCTAGCATGCTAACCACAAGCTAAGACGCACTATCAGACAGCCAGCACATAAAATCAAAAAACATAGTCGGTGTGTCCTGTAAACATTAACATTAAACTGTATACATAGTATAATAATACAGCTTTATATGTGAGATGTTGGTTTAATGTTCAAGTTATTTGAAAAAGTTAATTAGTAGCACGGGCTTTGTATTCAAAGCCAAAATACACTTTGTCCTGTCAGCTAACTGTGTTATTTCTAAATATTCAACTAGCATTGGTTTAAATGGCATTATTTAGCTAATTATATTTTACTGAAATACTTGCAGGTGCCCAAGTACACCATCCTCCTAATAATACTCGTAACTGCAGATGTTTCAGTCCACCACATAGTAAGTCTGGACTGTTTAGGACTTGATTTTGTCTGAAACTGTGTTGTGGTCTTCCTCAGGTCCATTGACGATGAATGAGCAGGAGAGTGGGGTGGTCTCCTTTGATGAATATGTGCGGCAGAAGGCCCGCACGGTGCCTCAGCACAGGATGAAGGAGTTTCTGGAGTCTCTCTCCAAAGGCCCAGAGGTGCTGCAGGAGTTCAGCCAGCAGGGAGGGGCGGCCCCCACCACCACCACAGCCATGGTGTATCAGCAGCAGGGTGGCAACTGTGTCTACACCGACAGCACCGAGGTGGCTGGATCCCTCCTGGAACTGGCCTGTCCGGTAAGCTTCGTCCCTGCTAGAAACTATGGTGGTTTAAATTATATCAGGGCTGCAACTAACGGTTGTTTTCATCATCAATCGATCTTTTGATCATTTTCTTGATGAATCAATTAGTTGTGTGGTCCATAATTTTATAAAAATAGATAAATGAATAAAGGTGAAAAATGTCAATTGCTGTTTCTCAAAGCCAAAGGCGAAGTCCTCAAATGTCTTGTTTTGTCCACAACCCAAAGATATTCAGGTCTTTATGATAGAGGATTACAGAAACTAGAGAACATCCACATTTGAGAGCCGAATTCAGAGAATTTGGACACTTTTTCTTTAAACAAAACAAAACAAAACAAAAAAAGCCCCAAAATAATATGAAAATAGTTGACAACTAATCGATTCATCTTTGCAGCTCTAAAATATATTGTTGGTATACTTGCGTATGGTGCAATGTGCTGCACTTCGAGTATTCACATTTTATGGCAGGTGCAGGTGATCTCGGCAGACATTTCACCTCATCTGTCTGTTCATCAAGAGTCTGAACAACAGCTTCAAGAGCAGGTTAGTTCATACACCAATGTCAGCTTAACATAGTATAGCACACCATGTTTAAATTGCACAAGACAGATGAGGCTGGCAGGATCCAGAAACCCCATCATTACTCACTGTCAAAATGGAAACGAATGAGGGGGCAGTTTGATGTGTGAGTGGATACCTTAAATTCATTACAGCTGGAGTTAAGTAGCTTTGCTCTGTCAGATATGAACACACTTGGTGCTGATAAAATAATTTAAGATATCAATTAAAAACTAAAATGTCAGAATCTGCTAATCAATTTTCAGTTTTCCCTTTGAGAGCGTAGCTGCTATTCTACTGTTCGCAATACAGTCTTTTGTTATCAGTGCTTATAGGTAAATATGAAACTACATTTGTATTAGTACATATACCAGTAATATGCATTATTTCTTCGTGCTCTGTGCCTTATAAATCTATTCAGTAACACATTCACTCGATCCTAGCTAGTGGTTATTAGCCTCCCCCTCCATATTGATGTTACAAAGCATGGTCATGATTGGATTGATCACTGAAGCAGGATCAATCAGTCTCTCTCTCTACTGCCAAATTTGTCTGTCACTAAATGTCCTTAAATCTAAGAATACAACCTGAGCGCCTTTATAGATAAATATTGTGGATTTTCACTTTAATGGCGACAGATTTAGTTTAGCCTTTTTTCTGTGAAGAACAAAGTGCGTCTGGCATGGTTTCCCTGTAGTCTACACCGTGACTTGTAGACTTTGACCTTCTCCACATTTATGTTTTATACTTTTCCTCCTTTCCAGGTTCAGATTCAGGAACAGCAGGGCCAAGCAGTAGGCCAGGTTCTTCAGGTGGCCTCCCCCTCTCAGCAGGACCTGCAGGGAATCTCAACAGCACAGCTTGTTCAGCCAGGAGAGCTCACAGAGGAGCAGCAGCAGCAGGTACAGGGTTTATTTAAATAGTCAGTCAGATCAAGTGCATATCCTGCAGTGCGTTGTTGCTGGTTTGTGACTCTGTCGACTGTATTCTATAGATTCAGGCGCAGTTGGTTGCAGCTGTAGCTGGAGGACAACAAATTCAGTTGTCAAGTGGCCAACAAATCCAGCTACAGGGAACGCAGCATATTCAGCTGCCAGGAGGGCAGCAAATTCAACTTCAGGCTGGCCAACACATCCAGCTACAGGACGGCCAGCAAATTCAGCTACAGGATGGCCAGCAAATTCAACTACAAGGCGGCCAGCAAATTCAACTACAAGGCGGCCAGCAAATTCAACTACAAGGCGGCCAACAAATTCAACTGCACGGGGGTCAGCAAATTCAACTGCACGGGGGTCAGCAAATTCAACTACCAGATGGCCAGCAAATTCAATTACAAGGCGGCCAACAAATTCAGCTACCAGATGGCCAGCAAATTCAGCTACAGGGTGGCCAGCAAATTCAGCTAC
>JBAJHX010000096.1:13963982-14018485 GCA_037176925.1 Amniataba percoides
AGGGGGGGAGTGAGTCTGAGGTTTAGCGTCAGAGGCAGGTTTTTGTGTCCTAATATCAGCTGCTCAAGTAATGACTTGATCATTTCTTCCAGTGTTCATATATTCGATGCCTGGGTACACCTGCAGTATCAAGGAACGGATGTTGTATTCCAGCTGTAAGAACAGGCTACTGGAGGAGGTAGAGAGAGACTACCAGCTGGAGGTCAACAAAAAGGTACAAGTCCCATAGGTCATCCACAAATAAAATAACAGACGCAATCTGTAATATATCAACAGTAAATAAGGCCGCCGTAATTCACTTATAAACTGTTGTGATGATAATGAATGTTTAGCTCTGTTTAGTCATCAGTCTGTGTATTCTTCTGTGTAGATGGAGATTGACAGCGGCGACGGCCTGACAGAAGACTTCTTGTATGAGGAGGTCCACCCGATGGAGCACACCCTAAAGCAGGCCTTTGCCAAGCCCCGTGGACCAGGAGGGAAGAGGGGCAACAAACGGCTCATCAGGGGAGCAGGGGAGAACGGGGAAGACAGTTAGACATTATATATATAAGACATTATACACAAGCACACAAGCAAAGCAACACGATATCTATGAATTGACTTGTTATTTGACTGTTTAGCTTCTAGCCATTTTTTCTTTTTACTTGTGGACATGCATTTCACACACTGAAAACAGGAAAAAAACAGATCGACCACAAAGCAGAATTCATATCTATTTTCCTGCTGTGAAAGATGAGAGCGTCGCTATGAAAGTTATCTGAAAAATCTATGAAAAATACACAGAAGAAATGCCTTTTGGTTCCTTAACACACGACTGCATGTAGACAAAGTACTTCCACTTGTAGAGGAGATCCAAAAGTTTCCAGAAATACCAAATATGTCCAACTGAATTTTGATAAGATAGTCTGATTATAAAGATCAGTAAAAAGTCAGTACAGCTTAGTGAGGAGTCTGAACAAGCTGATGAACAAAAAGTATGACATTGTCAGATAATGTGAACCACAAGAATATCATTTTGAAATATAATAATTTGCTTTCTTGGTGAGTGTTTTATGAGACAAGTTATATACCACTCTTGTGCCTGTACATTAAAGAGGCTACAGCATCTTATTTAATGTAGCTTAGCATAAAGAAAAAATCAGTGGGGATCAGCAAGCCGGTCTCTGTCTAAAAGTAACAAGATCTCCTTCCAACACCTTTAAAACTCAAAATTTGACATGTTGTGAATTATTTGTTCAAACCATGTAAGGTATAAACATAAGGTGGAAAAATTACAAGTAGCAGTGTGGTAACATGCCCATTATTGTTGTTGTTGTGCGGCAGCAGTGAAGTACTTTTTCAAGCAACATAGTCTTCAGACTGACCATCTGTTGGTATTATTGTGGTTGCTCCATTTTATGCAATATTAATTCAGCTGTTCACAATAGTTGGGAAATGGCTGTGTAATGTCTGCTTTAGGTGGATTTTCCTTCATAATGCCTGGGTGTAGGCCCATGCTTTGCCCGTGGTTCACTCTTTAACACATGCAAATTAATCCCCGTCACGTTTAGCAGTCGCCTTTGCCTTCTCCAGTCACCCGAGCGCAGAGTGACCCCACTCAACCGAAGGCTGTCGTTTTACATGGTCCTACAATAAAATATTTTCTTTATTTTCTACTATCTGTGTCTTCATTGCCCTCTTCTCTGCCTGTGTGTGATATCCTTTAGTCATTCAACCCAGCAGCAGCAGCAGCAGGGATCACGGCTCAGCAGTAGAGGTCAATTTGTTGTGTGTGTTTTCCAGGAAAGCTCCCTACTCAGAAGCCGAGTGTTGTGCTGCTTTCATACCTCACGGGAAAGACGGCTGATGTGAACATGTTTTTCTTGGAAACCCAGTTCAGAGCTGAATGGGAGCTTTGAAGTGATCGTTTTCTTTGTACTTGTGGGCTGCTGGGTAGGTGACGATGAACCTTGACTTTGACTTCTGACATGACCCAGTTCACTTCATTTCCAGGAGGGCGAAAAATGCAAACATTTGCACCACATAGGTAAATTTAATCTTGATTATATAACAAGAAATGAAGACACAAAAGCTGTTCAGAGCATGGTAGAGAGTCAGTGAAGGAATAAGATGAGTGTGTGTTAATAAAGTACAATGTTTGTTTTACTGCACAAAATTAACCAAATGAAGGTAAAGAATTTATATAAAGCCAGAATCATGTAATCATTGAGTTACTCTGTGTAACAGAAAGATGTAAAGCGTAAAAAGCGACATTTCCATTGGACGCAAATGCAGCAGAAAACACATTATTGCCGGCAAATGCATCAAGTTCACCCAAACAATACCGGAAGTACTGCTCTTTACCTTCAAAAAAAGACATCATGAAATAAGACAATTGAATTTTTAAACAATACACTACCATGGTATTTTATCTGCATCAGATATCTCAGTTTATTTTATTTTTCTTATCTTAATCGATTGTATTTTGTTATTATTTTATCATGTCTGACTGCTACCACAACTTAATTTCCCTTTGGAGATCAATGAAGTCGTCTTGCTGTCTATTCATAAAGAAAACTTCACAGACTGCATTTTTTTTAGGTGGATCAGGTTACAGACTCGTGGTTCAAGTATTTACAAACCTTTACTCCTCATATGACGGTAAAACTTATCTTCCACTTTTCTCCCCTCCACGCCTTGCATCTTATTTTGTAGGAGCTGCAGGAAGTTCCGTGTGTGTGTGTGTGTGTGTGTGTGTGTGTGTGTGTGTGTGTGTGTGTGTGTGTGTGTGTGTGTGCTGACAGTGAGCTGCTGTCACTGCGGGCGCTGAAACACAAAACCCTTCTTGGAAACTGATTCCAGGAACCTGCGACATGTCCGGAGTGAACTGAGCTGTTTTCTGTCCCGCAGTTTACTGAGTAAAGAGCTCACACACCGCAGGCACACTCGGATATTTATCTCTCCTGTTTTTTTTTTGTTTTTTGTTTTAAATCAGGACAAGCCATCATTTTATTTTCCGACATCCAGAGAGGTTGTTGGACTGTGATGATGAATTATTTACTGTGAAAGCCGCTGGATTATTCCCACTCTTTCATTATTTTGAATTTTTTTAACCATCTGGTCGTGATCCTTATGATTTTCTTTGATTTAAGGTAAGATTATTTTACATGAGCAACAAAATATATAAAAGATCTGTTGTGTCAAAGCGTTTTTTCTAGGTTTTTTTCCTGGCATAAGATAACTGCCTAATGTCTGAGTGATAATCAAACTGTATGTTGAGCTTTTAGCTATAATATAGATATAATAATTAGTTGGGTTTTTTTATTATGCTTTTTGTTGTGTTAATACTGTTTATTTAGGTTTTGTCTTAGTTTGTTGGGGTGTGTTAATTTTAGACAGTAAATTAATGTGATGATATCCTGAATAAAACCTTTGCAACCAAAACACTAATTTCACCATTAAAAGTTCATTTTTGCATTACAACAATATAAGCTTTTTATGTCTAACATGGGAAGGTAATATAGTCTTTCATTGATCTTCAGAGGGCAAATTCAGGCAAATTAAAAACAGAAGGAAAAAGACAGAAATTGTACAAGAGCACCTAAGACTAGATTATAAGGCAAGACTGACAGCAGTGTGAGTAGTAAGATCTAACAGCAGCATACGCCAGATGTAATGTTACATAATGAGCTTATATGTTATATGTAATCCAATACAATGCATTATTATTATGTATGTGAGCAGAGCTGCTGTAAGTCAGAAATGGTTGCACGGGCACTGACCATTTCCCATCACGAGGAGCGTGCAGGTTCCTGCTGCCCACATCCCTCTCCTCCACCCTGGGACCCAGCAGAGGACCTCCGCTGCATCACCACCACCTTCCAGTATCTACACACCTCAGGTACAGCTTCATTGATTTTAAAATAGCATTTTATTCCATGAAAACACATCTGACCATTCGTCCCGAGTCTGTCTCGTCTAAGTAATATTCATGTAAAATGGTAGCATTTTGGTGGTGGTGGTGGTGGGGCGGGGGGTAACAGCACTTGAGTGAGTTCAGGAATCAAATCTCAACTCAGCACTGTGAGAAAACCTTCACTAAATCTACACATGTAAAAACTGAAGGCTGATATCCAAACATCTGCTCTGCTCACAGGCTGGTACTGGGGCACCATCTCAGCGACTGAGGCTCGGGAAGCTCTTCTAGAGAAGCCTGAGGGCACATTTCTCATGCGGGACAGCAGCCACCCTCAGTACATGCTGGCCCTGTCGGTGAAGACCCGCTGCGGACCTACCAGTGTGCGCATAGAGTACAGCAGGGGCTCTTTCTGGCTGGACTCCATTTCCCCCGGCCTGCCTCACCTGCAGTCCTTCCCAGACGTCCTCAGCCTCATACAGCACTACGTGGGCTCGGGCCACGCGCCTGCCGCGGGCCTGCCATCTAATGACATCCATCCGGGAAGCGAGCCTGACCCCACCAAGCACGCAGTTAAGGACAGCAGCGTGCCTCTGAAGCTGATGCAAGCCCTGCACAAACCAGAGGCCTTCCCCTCCCTGCAGCACCTGACGCGCCTCACCATCAACAGGCACGCCAGATGCCCCGAACAGCTGCCACTCCCGAAGCCTCTGCTGCGCTACCTGCAGGACTACCCTTTCCACATATGAGGGTCTCTGTCCCCTCTGATACTGGACACAGCGAGGGGGGGAAGCAGGTCTGGGTCACACTCCGTGAAAACACACAAGTGAATCCAGGACAGTTTGACACCCCAGGCACCAGACAGCGGCTCAGAGGGGGAGGACACCTGAGTGTGGCCTCACTGCCCATGAATGTCTTACTACACTGCTACTGCTGTTCTCCACAACATCATTTGTTCTATTTTTATATGTCTCTGTCAGCTACTGTAAACTATTTCTATTTCTGCAATGTCAATGTGGGTGGTCTTGTTTTTTTTTGTTGTTGCTTTATGTGCTCCATTTCTCACAAGTAAGAAGAGAGTCATACAGATTTTTGCCAGTGGTCCTCTGTTTTCTCCTCCCTGCTCTGGAGCTCATTGTGCAAGCACTAAAGGATCACAGGTTTGCATAGAGTTAAATAAAGCAATGTGTATTCACTGTTCTTGAAATCAATTAACCCAAGCCAACAGAGCTCATGTGACACGGGCAACTTTTGGGTGAAGTTATGGTCATGTTTTTCTTTTCTTCTTTCAAGTGTCATCACTCTCCCAACACAGCATGTGTTCTGATCATCGTTTTGTTTGGAGGTTTGTTCCCTGCTAGGTGTCACTGTAATGTCACTTTTCTTGATGCATGTCTGAGTTCTATTGGACAGATTCAATCACAGCATAACAAAGAATTTGAATAGTTTAAGGCTACACTGATAAGGCGTTTTGTTGTTTTGTTATATGAGTGTGAGACTGGAGGCCCTGATGTGGTTGACATTTTATTAAAAAAAAAAAAAGAAAAAAAAAGAATAAAAGACCGGGAACAATTTGTATGATGTATTTCTTTTATTCGCAGAATCCATCTCTAAAATTAGGGATCCTCTATGTGAGGAGGTAAAATACACTGCACTCTGTTTGTGGTGGCTATTAAAGGACATCTGTTTACAAACTGGTTTTATTTTCAGCTGAGGATCATACATTCATGTGGAATTCAGAGAAATGTTTGTTTTTTACAAAGTGTTTTTTTTTCATGGTTGAAACACTGGTCACTTGAGCATGCAGATAAATGTGAGGCAGTTGTATTACTGTTTTCATGGAAACGCGCCTGAGTTGGTTTCCACGAGGTGGAACTGAGCAGTGCTGAGAAAGCCTCTTATCAGGATTAGAGTAAGAGCCGCAGTTATTAATACACTACTGCACCAAGTGACTGTCTCTCTCTCTTTCTCTCTCTCTGTCTCTCAGTCTGTGCAGTCTGTTGCAGTCTTTTGAAATATCTTTGAATGCTCGGCATCATCAGAACACTTTATGATTACAATCTCTATCACAAAAGCAGAGACGTTACTGTCCTGCAATCAACAGCAGCCTTTCACCTAGTATAACCTACCGAAGGTTATGCAGATCTAATGCAGCATTAAACTACTTTTTTGTAACACACAGTAATGGAAGACTCACTCAGATCCTGTACTTAATGTAAAAAATAGCAATACCACAATGTGAAGTGCACATAAAATATTAAAAGTAAAAACATGCATAATGCGATAGACCCTTTCAGACTGACAAATTATTATAAATACGATTTGATTACAATTATAGATGCATGAAAGCAGCATTTCTATGTGCGTGTAATAGAGCTCATTTTAACTTCTCTACATATGCTGGGTAGGTTACTACATAACAGTATAATATATTAATCATAAATGTTCCATAAATTCAGAATTAGCAAAGCGACTGAATTATACCAGCAAATGTACTTTTTACTCCACCCAATGTCGTGGAGTAAAAAGTACATTCTTCATTACTGTACTGTAGAAGCATACGTAGAAGCAACACTCAAGCCAAGTGTAAGTGCCTTACATAACTGGATTACCAAATGGACAAAGTGTGCAACTGCCCTAAGCAAGTCCCATATTCACTGCATCTCCACCTGCTGCAGGAAAAATTAAAACATGCACAACTAAAGCACAATTAGGACCCAGAAGCTCATTTTTACCATGGAGCACCTATGCAGGTTAACCACTTTGTACTTACATACAGAAAATTGTATTTACATACTTAAATACTTAAGAGTAAACATTAGTTAGTTAAATCAGTCGATTGCTTTTTCAATTGGTCAATTAGCTGTTGGTTCCATAAAGTGTAAAAAAAAAAAATGTGAAAAACATTGATCATTATTTCCCAAAGCCCAACCTGACATCCTCAAATTTCTTGTTTTGTCCACAACCCCAAAGATATTCAGAATACAGTCAGAGAGGACAAAAGAAACCAGTAAATATTCACATTTTAGAAGCAGAAATCAGAGAATTTGGATACTTTTCCCCTAAATTATGACTCAAAACGACTGGTTAATAATCAGAATAGTTGGCTAAATAATAATAATAATAATAATAATAATAATAATAATAATAATAATAATAATAATAATAATAACAATAATAATAATACTTTTGTTGTGTATATAGTATAATTATATCCCCTCCTACTCACTTCCTGAATACAGATAATCAAATATAATACGGTATCTTACTGTACACTACAGTAATAATGGTATATAAAAATGATAATTAGCTGTATATGAAGTGTGTGTTCAGTCAGTCAGTGTATTGTTGTCCTCCCTCTCCCTCTCCCTCTCCCCACCCCCTCACTTCCCTCCTGTTAATCCTCCAGCAGCAATCAGGGAGCAGAGACGGAGGCCAACAAAGCACCACTTTGAAATCAGCTGGACTCGTTTTAAACCAATCAATAGGTAACAATATGACGTTCATAAGACAAGTAGAGTCGCAGCAACTTTTCAGCGCGTCTCATTGGCAGTAATATCGTTGTATATAGTCTGTAAACTGCATTTTCTTCCGATATTTTGCTCTCGCTAGCCAACCAGCTAACGGACCGATAATGTCGCTTTGACTTCCGTTATGCTAAGCTAATTCCGCCTAGCTAACTAGCCGTGCCGGTTTGTGGCACAAATGAAAAATAGTGCAGAAAGAAAGGCAACATGAACACGCAAACTGCGTATGTGTTAGTATTTTATCAAAAAACATCCTGCAACCGCTTTTTGAAGCACCTTTTAAAGAAGAAATCTCGCCGGCTAGCTTTACATCCGGCTAGCTGTTAGCTTCAGGAGCTAGCGTCAAGTCTTTTGTAAACAGAGACTCAAATCTAGGTCAACCAGCACTGATGTGATCCTTAATTATAATCCTATGACCAGCCTACAAACACATTAATGTTAAGGGTAGTTAAGTGAGTGAAAAGGAGACAAACTGGGTGATTTGTGCAGCCGGGACACTGGAGCGGAAATGTATCACGGAATAGAGTTTACTAGTCTGATTTTTTAGCCAAATTCAGAATAACATTATGTTTTTTTAAGCTTCTCGAGTGTCCCTGCTTGTTTTAAACCGCATGTGTAGTTGCTTGATTGGTTATAATTGCGGCAGTGCTGACTAAAATCCAGAAAGTTAAAGATTTAGCCTGGGGTGTTGGTTTCAGAGGCGTTGTGTCAACACAGCTGAAGGTTACCGGCACAAGTACTTGCATAATGCCCGAATGCAATAAAAACCATCCCTCTCTGTTTTTTGTTGTTGTTCTCATCTCCCAATCTTTTTCTTTTCTGTCTTTTCCTGTGTCTGTCTTGCAGCAGCTATGGCAGCCATCAGGAAAAAGCTGGTGATAGTTGGAGATGGAGCCTGCGGGAAGACCTGTCTGCTCATCGTGTTCAGTAAGGATCAGTTTCCAGAGGTCTACGTGCCCACGGTGTTTGAAAACTATGTGGCTGACATTGAAGTCGACAGCAAACAGGTACGGATGATCTTTCTCCTCTCGCGTTTCAGAGTCAGAAGTGTGCGACCAGGCACGTAGATGAATGTTGTTGACTTATCTTGAGGGTTTGTGTTGATGAGAGGCTTGTCCAGGATGTGAGTGTTTAACAAAGCGTGTGTCCGTCTTGATAGCGGCTCTGGATGAGGTCGAAGGCATTTTAAAGAAAAACAGAAGAGCTAAGTCTGTTCTGCTTTAAAAAGCATTTTATTTACTGTCCTCTGTTTGGAAGACTGAATGTGAAAAAGGGCGGGTCAATATGCAAAAGAAACCAGATTGCTACTACTTTAGATATTTTATACTATTTAATTTAATTTTCACCAGTAAAAAAAAAAGTGTGCCAGACAAGCTTGTTTCCTATGTTTTTATGACATCTCTGTAACACCACAATGTTATATTTATAATTGCAAGTTGTTGACATGTTTTATCTTTTATTAAAATAATTGCAACTCTTGTGATGTGGATATTGCAGTTGGACATTTTCACTTTAGTGCCTTTAAAAGTTCCCACAGTAGAGGAAAAAGTAGTGTCCTTTTGTAGATTATCATAAACGCAGATATGTTTCTGTCTTGCAGTCAACAGCGCTCTTACATCAGAAGGTACAATGTGCATGTTGTTTATCTGAAATCATGTTTCCTCTCATGCACATTTGTAATGCAGCATTACACTGAATACATGTTTGTTTTGTATCACATAGTGGTGAAAGAAGTGCTCAGATCCTGTACTTTATGTAGAAGTAACAATATCTCAGTGTGAAGGTAATGATATGATACATGGGAAAATGTTTAATCAGCCATTATTTTCAAATCAATTTTTTACAGGGAATTGGTTTGTATGTACTCATTGGTCCAATATATAATGCCAAACCTTGGCATTGTCAGACCACAATCACCCTAAACATTAAAGATAGCCTTTATCAGTCCTACAGTGGGGAAATTCACAACATGAGCATGATTTGGCTTCATGTGGTTGATAACCTGTTTACTGTAATGGCAGGTCGAGTTAGCACTGTGGGATACGGCAGGTCAAGAGGACTATGACCGACTGCGCCCGCTCTCCTATCCAGACACCGATGTCATTCTCATGTGCTTCTCCATCGACAGCCCTGACAGCCTTGGTAAGTTAACACAGAGAGCTGACAGCTAGTGGTAAGGTTTGTGGTACTTTTTCTCTGTTACATCTAAATTTAATCTAAATGTCAGCAAAGGTTTTGCTGGAGAATGAACCAGAGAGATTTAGAAATGGCCCGAATAATGTCATCTTGATAACCAGCCACAAACTAAGTACTTAAACAGGCATTTCTGCTGGACACTTCTCCTCTGGTCATTTTTATTACATCATGTGTTTTTTGGCACGCTCCTGTACATTGCAACTACATACACACACACTGTTATTGAGGCATTTATGTTGTGAAATTTATTAGGAACCTCTGCAACAATGAGACATTTCTCCATCTAAGAGTCAGTCATTTTCTGCTCTATTTAATTCATCTGACCTACATGTAGCCATGTGCCTGCTTTGACTGATGGTGTCTTTTGTCTCCTTATTTAGAGAATATCCCTGAGAAGTGGACTCCTGAGGTGAAACACTTCTGCCCCAATGTTCCCATTATACTGGTGGGAAACAAAAAGGACCTGCGTAACGATGAGCACACCCGGAGGGAGCTTGCCAAAATGAAGCAGGTAAAAATTTAGTTTCAAAACAAATGAACAATCTTTCAGTGGTGAAATGTTTCTTTTCTAAAACCTCTCCTTATGTTTTTCGTCAGGAACCTGTGAAACCAGAGGATGGACGGGACATGGCTAACAGGATCGGTGCCTTTGGATACATGGAGTGCTCTGCAAAAACAAAGGATGGCGTGAGGGAAGTGTTTGAGATGGCCACCAGGGCTGCACTACAGGCCAAGCGGGGAAAGAAGAGCAGTAAATGTGTCCTACTGTAAACGGGGGCATGAGGACGGCCTCCTACAGAGGGGGGAGAGAAGAAGGAGCGTTAGGTCAAACCTACCCCCAAACACACCCACACAAAAGACTGTTCTCCCCAGTTTTTACTAAAGGTGTAATGCTTTTACTTTTTTTGTCTTAAGCAAAAGTAGTCAGGTTCTGTCAGTATTCAATTTTGAGGTTATGGAAAATACTTTTTTGTACTTTAACATGAGTAAATTTGCCATAATGAAACCTCCTTTATCAACATGTACTATGTAATTAAAGAGGTCAGCCAGGGGACCCGTTGTGTCGTACCTGCCAACTACAGTTAAGTGCTTAAGCCCTGCCTGCTGATCTGAGGAATGTTTCCACAGCCAACTAGGGTGAAGTACCTGTACACTGTGACCAGTAGTCCTTTAATTATTTCAACAAACTGATGCACACATGAAGTCGAAATTTGTTTGTGTGCTTCATGTACAAATCCCATGTGCATTGTGACCACATGCACAATATGAGACTGGAAACTCATTTTGTTAAAACGCAAATGGAAACTTAGTGTTTTGTGTAATAAATTACTTTGTAAGAATCTCGATCATTTGTATCACTTGCCTGATAAAAAGTCACAGTCCGCTGTGGGTGCTGAGTAAAGATTTTAAATGGTTTTAGAAACAAAACACTTCGGAGGATAAAGATCTGGTTTTAAGTTACTGCATAATGAGGGCACTTTCTGGACTTCTGTACCTAAGCTAACATAGCATAAGCTAACACTGCATCATCAAAAGTGCTTTATTTATCATACACTGCACACAAACCATACAACACAAGAAAATTACAGCTCCCAGTTCTTTGGTCTTTTACTTTTCTGTTTCATTTTTTTGTCCAGACAAAATTTTGTTTGGCAATTTGTTTACACATAATTTCAAGTCATTTAGGTTTTAACTTATAAACCAATCCCAGATGATATGACAAATGACATATTTTGAAAATATAATGCCATCTTTCATTCAAGTGCTAGAAATATGGATGAAATACATATTGTATGAAAATGACATTTGTTTTACATTATGAACATACAATGCACCATACAGTTCAGGTGCCAGCTTATTAGGTACAGGACAACAATCTACAGCCTCTAAAGGGATAATACAGTTGAATGAACTCAAAAATATTTTCACTACTTTCTGTATATTTTCTGTATTAGACTGCACGAGTTTTAGCTACGTGTACCCAATGAACAGGCAGCTGAGTCTGAAGTTTTGCAGAGTAATGAGTCCCTGGAGAATAATATCGAGGTTAAAAATGAGATAACAGTAATTTTATGTTGCTCAGTGTGAGAAACAACATGTCAAAATCAAAATGAAAAACATTTCTCAGTGAATCCTCCAGCAACAAAATATAGAGAGAACAAACTTGACAAAGGGCCGCATCTGAGTCTCAAGGCAACATCAGCAGTGGCAATTCCTAAATATATTTCCAGGCTGATGAAGTGATGCCCACTATGAACCACCAATAAAAATATTCAAAATAGATTAAATCTATTATTGAACTTATAAAACAAAACGTATATATAACATGGAGTGTCCAGGGGAGTAAGTCTCACGTGGCGTGTCACCCTGCTGTGGAAAAGCTTCACAATACTGTCTTTCCTCTGACTGACGGCCGCAGCTCGGCATCAGAAACTGTTGCGATAGTCATCAGCGTAATAGTCACTGGTTCTTCTTGACTGGAAGTCCTGAGCGGGCGAGGAACACCGGAACCAGAGCCAGCGCTCCCAGAGCCATGGCCATTAGTGGTCGGTAGAAAAACCAACCTACTCCAATGGTGAGGAGAGACAGAGAGCAGGAGATGCACAGGGCGAAGAGCTTCAGCCCCACGGACACGAGCTCTCTGAGAACAGGAACCCAATCAACTGTGGGCACACGGCAGAGAGGGACAGAAATGAGATGTAGGGAAATAAAACCACGTATTGTGTGCAGCAGCAACGAGTATGTCTTTACCCAGTGTGTAAATGATGCGCATGGTAAGCTGAATACTGAGGAACATGAGAGCCCAGCCTGCAGCGCGGAGTCCCCACGTCGTCATACTGTTGTACTGGTGTTCTTTCTCGAAAACCTCCTACAGAAAACAACATGTCAGCATCAACCAAAAGAGCCAAATACCCACTGGAAAATGTGTGAAAACTAGACAACCATGGGTGTGAAAAATAAAATATCTTTCAGTTTCTCCCTCAGGACAAATTAAGTTAAATTGACTGTGGTGTCTGAGAAATGTAATAAACTCCTCACTGACCTCTGCAGAGAGCTCCTCCAGGTACAGGATCTCCAGAGTGTCTCCTGACTTGGTTTTAAAGGGCACCAGCTGCTCCCCTCTCTGCATGGCCACAATACTGACCTGAAAAACACTCAGCGTTTTTACCAACGTCTGAAAAGATGGGCCATGATCTTAGCTGAAACAGCACATGTACTGTAGAAACCAAAGACCAAACAATGACCTGGAAATAATCAGCAGATTAACTGATAATTAAGATCATTTTAAGTTGCAGCAGTAATTGTAATAGTCTACTACTTTTTGAACCATCAATTTGTCAATAAAGGGTCCAAAAATGAATATTACAAGTTCCCAGAGGCCAAAGAGACTTCTCAATTGTACAAATATAACAATAGTCATATAAGATAATAACAACAAAATGCAATAAATCCTCTAATTTGAGCAGCTGGAACCAATTGATCTTTGATAAATTACTTAAAGAAGATGAATTGAGTATATTAATTAATTTAGCTAGGTTTTCTGTTGTTGAACTAGTCCACCAGACTAATTGTTTCAGCGCCACTTAAAAGAGCCGAGTGATGTTGATGGTAAACACATTAGTATTAAATGGGTGTGGTGACACTGCATGCAGAAAATGCTTCAGTTCAATGATCCACATCATCATGAGCAAAATAAATGTCTTAATTCGTCTGCAGTACTCACAGTCTGAGCTGGGCCGTGGTGAGACATCTCGCCGCTCAGCCCAGCAAAGGAGAATCTCACACGCACATCCCCAACCTTATGAAAAAAAATAAAAAAAGAACAACTCAATATCTACTTCAAATGTAGAGTACACAACCCATCAGAGCCCACAAGCTCACGTATGAAGGAGAAGAACAGTAACACTCACCTCTGGCCTGCGTGGGTTCTGAGTGTGATAAAAATAATCATCATCGATGCTGAGAAAAGGGTCAATGTTCACTGCAGCTAAATCCCTCAAACTCAGTGTCTGAAAGTTATTGATCTGCTCCACCAGGCCTGAGGATGACCAAGCAATCAGCTGATGAACAGAGAGTAAAAAATCTGCGACACAGCACAGCATCCATCATTTCTGCATGTATAGAATCACTTTGCTCAGACAAATACCTTTAGACAGAATGAAAGGTCCAACTCTGACTTCAGGAGCCACCACGGTGACGCTCTCGACTGCCATAGCACTAAAAATGTAAGCATTAGATGAAAGACAAACTGCACACAAACACAAAAAATGTTATGGCTAATGCCACTGAACAGAACAGAATAAAAACATGTAAGTACCTCGGGTTCTGGTGACCGATTTCTTTATCAAAATGGCGACTGTTGATCAGTTCTGACTTCCACTCGGTGTCTTAAACGAAAGGATTTATGTTGCTTCACTTCACGTTGCAAATTGAATACGCTTGTACAAAACAGTGTCAAAGTAAGAAAACAACTCACTGTAGGTGTACGTCGTCTCCGTTTTGGTCTCGCCGCCCTCTTGGTAGTCCCTGAAATCAGTTGCACAGTAACAAACTCACTTTAGGCTCATGGCGCACTGAGCACCGGCCAACATTTTTCACAGCTGACCCCACCCTGAGCACTGAAATATGCGGACAGACTCACTTGCTCTCTGAGTACTCCACCCACTGATACATCTCCACCTGCCTCTTCAGTTTCACTGCCTGTACCACCACTCTGTAGTTGGGGTCATACAGAGGCTACACACACACACACACACACACACACACACACACACACACACACACACACACACACACACACACACACACACACAAATGATTAATTACAGTGGTGCTTTAACAGTCGCTGCTGATTTTTTTTTCCTGGCAGCATGTCACTTAATAAAACTAACAAATTAGCAACAAAATAAAACAGGAACAATTTACGTGTTTGAAAAATATGTCCTGTTTTACTCCCTAAATGAGGAGGATTTAAAGAGAATAAAATTATGCACTTGTGGAGCAATCAGATGTCAATAAACAATAAACTGAAAATTAAAAAACGGTTTACCTGTGAGGTGCGCAGCTGAGCAGACAGGTGAACTAAATGATTGTTGTTCTGCAGGTCTAGGCTGGAGAAAGACCCCAACGACACAACCTGAGAAAGACCCTCATCAAGGGAGGAGGCTTTCCGCAGAGACCGGCCCTGAGCACAGACAGAGTCACAGACAGCGTGCAAATATCTGACTGACATGGATGCAGCTGGTTTCGTGTTTTCTTCCCACTGTGTGCACATTTCTTACCTCATTGGTGAAGAGAATGTAAATTGAGAGGAAAAACAGTCCAACACCAACAACCGTCCCTCCTGCAGTTTCACTCAGTCGCTCCAAGAATCCAGGCTTGGACTGAGTAGATACACGCTTGTGCTGGTTTGGGTCATTACCCGAAAACTGAGAGCCAAACAAAACACACACAAAAACAACAAAGGCTGAATGAAAATTATCACAGCTCAATATCCAAAGAAAATATGGTATTTCTGGTTATTCTGGATTGAGGCTCTGAATTGGCATCCGTTAAAATAATAATTGACCGCTGTTGTTGCCCCTGACAGAAACATGTTGTCATGGAAACTAATTAATCATGTTTCATTATGACAGGATTAACTAAATAGCGTGAATAGTAATATGACAGAGTTGTCCAGCAGTCACTCAGGTACAGTTTATCAACTATTAATGAACATAAAACTTTAAAAAGTGTTGATTTCCTCATCTGAAGCAATTGATAACTCAATCAGTGTGCAGAGAGGAACCGAACCGGCTGCAACAATTCAAGCATTTGGTGCTTTTTACTCATTTGTCCCGTGTTTTTCCATTGTTTAACATCTAATAACCAGCCTTGTCTCTAACACAGAGCTGCAGTGAACAATGAGTGACCTTCTTTCTTTATGTGCATCTGAAGCTAACTTGCCAGTCTGGTGAAAGCTCATGTGAGTCAACACTTGTGTATCCTCTGTCAGTAACAACAGACCTGAAGCACTGACACACCTCTGTGCTAATTTTACTTCATGACCTCATTTACATGTTTCAGCCACTGGCAGTATATAGAGACCTCTAAAAATGTGTATATGAAGGCTGTGGTTTGAACTAACAAAACATATCAGTAAGCTTTGACGGGCTGTTTCGTGTCATTTACAGCAAGTCCAGAAAGAATCGGCCATATTAGTTATTTTGAATTTACTGCAGAGATAATGAAAGTGATGGCGGTAGTTTGGTTTGGGTGCTAACATTAACGCTGCCGTGACGTTCATTGATACCAAAGTCGGGGAATAGTTACTGTTTGTTGCGTAAAACCAAAGTATGTTAGCTCATAAACTTACTGTCTGTGCTGAAGACATTTCTTCGACTTTCTTCAACTCTGCAGTCAAACTCTAACACCGCGAAGATGCAGCTACCGGAAGTCCACTCATCAACGGGTGAAGTCAGGGTGAATGAAGC
Source organism: Amniataba percoides (assembly GCA_037176925.1). Classification (NCBI taxonomy): domain Eukaryota; kingdom Metazoa; phylum Chordata; class Actinopteri; order Centrarchiformes; family Terapontidae; genus Amniataba; species Amniataba percoides. The sequence goes on from JBAJHX010000096.1 coordinate 13,980,077, forward strand.
ACGGCGTAGACCGGAACTCGCCCGGGGAGGCGGAGTCAGTGTTAGATATTAAAACTTGTTTCTACCAATACCGCCAAGAGCCCCGGTGTTTTCAACAAGCGCAACTGCAGAGATACGTTCTTCCCCGACCAGGATATCTTGGTTTCAAAGCATGATGGGTAATTGAGTTTTTGTTGCAGGTTACCGTCAGCGGGAGAAGTTATGACATGGTTTCATTTCATTTCAACTGATACCCAAAGATTTAAACATTCTCCAATATTTCGTCAGGTCACATTTGAAAAAGAGATTTAAATTTCAGTGATATTTTTGCTTGCTTAAATAAAGCATATATATATTCAAAAAAAAGTACAGTATGACGTATAGTTGTCAAAAAAAGAGATTGTTAAAAGATAAGAGAATTTGTTTGGACTTTTCCAAACAAATGAACACGTTTCCATAGCAGAGACTTTCCTCTCCAATTAAGATGGCACAACCTCTCAAATAAAATACATTAACTGTACATTCAGTAATAGTAGAGCTGATAATACTAGTTTATTTTTACTTTAGCAGAATTTTGAATGAAGGATCTCATCTCACTATCTTCATTCAATACCTCAATCTGCAGTGACTGGGAAATCCCTTATCACATTCTTTCTCTCTGTGTGTCTCGCTTTCACATGCACACACAAACACATACACACGCGTTGATACACACACACACACACACACATACACAGGCATAGTCTTAAGAGGATTATTGTAAAGGGGAACACAAAGCAATTACTGTCACATATCATCATCATACCTGTGTCTCTCTGTATAAACATATGCACATGCTCACACACACACACACACACACACGATCACAATACTGCAACAGGCAACAGTCAGAAAAGGCGTTGAGTAAGAAACAAGTGGAAACACTGCTAAGATGCAGGAATATGATATTATTGTGCTTGGAACAGGACTTAAGGTAAGAAAACTTGAATTTCTTGTCAAATTTGTGGCTTTAATGTTACAAGCATCTGTCAGGGCAGGGCAGCCTCTTAGGAGCAAGAGTCTAGAGCTGCAAAGATTTTTACCCATTAAATACTCAAAGTGTCTTCTGCTGCGAAGTCTTCAGTGCATGTAGAGAAATATGATCTGTATTCAGGGTTTTTATTTGCAGAAAATATGTTATTAAATGCATCACAACTGATGTCATCAGTTTATTCACACCAGTATCATCTTCCTACTGAAAAGAAGAAGAAATCTACTTGGTTTTCCCAACTTCTGTTTTTACTGATGCCAGAACATTTTTCTTGAGCAAAAGGAGGATTAGTGCTCTGACCTGATACCACAGTTTTATTCAAGAGATGAATTATCCCTAGTAAGAATCATTACCTCAGCTACTACTAACAATGAGTATTTAATCATTTGTACTTTCCCCTAAACAGCTTTTTATTACAAATCATGTTAATACTTTCTCTGATTATTCGCAGGCAGACCCTCTCAGCTCCTGCTGGCTGATTAAGGGATTTAATTAATTGATTGTTGTATTATATTAGATTATACTAGTCCTGATCTACAGATGCACAGAGCCAACTGCTGTCCTGCACTTCACTGTCATCTCCCTGTCTGTCTCAGGAATGTGTCCTCTCTGGTTTAATGTCTCAAAGTGGAAAAAAGGTCCTTCATATTGACAAGAATCCTTACTATGGAGGAGCGAGTGCTTCCATTTCCCCCCTTGAGGAGGTACAACACATCAGTGCACATGCATCTCCTCCGTTTTACAAAGCTGTTGCCACATTGCTCATGAGTGATGTCAAATGATTTAATATTTGTCCAAATTTACAGCTGTACAAGAAGTTTAAGGTTCCAGGTCCTGCAAAGTCATTGGGTCGTGGAAAAGAGTGGAACATTGACCTCATCCCCAAGTTTTTGCTTACCAATGGTGAGAGTTTTGTGCTGTTCATGTGGACCTGTGATTTTGTTGTGCATCATCTTAGTGTAAAGAGTTCATTGTTCACCAATTTCTGTACCCTCTGCTGCATCTTTGCTTCAGGTCAGCTGGTGAAAATCTTGGTGCACACTGATGTAACTCGGTACCTGGACTTCAAAGTCATTGAAGGCAGCTATGTATACAAAGCAGGAAAAGTGCACAAAGTCCCCGGAACAGAGGAAGATGCCCACACTTCAGGTGATGAACAAAGTTGCAGTAATTTTTCCAACATGTTTCCTGCATATTTGTAACTCCATTTCATAATGTCCATACATTTTTATGTCAGATCTGATGGGGATGTTTGACAAGAGAAGGTTCAGGAAGCTGCTGCTCTTTGCGCACAACTTCGACATGAGAAACCCTCGCACCTACCAGGACGTGGATCCCAACAAAACCACTACGCGGGACCTCTTCTGCCGCTTTGACTTGGGACTGGATGTTATAGAGTTCACAGGCCACGCCATCGCCTTACACACCAGTGAGAGGTCAGTCCCAGGATCTTAAGACGACAGATGATCCCTTAAGTTGAAGCCTGCCTGCTCTCATGTCCTGTCTCTGGGTAACCTTGTAGTTATTTGGATCAGCCGTGTGGGGACACCATCAGGCGGATCAAGCTGTACTCTGAGTCCCTGTCCCGCCACAACACCAGTCCATACCTCTACCCTGTGTACGGGCTGGGAGAACTACCACAGGGATTTGCCAGGTTCTAGTTATATATTTTATTATGTCTTCCAGTTTTATACCTCTTAGTTGTAAATCTAATTGTTTAATTTAAATTTAAGTCTGTACTTATCAATCTATTAGTACTCTTGTACCATTATTTATTTCTGTATTTTTATTGTCTATTTTCTTTGTTTGAGTAATTGTGCAAATATTCTTGTGCATTGTTTGTAGGGAGCAAGAGATTTAAGAATTTTAGTGACATTATGTGACGTTATTGTTGTGCAATGACAATGAATTCTTGACTCTTGACTCATAATGGACCCATATTGTCCAACCTGCATCTTTGTGTTTCAGACTGAGTGCAGAGTATGGAGGAACCTTCCTGTTGAACAGAGCAGTGGATGAGATTGTGATGGACAAAGGCAAAGTGCAAGCTGTGAAATCTGAAGGGAAGGCAAGTTTTTGCCTTGTTGTTTTCTTTTTGTTTTTTTTTTGGTTTTGTTTTGTTTTTGCAGTAGTTGTAAAGAAGTACGAATGTTTGGAGAAATTGTCCTGCAGCACAATTGTGTGCTAAGTAATTTTGTCTCTATCCCTTTAACAGCTGTTCCACTGCAAACAGCTCATCTGCGATCCCAGCTACGTTCCCAATCGAGTGAGGAAAGTGGGGCGTGTGATAAGAGTCATCTGTTTATTAAATCATCCGGTTAAAAACACCCATGAGGCCAATTCCTGTCAAATCATCATCCCTCAAACTCAACTCAACAGGAAATCTGGTATTTTGTCTGTTTTTTCCTCTGCCAAAGCATGAGAAATGAGTCAAAACTGAATTTGTTGTGCTAAAATCAGAACATTCACAAGTTTGGTTGAGATTTGTTTGTAAAAAAAAGCTGATTCCACTGATTCCCAATTAACAGAAAACCTCCTCTCTTTTGTCCATGCAGACATCTATATATCTGTGGTGTCCTACGCCCACAATGTGGCCTCAGACGGGGTCTACATCGCCACAGTGAGCACAATGGTAGAAACCAGCACCCCAGAGAAAGAAGTCCAACCTGGGCTGGAACTTCTCGAGCCCATCATGCAAAAGTTTGTGACACTTTTAAGTCTTTCATTTTACTGCTTGTTTTTCACTTTTGCATGAGTGAAATAAAATTCTGAACAACACTTGACTGTCACCACTTTGATTCTAGATTTGTCTCAGTCAGCAACCTACTTGTTCCTAATGATGACGGTAAACTGAGTCAGGTGAGAAGGAGATTCCTGTCTAAGTCTTGCCTCTAAAAGTGTGCAAAAAAAATAAAATGGGCCTAAAGGATGGTGGGTTAGATTTTCCTCTCCTCTGTCTTCACTAGATTTTTGTGTCCCGCTCATGTGATGCCACAAACCATTTTGAAACCGAATGTGAGGATATCCAAGATATGTACCGCCGGATCACAGGAGCAGAGCTCTGCTTCGGAGGATCGCAGAGACACCAGTCCCATAACTCTGACGATGACTGAGAAATGCCTTCAGCATCAGGACCAAAACATCACCAGCTGGGAGGCCATGGTGACATTCTGCATGATTATGCTTCTGCACAGCAGGAAAGCAGAGTGTTATGTAGCACAGAGTGAATTGTGAGTGTAATATGTAAATGTTGGATGTCTTTTGTTTCCTGTAATTTGTTTGCTATAATTCCTCTCCTTTTGTGAAATTCTGTAAAAATATGATGTTGCAGCTGGGAAACATAATTTTCTTTTGTCCTTTTAAGGTCCATTTTTTGCGTTTGCAATGTTTTGTATGGGACAAGGGTGTAGTTTGCAACCATTAATACAACTTTTTTGCAACACAGTTCTTGGGTTTTTATTGTTTACACCACCCTATATAAAATCCCAAACATACTGGCTTTTGTGACAATCAAAATACCTCTTACATTTGTCTAAAGACATACAGAAACATCAACTGAAATTAACTGAAATTAAATTAAATCATTATTTTCTCCAGTGACAGCTTCATTTTCAGTATTCAGTGCTTTTTTAGTTTCTGTCAACTTAACCGACATGAACTTGTCCATGTAATGTCCATTTCTACATATTCACAAAGGCGACATAGCTGGAGCCAGTTTATTGGAAATGCTCTTGATCTTTAAGAGTCACTCAGGGACGTTTTTTCAGGCGCAGCAGCAGGTGAAAGTAATCAGGGTCAACGGGGATTGAAGGGCCGGCACTGGGCATGTGGCACAGGGGCAGATGATTAGAGATGAATCACAGTGATGTGCAGAGGATTTGTGGATTCTCTTATCTATGGAGCTTATGTGTGTGAAGGACAAAGCCACTAAATTATGTCATGTGCTGCACACGGGTAGCTTGTTGGTGGTGCCGCTGTTGGAAACACAGGACAGACAGACGCACAGAGTAAAGAGGCTTATCTAAATGAAGGACAGTCACCACCAACACCTCGGGTGGAGGGCTGCAACACATGAATACACACAGAATTCATTCTTTTTTGACAGATCTCTTTTATCTGCTGCACAAATGACAGCAGCTTTTCGTGTGTCTTTAAAAACAATAAAGAGTCTATGTAGGTATTATTAGACATTTATGCTTTGCACAAAAATAATTTGCAGTTGTAAGCTGTTTGTTGCATGTAAAACCTTTAAATATATATTCATACATAGTATTTCTCAACAAAAACATTGTTACACTTGATTACAGTCTAATTCTGCATCATAACATTTGCCTGAGCACTCATACACACTTTCTGTGCATTCAAGCATACTCTCACTGACAAATGCTGACTGACTAAAATGACAAGAGAAAACACAACACCGGTGCATGAAGCTATTGACAAAATCTCAAATCAGAGCCAGCTCCCTGCTCGGATCACTGGGTTACGACAGCTGGTTTCAACCTCCAAAAAAATAACAGTTGTAACTAAACACAGTGATTGTTTCTTCAAAGCTGGATGTCAGTCATTCAGAAACCTCTGACCTCCATCTGCAGAAATCAGTCCCACTTTCTGTTGACATCATAACACTCATTGGTTTTTCACTGCAAGGTCTGTGCTGACGGATGGAGGGATCAGACCAGCAGCTGTCAGTCTTCGCTCACTATTCAGAAAGTTGAATGTAGCACATGCATTTGGCTGCAAAACAAAGAAAATTAGGGCAGCTCAGTTAGTTTTAAAACATTGGTGGTCGGACCATCTTCCCTTCATTGTTTAAGTAAATATTTCACACTGTCAGGAGGAGCGCTTGCACTTTACTATGCTGAAACAATAGGTGTACTTTACCGTGTCTTGCACCTCCACAGCGATGCCGTTCTTTTTGAGTAAAGCGAGTACTGAAGGGTCTATCCGTTCAAGCCGTGTGCCCGTGCCCAGCACAAGAATCTCTGCATAAACAACAAGAAATTGCATCAGGATTTCATTTCAAATACATCACACATAAACCTATATGAATTATGTAATCAAATAAAAACCTGAATAACTTAAAACGTATAATAAATACAGGCGCTCCCACACAGGACACACGGGGGTCACTGCGCGTGAACATTACATGAATCATTGTCTTATGGTCTTCCAGTCACCAGACCTTGATCCAGTTTGACACAAATGAGAGATTTCAGATGCTTTATGTCAGTTTATCTTTTAACTCATTTGTACATCTGTGTGAATGTTTTATTTTATTTTTTTTTTACCTATTCTTGGTTCAAGCATGTAGAAAAGTGAGACACTTTCTTCTGTGATGTCTTTATAACTGCCAACCTGCAGAGAGAAATTTAAACACATACAGTTTTTTAAAACACAATGAAGTACACAGCACAATAAAATAAGAGCTGTGGCTGTGGTGTGGATGTTTATCTCACATTCCACTGGAGGAGAGCAAGAGGCAGTATAGCACACGGTCCGAACACCTTGTTGGAGCCTATGCTGAACCCCTGGGGACTGTAGCTGTGGATAATGAGCCCTTTGTCCATCTCCTTCTGCATGATGGACACGGAGGTACGCTCGTACAGTTCATCATCACTGGGACCCAGCCTGTGTGCGCGAGACAGGAATGGGCTGGAAAACAAGAGAAGTACATTAATGGACATATCAAGAGCACAAGACTCTCCATTTCAATTATCTATTACTGTGAGTATTAATATTGCAACGAGTGCAGAAAAACATACATTTATTCACTTTTATTTTCTTTCTCCATTACTTCATTTTTCATATAAAAAGAAAAAACAGGCCGCACTGCAGAACTGTTGCCATGCGTCCCAGTTTAAAAGCCAAAAATCTACTGCCAACCTACTGACAGGGCTGACAGCCAAAAGCTTTCGGCCTGTTTCTGCAGAAAGAGGCAGCCAAGACACATTTCTGCTCGTCTCGGGAGCACTGTTTTAGCCTGTTCTCACACGTTTTCTTCCTGACTGTTACAAAAATCTGAGCATGTTCAGCATTTTTTTTTGTTTTGTTTTTTGTGATGTGAGGCTGCGTTGCACTTTCTGATCAGCTGCTGTGTCACCAGCTGGTTTTTCACTCACAGCTGTACCGAATGATTCCACCAGATGGAGGCAGAGATGCTGTGTGACGGGCAAACAAGCTGCAGGCCTGTTCCTGACCCACCTCAGAAATCACTGGCTACAAGGCTCCAGTAAGACACTGAAGCAAGTTTTGATCACAGGTGTAAACTTTTAAAGTGCCCAGCAGTATAATTAAAGCAACAGTCTGTAAGATTTAGGAAAGAGTTGAGTGAGTACATCCTCTGCTCCCTGACTTTTTGCACTGATTATCAGTCTCATATATCACTGTCAGGACATGGTGCCAGTTTAAGCAAATATAATTATAAGTTATTTTCAAATAGGTAACCTATTTTTTGTCATACAGAACCCTAAAGTGTCTGAATGATTACAGAAATAACAAAACAATATTTTTTGTCACATTCAAACAAGTGATTAATCAGTGATGAAAACAACGGTAAAATGCAGCTGTATATTAGTATAAAAATACACTTACAATATGAAAAGTAACAGTACTCATAACGCAGAAAGGCTAATTTCAGATGAATAAATATTATATTGTTATGTTAAGTATTATTATTGTTGATTAAAGTAATTTAAACTACTTTATATAGTTTTTTTTACCTGAATTGTTCATAATTATACGTAAAATACTTTCTGTATGGGAGGCAGCGACCACGAAGGACCGCCTGTATCTGAATAAACAGTGACTCTGCACCACTGATGCCTCCCTTGATATGAGACGACTTACTGCACAACACAACACACAACGTGTGAATTGTAATGATGTATTTTCTCTGGGAATAATTATAATAATATGAAATTATGGGTCCAAACCAGTGTGGCGTATGTTGAATAGCGCAGGTAAATCGGTAAGGACACTAAGACAGGTACTTCATAACAACATGACCGGAGCTCACGTTGCTCCACAGAGAAGAGCCGACAACACAGAGTTTAAATCTTCAGCTTAAATTACTCTCAAGCCTTAAATAAAATCTAACAAACCTCGAGAAAGCGGGTGCTTCCCTGGAGGAGAGGAGAAACCTGTGAGAGGACCTCTGAAGGAGTCTTACACACGCCGCGCTGGACATGTTGACGGAGGACAACCGGCACATACAGGGGGGACACAGATCAGTGTGACACCAGCAGGCTGCTTCCGGTGTTGTATAACGCGAAATCGAACATTTTTAAAAACATTTTTCATTATAAATCATCCCGTATACCGATTTTCTAGTTGCATTCTTCCCCTACACATACACTTTATATCGTGTTAAAAAATCAGATACCAGCAGCTAGCTAAATTGCTAAGCTAACATAGCTAAATGCTACCTACTGGACACACACACACACACACACACACACATATCAGTTTGGACAATACTGTAATTTATGTGTATTGTAAAACATTAGCTCTTTCTACATATGCATTAATGTTGTTTAAATACAGGTTGTAATTGTGTGATTGTGCACAGATGTGTGGGAGTTGAGTCCATAATTGTTGTGTTTGCAGCATTTTCGGATAATATGCAATAAAAGCATAAAAACAGTATGTATTTTAATAGATAATAATTCACAATAACACGAGTTACAGTTTCATCAGTGGCATGTGGCAATGCAGTGAATATATACTGTACATATTTAATCATTTCTATATGATGTCTTGGGTATAAATACAAAGGCAAATGATGTAAGTTGAAAGTAAAGAGGTTGTATCTCCCGTGTAATACGTGCTTACACATTCTGACACATCTGGCAGCATTAAAAAAACCCCACAATATGCTCATCACTTCACAGTTTCATGAAATCTTTAAGGCCACGGATCAGCAGCTCTGCCTTTGATTCGTCTGTCTGGGGGGGCGTGTTCACGGAGCAGCAGCGCCCCCGCGGCCTGCGGCGGTACTGCAGGTCAGATGATCCGCAGACAGACATTGTAAATAGACCTCAGCGGAGCCGCGGGGCCATGCCTTCACAGCCGCTTTAACTCGCCTCCGACACAGCAGATATCCCCCTCGGAGCCGCCCTGTGCTCGGTCCGCAGCTGTCTCTCCTGTCGAGGTGTGGATCCAGCATGTACCGGTCTCTGTACGCCTTCCGGTCCGCGGAGCCCAACTCGCTGCACTTCGCGGCCGGAGAGAGCTTCCTAATCCTGGAGAGGAGCAACAAACACTGGTGGCTGGGCTCCCGCTGCAGCTCGGGGGAGACCGGCTACATCCCCGCCTCATACATCGAGAAAATACAGGTAAACAACACTGCTCGTTTCCTTCGTTTCCCCACAGTGATCCGCTGAATGACCTGATGGCACCGACAGAGACAGAGCGGTGTTACTGTGACAGAGAGAAAAAATGCAGGCCAGCAGAAGAAGATATGAATTAAAGGAAAGGTTGCATTATGTGGGACATGGCCTCCTGCACTGCGGCGGCCCACTGCGACAGAGGGGAGGTATGGGGGCAAAAGAGGGGGGGGGAGGATGTGATATGACAGGATGGGATGAGACAGGATGCAGATATGACACCGGACAGATCCAAGGACAAGAGCTCCCCTCCACAGAGCTTTTTCTCTCCCAGGCACACCCACAGTCAGGAGGACCCCCCCCCAGCATGGAGACAGTGAACTAGTCGCAGCTTGTATTCTGTGTGTTTTGTGGGATCTGCGGCTCACACGTTGGCAGGAGGGGAATGCTCGAAAGGTTTAATGAGCCTGAATGAGAGGCCTCACTGAGCGCGTGTGTTGCCGGTTAAAAAGGCTGTTTTCTAGTTAGATAACTGTCCCAGTTTGCGTTACGCCCTGCAGCCACAAATGTCCCCGAGCCGCAGTTCTGTTTTGTTTAAACTTTAATAGATATGCAAATGAATCTTTAATTTTCTCATCTCCCCCTCCTTTATTTTTCTCTTCCTGTTTCAGGCTCCAGAGCAGGATGAGGTGTTGCAGTCCATTGACAGGGCGATCGAAGGAATCCACAATGTGGCCTTAAAAAATGGAGGCAAATACAATCTGGAGCAGAGAGATGTTCTCCAGTGAGTCAAAGTGAACGTGATCGACGTAATCTGACATGTTGCACGTTCTGTGTATGAGGCCTTTTCTCCTTCTGTTGCAGGAAACTGATCCACCACAGAAAGGAGACCCTCGCACGGCGAAGCACCTCGTCCTGCGGTCCCAAACAAGGCCTCCCATCCTCCAGCAGTGAAATATCCCTCAGTCAGACTCCTCCTCCACCCAATGGCCTTAATCGAGACTACGGACGACAGGGGAGCGTGCCGTTATCAGGAAGCATGGACAACATGCAGGGCGAGCAGGGCTTTTACCAGGTAACCCAATCACACACAAAGGACACATTTCTATTTATATCAAAAATACATGATTGTCTTCATTCTTAGGTACTCACAAGCCTTTCATTTGCAGGGTTACAAACAATTCAAGCATCTTTTTTTGGCTTTTTCTGGATTTTTTGTTGCTTCAACATGTGTTTATGTGTTTATTTAATCTTTCATTCTTTCTTTCAATCTTTCGTTTAATCTTGTAACAATAATGATATCCCAACTCAGCTTATGATCATATCAGATTCATGATTTACTGGAAAACAACTCATTCATGTTGAGGAGGTCACGTTTTAAAAATCAACAAACAACATCAGGAACTGTTGAATGATATTAGTTAGTATTGTAGTCATGAGAGAAAAAGCTTGTCAATAGTGGTATCTCATTGTGGGGCCAGTATGCTCATGTCGCACACCACAAAGCTACACACGCACACACACACACACACACAGAGATACACAGATACACGATAGAATGACAGTATTTTTAGTGAATTTCACTTCCTGTCTCCTCCTGCAGGTGCCTCCTCAACCTCGACGTGCGGCTCCGATTACCCCGCCTCCCCCTGAGAAGCAGCGAAACAGCCGGCGTGCGGGTGAGGACTCAGCCAGCCGCAGTGTGGACACACTTGTCTTACTTTTATTTTCACTCACATTCGATCACAGTCTCATAGGTTGCTACACAGTGCTTTTGCTGCGGCTCTTGGTCGATGCTACCTGCTACTATACTTCACAAACTCTCTCTATTCTTAGTCAGTTCATTCCTGTTCACTTTCCTCTCTGTAACTGGAGCTCCCTCTCTCTCTCTTTCTCACTATCTCCTGCTCAGCAGAGCCAGAGATCCCCTCCAGAGTGTCCTCCCTCCCTCCGTCCCCCGCTCCCTCCCTCTCAATCAGCACCACCTCTTTAGAGTCTGGCTCCTCCCGCTCACCGGTCTCCTCTGAGGTCAGCCTGCCGAGCGTCTCCAGCACCCCCCCTCCTCCTGTCCCATCCCGCGTGAGGCCGTCCGCACCAACTCTGAACGCCCCTCCCTCCGACTCCCCTCCTCAGCCAGCTCCTGTGAAGAAGAGCCCGGCTCCGCAGCCTCCCCAGCCCACCCCTCCTTCACAGCCCACTACAGAGGACCAGCCGGACAGTGATTGGCCAGTTGCCCCCCCATCTGTCGCTGAGAGCCCTCCTGGCAGCCCCACCACCTCAGAGCCGGTTCCCATGACTATTGGGGCCGAGCTGATCGAGCTGGTGCGGAAGAACACGGGCCTGAGCTACGAACTGTCGCGGGTGGCAGTCGGCGTGGTGGTCGGCCACCTCCAGGCGGCCTTACCTCAGGCCTCCTCCGCTTTGGAGCAAGTCCTCGTTTCGCTGGTGGAGAGCAAGGTCAGATTTGTTTTCGTTGCATCATGTGGACTCAGCATCCTGGAGCCTGGCCAGCTTAAAGGAGAATACCTTGTGTCGTGTAGAGTTACAGCTCAGTCTGCATTTAGCTGACATTTCGATGACAGAGTGGGGGTGGACAGTACTCGCAGTATAACACTTCCTGTTTTTAAATGCAAGCTTTGCTGTGTCAAACCAAGCTTGAAATGAAATGCAGATTCTTTCCTGGCAGACAGCTCGGTTTCTTCCTCTCGGTGTCGGGTGGTTAATAGTGCATCGTGTAACCTCAAACATGCATCGTGTGTTTACATGGTGACACATGTACAGCGACCCCTGCTCATCCAATTTTAAAAAAACAAACAAACTCTGCGGTCTGTTTGAGACCTGCGATGCTTTCAGTGAAAGCAAAACAAGACTTTATATTTCTAAATATGCTGCCAGCAGAATGTGGAACAGACATCCACAATATTTTATATTTAGGCAATAGTGCCAAATCAATGGAAAATGATCACTTGAATCGTTCAGAGAATCCAGTGTTTAATACGCGTTTTTATTTTTTTTGTCTTGGTAAGCTGCCATGCCGCATGAAACGGTAGAAAGATCTGGTTAGCCTGAAGCTAGTTTGCTTTCAGACTGGAGTGTTTAGAAGCTAAAGAGACACATAATTCTCCAGAGCAGAGCAGAGCTGGAAAAGGAGTAAATATTGGATTTACCTCCAACAGGTGTCCAGAAATGCAACTCCAATATGAATGCTGCGTTCTGAACGTGTAAATAAGCAAGATGATAACATGGCAGGTGTTTGTATCAGTATTAGTTAGGTGCTTAATGCAGACTCTTGCTCACTTATAAAATACATTTTCGTTTGTTAAGATGGTATTTCATGTTGTAGCAGAAATGGGTGTGGTGTCCTGATGTTTTATGTCTCTGCAGGATCTAAGTGCAGCGCTGCCGCAGGGTCAGGTGTGTCACGATGAACAAAGGCTGGAGGTGATTTTTAGCGACCTCGCCCGTCACCGGGACGATTCCCAACAGCGAAGTTGGGCACTGCACGAAGACCACGCTCTCATCGCCTGCTATCTGGAGGAGCTGCTGAAGATACTGGTATGATGATCTCTCTCTCCTTAAACATGTTTTTATCACTCTGCAGGGTGACTTTTCTGATGGAGGTATAAGAAGGTGTTTAAAGTCATGACTGACTGTATCACACATATTCATCATTTTTATTGCACTTTTCAAAACAGTTGTTGCAAAGTGTTTCACAGTAATAGTGTTTAAAAAAAGCAGGGTAGCAGCAAACAAAAGAACAACAAACCTTGCAAACCAAGGGTATGAACAATCATTTAAATGATTTAGATCCACTGAAAAAAGAGGACATACAAACAGAGGATTCTGGTAAAGTCGTGCCAGGAGAACTTTCCTTTGAGAGCTTGAAAAATATTAGGTAATTTATTCAACACACGCTGTAGGCGGGATGAGAGTTTCCAAGTTGATATTGCTTCATTATCCTCATCTTTATTATATAAAAAGTTTTCTCTTGTGATGAATTTGCAACACAAGCACAGGATCCATCCAGATGTTGTTGCTGTAAGTACCAGACACGTTTGATGGGATCAGACCGGCTCAGACAACTTCATGCATCCAGCAGTGTGGTTAAAGGCTGAATCTGAAAACTCTTTGGGCTGCCAAATATTCTTTGTCAGCTTTTTGTCCTGAGCCAAACTCAGATCAGGGTTGGTTATCCAGATTAGTTGTTAATGGGTCTCTCTAATCCTCCAGTGGCAACCAGGGACCATGACTTATCACCAGATTATGAAGTTACATAGTTATGATGTCATTAGACCAGCACTGTTTCAAGTAAAAGCTGTTGTTTTTTTTTTTTCAGACTGACGCAGATCCAGAAGTATGTAAGAGGATGTGCAAGGCCAACCACTATGAGAATGCCTTGTCTCTGGTTTCATATTATCAGATGGTAAGACTGAATATTCAGAATGCTTCATTGTGAAACCTGTTTCTTAAAATACAATTTCTTTTTGTTTTCCCTGTGGCTGAGTTGCACCTGTCAGGTCTAAGATTTTCTTTATATTGTTGCTGAACACACAAAGCATCTCGCAGAACCAGAAGGCACATCCTGTTTTTAGTCTGGGCGGCCTCACTGCAAGCTGACCCTGCAGCGTTACAGTTTTGGTGAACATGTTAGTGATGCTCAGCGTGCGCTCAGTCAGCTCATTGTCGCCATCATGTGATTGTGCAGGAACACCGTGTGTCTTTGCGGCTGCTGCTGCTCAAAGTGTTCGGGGCAATGTGCAGCCTGGACGCTGCTCTCATCTCCACCCTCCTCAACTCCATCCTCCCCATGGAGCTGGCCAGGGACCTTCAGACTGACACTCAAGGTGAAAATATTTACTCGTCGTTGTTTCTTGGGTCATCTGTAGCACTCATAATGATTAACATTTTTTTATACTGTTTTAACTGACTATTTTTTGCCTGTTTTTCTTTCCTCAGAACACCAGAAGATGTGTTACACTGCTTTGGTACTTACTATGATCTTTTCAATGGGCGAACAGGTTCCATATCATCATTATGGTATGCTATGAATGAAACTGCTCATGTTCAAGCACATTTTAAGTGTCATCTTTCATGTATATAATTGTACTTCCGCACGCAAAAACAGGGGATCACTCATAAGCAATTCTGAATCTTCCAAACAGTATAAAACAACTGTTTACCTTCATGACAAAACACATTTTTCACTTTATCTGACAGATTGTAAGAGATTTTTCCAACCCACACAATTCAACATGCCATGCACTGAGGGTTTTATTATAGGTGTGTTATTTAACACATACTTAAGACATTGAGATGTGATCCTCTCCTGCCCTGTTTTCAGAGCACTTGAATGCTGACTTTGTTGCGTTCCTGCTGGGTGTGGTGGAGGACGGGCTTCCCTCTGATCCCACAGAGCAGCTGCCTGACATCTTCCTGAACCTCCTGCTGGCCTTCAACCTGCACCACACAGGTGAGAACAAGCACCAACATCATAAGCATTTTCCACAGCAGACAGTTTGACTTGTCATAGCAGGAAACCCATCACAAATGATGATGGCTGTATTCCATTAAGATTTAATTCCAGGTTCCTGGTGTTGTGCAGGTGACTTACAAAAGAGCTTTCATTGTTTGATCATTAGTACTTTTTTTGTTTCTTGTCCATGTCACCCAGCACCCACCAGCAATGTGATCATGCAGGAGCTGAAGAAGAAAAATGTCAAGATCCTGTCAGAGAAAGTGCTGCTGCTTCTGAACAGAGGCGGTAAAACACCACCATTTTCTCATATTTCACACTTGCATCTACTGCATGCTCTTTGCCTGTTGACACAGTTGCTCAGTCTTTGCCCCTCCTTTCCAGATGACCCCGTGTGTATGTTTAAACACACCCCGCCTGCACCACACTCAGTGCTCAAGTTTCTGCAGGACGTTTTCGCCAGCCGAGAGACCGCTGACATCTTCTACCGCACCGACATGATGGTGATGATTGACATCGCTGTGCGACAAATCTCTGACCTTTCACCAGGAGACAAGGTGAGACCTGCACTTTTCCTTTAATGATGTATCAACAGCATGCTCCCTTTCCTGACTGTAATCCCCCCTCTTGCCCCCCCTTTGAAGCTGCGGATGGAGTATCTGTCCCTCATGCACTCCATAATGCGCTCGACGGACTACCTCGAGCACAAGCATCGCCAATCTGACCTGCAGGGGGCGCTGCAGAGGATTCTCAGGGAGGAGGAAGATCCAGGAGAGGATGAAGGGAATGCTACAGCAAAACAGATGGATAAGCTAATTGTACAGCAGATCTACAAGGAGTTCCCACAGATCTGTGAGAACCAGGACTAACCATATCAGTATCATGCTCACACACTGTAGTCTGCTCCTGTCTAGTGCAGGGAGGTACAATAAGGCTTGAAAGAGGAGGAGCTGGCAGGTGATGGGATGTCCTGTATTCTGTGCCAGCCTGTGCTGAGAGAGGCCAATCAGTTTTGCCAATGTTGTCTTGGACTCGTAGTCCAGGGCTGCAGCATGCACGTGATGCTGTTTTTCCACAGATTTTCCCTTCTCAGATGAACTAGATATGAAAAACGAGTGGGTGATTTTGGTGTTCAAGAAGGAAAAAATATGACATGCATCTGTGAGGTTTAGTCATACTTGGAGATTAAAAACAGCCAAAATATAGGCCAAACCTTGAAGCTGTTTCACAGTGAATTCCTAGCAATAATTATCTTACCTATCATACATCAAATAAATGTATGTACTCATAGTATTTTGAACTTCTCTGACCAAAATAACTTTAACCAAATTGATTTTAGAACTAATTCACATATTTTTTAACGAAAACAGCAGATTTTAAGTTCGGTTACAGACAACAGTGCCATTATTTGAACCTTTATGTGCTTCCCTGTTAGTGGGACCAAACTACTGTGTGTTACTGAGAGCATTATTTTACTTATAGAGTATAATACTCTTCAAACTGACTTCCTGTTTCATTCACTACTCCATTCATCATGATTCAAATTAAAGTTGAGTAGAAAAAAAGTGATTCTTCTAGTGAAAAAAAGCACACACTGACTCATGTGTTATTATTACTAAGCTTTTAGCTGGGTAACACGCTGCTACATATTGAGTCTCTCCTGTGGCTTCGTCTGCAGTTTTCTCAGTCTGGTACTTTCGTCTCTTTACTGCTTTTTGAACTCTTACAGATGATCGCTCTGTACTAACATATGCAAAGCTCCTCGAGAATCAGAAGTCATTGACCGTTTACAGATTCATGTCTGTCATGTTGGACTGTATGACCGTATGCTGCATTTACATTCAAACTAACTGTGCTGCAATAAGGCTTTTGAGCAACGTGATATTGCTGTAACATACTGAGTCTTAGCTGATGAGAGCATCACGGAAAGCATCATGAAAGTGTTCTGCACTTATTAGCTGAGATAATATGTCAGTCAGTGTAGTTGATTTTTTCCTCTTATTATCTGATGCTCCTGCTGAAAATAAAGACAAGGGAGGGGAAATACAAGGCATTTCTTTTATCTCCTCGTAGTTTTAATCCATTAACAACAACACACACCCTTCCTTGTTTCTACCCCATGATGTATTGGATTGATGTTGTTCTCCCATTTTAAACTTTGACTCATCTGTTTTTTGTTCCCGGCATGACTTCCCCCATTTGGATCTTTCTAAAAAAAAAAAAAAGTTCGACACGATCCAGAAGTGATATCAGTTTCTAGTTCATGTCCAAGTGTTCATTCATTGATTACTTGTGTGTCTGTTTACAGTGTGAGAGAGAGGTGGGTGTCTTCTTTCCATGATTAACATTGTCTGCAGAAGTGCTACGACTGTGTTATAATAAAACTAATAAAGCTATATTTTAACAGTGGAAGTGGTCAGATTGGTTGTTGAGAGGGTGACTGAGGAACATTTAGTTAAAGTTTAATTTTACAATAAAACCATTCAAAGGTTTGTGAACATGTAGGTCACACTGTCACATTCAAGGCACAATAAAACAAACAGGATTAAGATTTAACTAAGATTCAGTTTGACTGTTGGAGTCAGGCAGAAGCAGCAGAGTATGTGAAACAAGTTTAATGTGAAAGAACAGATCAGTTTAAATTTAAATAACAGTTGTTATGTGTCTGTTTGTGTTTGCCAAACTTCCCTTTAAACTTTTCCTTTATATATGTGTGTGTGTGTGTGTGTGTAAAATGTTGAAAATTACATATCACAAAAATGAACTGATTTAAGATACATTTAAATGAACACTGACTGATGTATGAAGTTGGACTTTAAAGGACTAAACAACCACAGATGTATATAGTAAACTGGTTCATATCTATATTTTAATGTATGTAAGAAATTGTTGAGTATAATGCTTCTTTTATACTGGAAAATACATTTTCTTCAGAAAATGTACCTGAACAGTAAAGCTTGACATGTAAAACTGGCAGAATTGGGAGCTTTAGTGGATCTTCTAAAGAGGATGAGAGAAGAAATGCTTGGTGTGACAGATGAACTGAACTGAAAAACAATGGAGAGCTAAAATGTGTTTACCAAAGATTGCTCATAAGTTTGTAAATGACAAGATGTCTTGATGTGTCGGTTGAAATGTAAGCAGTAAAAGAAGTGTAATGTTGGGCAAAATAAAGTGTACCATATATAAATTAACTCCATATCGCCAACACCACCCTGCCATTATTTACATTAGTATGTAAGTAAAGCTTTATTAATATGTGTTTAAAACACACATTTACAAAGTGCTTCACAGACACGTACATGAAAAATTGATCGGTGTAATTAATAAAAGATACAGTAAAGACAAGAAAAGAAAGAGATTGTTTTGAATTACAATGTAAAACACAGCACAATGAATATCAGACCAAACTAAAGGACCAAAGTGTAAGATGGTGATGGAGAATCTATAAAAGACTTTCCTGGAGAGACAGCATCATTATAATTGCATTACATTAAAGTTTTTACATCACACTAAAGATAGTTAATTACTTTAATTACATTGAGTGAAAAAATAGATATAAATTAATTTTATAAAACTGAGTGATTATTTTTTCATCTGAACACTTTTAATAGTTGCTAACAGAGGTGGTAATCGAAGAAATTCTTTGGAAATATCATTCTCGTTTTAACATTCATTTTCACACTATTTGATATATACTATAGTAAGTATATATATTTATTTTATTGTATCAGTTGAACATTTATTTAGATTTCAAACAAAGTCGAACGTTTCCACCCGGACTCCTTACCAGACGCACCAGAGTAAAACGGTGCCACCGTCAAACCGGTCCGGGTGAGTTAGTGGGTGAAAGGTCCAGCAGGCAGCAGAGAAACACCCCAGAGCCGCAGTCCAGCAGGTGACATGTCATTTAATGTTTTCTTTGCATTTGTTTCATTGGAGGTTTCCGGTTCGTTCACTCGAGTCGCCGCTGTTGTTTGTTTGTTTGTTTTTCGCGCAGCAGCAGCAGCAGAGCAGACGGTCAAAATGTCCAAACAGCCGCAGCCGATCAGCCCGATGAAGAACTTCTTCGCTGGCGGGTTTGGAGGAGTCTGCCTGGTGTTCGCCGGACATCCACTGGACACCATCAAAGTGATTTTCTTGCACACACGCGTTAGGACAGAGAGCATACGGTGACCGTGCAGCCAGCAGACACTCAGACAAACAAACAAACAAATAAACAAACGTGTCAGAGGCAGCTGTGTGGAGGAAAGAAACATTTAGAACTTCAGAGCGCCTTGATGCCCTTTGACCCACATTCAGTCTGTCACGTGACTGAGGCCTTCTGCACACCTTCACCTCAGCTGAGTGATCGATACATTACAGTGATCAGATCAGATCGATGGCTGATCGGTCAGCTCATGGTGGCTCGTTGCACATGTTCCGTGTTTACGTGTATTTCGGTAAATGAATGAAAGGCGTCGTTCAGACATGCATGCATTAAAAAATGTTTGAGGTGAAGTCTCATCGCTTCGGTAAACTATAAAGTGTCATCGTGGCTTCACGTCGTGGTCACAGATATTTAGAAACAAGAAGAAATTATTCATTAAAGGTTTACTGTGATCTTGCCAGACTCCATTCAGAAAACAAGCACTTTAAAAGTAGTTTGCTTCTTATCTTGCAGACAGACCTGACAAAGCCTAAATTCAGACTTTTAATGAGTCAGCGTTGACACGTAGTCATTTCGGCTTCCTCTTGATTCATTAATTACAATTAAATGAAAGCAAGTTTAGTTTATTCTGGGATCATACCACTGTAGTAAGTCAGTATAGCAGAATAACAAGCTGTGAACATGCATGACACATTTTCACCTCCCACAGTCGTCATTGCAGTTAGCTAACAGCCTCTTTACACATCCAGCAGACGCACAGCGACATTACTATCCATTGGAGTTGTGTTTGTGGCCACCAGGCTATTGAAAGTCCAATACTGGCTCTGTGATTATTGGATTTATTCACTGGCTGGCTCGTAGTCTGTGTCCAACCTGCTGCCACTGTGATGCTCAGCTCTTTGTGTATGTCTGTTTGAGTGTGAGAGAGATCAATACAAAATGCATCCTCTTCCTCTCTCAGGTGCGCTTACAGACTCAGCCCATACCAAAACCTGGAGAGAGCCTCATATACCGTGGAACTATTGATTGTTTTAAAAAGACCTTAGCCAAAGAGGTGAGGGTGCACGCTGACATAATCTCTGGCACATACATCACATGAAATAATGTCCTAAGTGTCTTTTCTCTCTCGTGCTGATGCGTCCTCACCATTTTGGTCCCTCACAGGGTGTGAAGGGACTGTATAAGGGCATGGCGGCGCCTATCATCGGAGTCACACCCATGTTTGCCGTCTGTTTCTTTGGATTTGGACTGGGCAAGAAGCTACAGCAGAAAACCCCCGATGATATCCTTACGTAGGTGATAGTTCTGTCACAGGTTGTGTTGCTTTGTTCTGTTAAATCTTCCCAAACACTCTGTGGGTGATAATGTGAGGTTGTCGTGTCCGGCAGGTATCCACAGCTGTTCGCTGCAGGGATGCTGTCTGGTGTCTTCACTACGGCCATCATGGCTCCCGGAGAGCGAATCAAATGCCTCCTGCAGGTCAGTGTTTGTACAGATATACAGGATGGAGTTGGGTCTGGCTCTGTCCTGCTGCATGTGTCACTGCTTTAGATTTCGGAGAGGCTGTTGGGGCAGTGAAAGTGAAACAATGTGTGTTTCTGTGTGTGCAGATCCAGGCCTCCACAGGACAGGTGAAGTATGCAGGGCCCATGGACTGTGTCAAACAGCTGTACAGAGAGTCCGGGATCAGAGGAATCTACAAAGGCACCGCTCTGACTCTCATGAGAGGTGTGTCTTTACTCTGATAGTGCCTGAACCCAAGCAGACAGGCTGACCTTTTTAATGAACGTAGTTCATTGAAAATGATTTAATCTCTTAAAAGTGGAGTTTTCCTATTTTGTCTCAGGCGTCACTTTGTTTTTTGTTTTGTAACTCAGACGTTCCAGCGAGCGGGATGTATTTCACGTCCTACGAGTGGTTGAAGAATCTCCTCACACCTGCAGGAAAAAGGTGAGTGTCTGTTCTTTCCTCACAGTATTTGCAGCTGCCTGTTACAGTAAAGATTTCTGAGCAGCTGGACCTGTTTGTCTTCTCCCCACAGCCATAACGACCTCAGTATTCCCAGCGTGCTGTTCGCTGGAGGAATGGCCGGGATCTTTAACTGGGCTGTCGCGATTCCACCCGACGTACTCAAGTCTCGTTTCCAAACAGGTTTGTTTCCTGATTTAACAGATTGTTGAGGCTCAAATATCTATAGTTTTAAAGTACTTCAAACATAAAATACAATACCCAGTAGTTTGCACCAGGCAGGAGTCAGTCCTCTAAGAGTAAAAAGTGTATTTTCCTTTGTCTTACAACTTCTAAAAAAGTCATATTGCTAGAGATAAATTTATCTTTCGCAGGTTTGTCTTTGAGAATGTGACTGACTTTTCTAACGTGCCTCTCCTCCAGCTCCTGAAGGAAAATATCCCAATGGTTTCAGGGATGTTCTGCGGGAGCTGATCAGGGAGGAGGGCGTGGCTTCTCTGTATAAGGGCTTCAACGCCGTCATGCTTAGAGCCTTCCCCGCAAACGCAGTGAGTGCACGTCACATGTTCTTCACTTCTCAGTGTTTCAGATTTGATGATAATTCATGTAAAGAAGATAAATCTTGCCATTAGCAGCAGTAGCATATGGAAAATACTGGAAAATGACACATTAATATCAGTAAGCAATAGATCAGATATCTGTTATTGACTACACACCAAAACTGCCCAGAAACATCCTGAACACAGCAAAAAGAAAATGTGGGTTCATAATATGTTAATAAAAAAAAAAACAGTAATAAAGGATGTAAATTCATAATAAGGAAACAATAACTCTTAATTAATCTCTGCTGTCATAAAAAATACATTTAATATTGTGCATTTTATTATAAGAAACAAAAGTTGTACTTAAAATGAAAATGTCATCATTACATACAAACTAAAGAGGTGTGTTTTTTTGTGTGTCTTGTTTTTTTTTCAGGCTTGTTTCTTAGGATTTGAGCTTGCAATGAAGTTCCTGAACTGGGCAGCACCAAACCTGTGATGAAGGCTCAGCATCACTTCACGTGTGAATCCCAGGAACACTACTGTTCAACACTGCGAACAGTACACACACACATTCAGAATGAAACAATACCAAGAGATTTGAACGGTTTTCTAATAATGTACCTGATTATCTTTGAAATCTTGTGGTACTTTAGCTCGTGGATCATTTTCAGACCTGCTAAAGGTCACAGATGCTGTGACGACTGTAGTTGCAGTGCACACACACGCGCACACACACACAGACAGTGGAATGTTCTCACTCCTTTTATTTTAGTTGTTTTGTTTAATTTGTTTAAGTGGTGTTATTTTTATATAAGAAAAGGAGTGACGTGAACATGTTGTGCCTTACCTTTTTGTTATCTGCGAGCAGGTGCACATATCAGGGAAAAGGTGAATTTTGTTGTACTGTGTGTGTTCACTCTCTCAGCAATACAAACTGTCCGTTTCCAGTATGGTCACGCTCCACTCAGTGACCACTGCTACTAAAACCCAGTTTCTGTTTGTTTTAATGTGAAATTATGAGAGTAGTCATAATGAGATTGATTGAACTATGTATGAATGTCAGCATGGCAAGAAATAAAAAGCCGAATCCATATTTAGAAATCAGACTTGTGGGTGTTTTTTTTATGAATTCTCTTTCTTCTTTTTACAAAAGTAATGAAACTCCAGCAGAAAGGACCAAAATATACTCAGAAGACTTTCTTCGGTGTCTCTAGCAGCCAGAAGATTCCAAATAATGAATCTTTTGAACAGGTGTGATGAATCTCCATAAAGCCGAATTTCAGCGTGTTTTACATTGCAAGTCATATAAATTGTAGTTATCATTTGCAATCTCAGTTTTATATACAGTAAGTTACTTTTTAAACCAATAAAGTTTTGAAATGTTTTTATTGTTTAAATAAAACAATGTGCATCTCTATAAGAAATCAGCTTTTTTTAATTTATCTGATGGTGTCCTCTCTGTTTTTCTCTCTCTCTGTTGTTGTTGCATCAAGTTCTGAGGCGTAATCCACTGGACAGCCTTTAATTACAAATGATGTGAAAAGTCCTGGTCAATACTTTCCAACAGGCGTGCTAAATAAAGAAATCAATAGGCTGCCGGGTGTTAAGAGAGAATGGGACGAGAGGAGGAGGAGTCTGTTTGCTCCTGTGATGACGGTCCAGACAGAAGTACATTTATTAAATCTGTGGGGCGAGCTGAGGCTTGATATTTCAAATCAAAATTTTAGGTTTTGTGGTTGATTGTGAACCACCTGACTCGGACTCCGACCTCTGAACCTGTAAGATGGGCACTGTCGAGATACCAGCCGGCCTGAAAGAGCTGCTGCAGGCTTACACGGTGGAGGTGCTTCGCCGCAGGCCTCCAGACTTGGTTGAGTTTGCGGTGCAGCATTTCACACAAATCCTGGAGAGCCAAAGAAACGACCAAAGAACCAAGAAGCGCAGCGCCAAACCTGCACGGAAGGGAGTGACCTTTGAGACAAAGTCAAATAAGCCCAACAAGGACGATGACGAGGAGGAGGAAGACACTGTCAGTGAGTGACATTATTTTAGTTTGTTCTCAGCTTCAAGTGATCTCCAAAGGAAACATGCAACTTAACATCTTAAACCTCAAAGCTTGCACACTCACACACAGTTTGAAAGCTTCGACCTGCAAGATCATAGTCAGGCAAACATCCATGTGAACAAATAGCAGGTTAGATGCTGTACACAGATTAAAACATGGATGCTCCACCTATAACTTGCAGATTCTTTGATGCCGAATAACACTCATTAACCCACACCGTCACTATAAATAAGGGAATAACGTGCTAATAGATTCATCCCTTTGCCTCTCTGCAGAGTCCACCACTGGTAAATACAACCGCAGAGTTTCAGGTCAGTAATTAGAACAACATGTGTGATGAATATCAATACACGCTGACCAGGGCTCAGCACTTTTATTTGTTTGTTCTACTTTAGTTTGTGCAGAGGCGTATAACCCGGACGAGGATGAGGACGATGACTCAGAGCCTCGGGTCGTTCATCCAAAAACAGATGAGCAGCGTCGCAGGCTTCAGGAGGCCTGCAGAGATATTCTGCTGTTTAAAACACTGGACCAGGTACAGCAGCACAGATGAGTTTCTGCAAGAAGGATGGAGGGAGCTGGTTGTCCTTTTGATGATGAATTTTTGGTCTAAACACTGGTGTTAAAATACTTCTTTTGGTTTATAACGCACTGACGGGTCAGGGTCAAGATACATTTATGATCAGCTACTCAAACTAAAACGTGAAGATACAGCATTCAGTTTCAATACTGCACATACCTGAAACACACTCCCTGAAAACTTCAAGTCTGCACCAACTCTCAGCAGATTCATCTTTTTCCCACTCTTTTGTTAAATATGTCTTAAATATCTTTTGTTTAATCAGATCTCTTTTTAAAGTTACGTGTACTTCTATGTTGCTTTGTGTTGCTACTATATCTTAAATCTAAAGAAATACAAATAAACATATCTCGCCTTTCTTGACATCCTCCAGGAGCAGTTCTCTGAGGTTCTTGACGGCATGTTCGAGGTGTTGGTCAAACCTCAGGAGCACATCATAGATCAAGGAGACGATGGAGACAACTTCTATGTCATAGAAAAGTAAGTGACAGATTTCAAGCTATTCTGCTCAAACTAGATAACATTGTGTCTCATAGTTTCAACTGTGTCATGTCATTTCCAGGGGTGTGTATGATATTCTTGTGGAGAAAGACGGGGTGAGCATGTGTGTCGGAAAGTATGACAATAAAGGCAGTTTTGGTGAGCTGGCTCTCATGTACAACACACCACGAGCCGCCACAATCGTCGCAACACAGGAGGGCGCCCTGTGGGGCCTGGTGAGTGCGACACAGGATCGTGGTCTTCAGCACAGTTTCTGAGCAAAGTAAAATCCCCCTGTGTGTGTAATATTACAGCACCTGCACACTGAGGTTAAATCTATGAAAAGTAGAAACAAAGCTGAGATAAAACACAAAATCTACTTTTTTTCCTTCCAGGATCGAGCTACATTTCACAGACTGATTGTCAAAAACAATGCGAAGAAGAGGAGAATGTATGAAGCTTTCATTGAGTGTGTTCCTCTTCTGAAGTCTCTTGAGGTCTGTATTATAAAAACAATACAAACAGGCGGATGTTTGCTCACATTATGCTTTAGGTTTGTCAGTGTGTTGTGTTGTCACTTTCTTCTCACTTTCTTTTCACAAGCTCTCTGAGAGAATGAAGATCGTGGATGTTTTGGGAGTACGCATGTTCAAAGATGGAGAGCGCTTAATAACACAGGTACTGTGACGGTGTATCCACCTTTTGTTTAGATCAATAACAAGAAAGTCCTAATAAATGTGGTGTTTCTGCTGATCACTCTGTGCTCAGGGAGACGAGGCTGACTGCTTCTACATTGTGGAGTCAGGAGAGGTGAAGATAATGATAAAAAGCAAAGTGAGTATAGTGTCACACATTATTAAGGAATATATTTTAATAGCCTCCATCTTATGTTTGGCAATGTGTGATGATGTTAACCTAGTGAATGGTTCCTTTGTGTCTGCTACAGACGAAGGCCGGCCAGCAGGACAACACAGAGGTGGAGGTGGCACGCTGCTCCAGAGGACAGTATTTTGGAGAGCTGGCGTTGGTCACTAACAAACCACGTGCAGCATCAGTTTATGCTGTGGGAGAAACCAAGTGTTTAGGTACGTTAAAGACAGAAGAAGTAACAACACACAAATGGAGCTTTTTTTCTGGCATGTCTTGTGACTGATTTTTTTAGGGCATTTTTAGTTTTGGTGCTTAAATGTAATCATATTTGCAGCTTTGACTTCACGCTTTTATTTTATCAAAGTATTTAAGGTAACAGACAGTAGGCCTAATAATGAAAAATAAACTAATATACTGGGCGTAAAAGTTACTGTAGATATTGTAGATAACTTAGTGCAAAGTGGGTTATTCCAGAGAA
Source organism: Amniataba percoides (assembly GCA_037176925.1). NCBI lineage: Eukaryota > Metazoa > Chordata > Actinopteri > Centrarchiformes > Terapontidae > Amniataba > Amniataba percoides. Next base: position 14,006,022 of record JBAJHX010000096.1, read on the forward strand.
CCATGAATTAAGCATCAAACATTTCAAAAGAATTGCTGGTTGGAGGCCTTTATAGTCGGGGTGTCTTGGGACAGTTTCACTTTCCTTCAAATTAATTAAAAAAGTTTCTTCACCAGTATTACCAAAAACTAAATGAAATAAACAGAAAATCTGCAGTTTTCTGAAAACTGTTAACCTCACTGTGAAATGGCTCACCGTCCTCATCTAGTTTTCATGGTTGTGTGAGACCTCAGTGACTTGAAATGTGGTCCGACAGTTGGTGTTACAGAAAGTGTCGCATGTCACAAACTGCCACTCTTTGGTAATGTCACACCCCACAGTTTCTCAGAGTCTGTGAACAGTGACACGATTTCTACAAGAAAGAGAACACTAACATTTCCTTGTCCTACAAATCTTAATTTTTGTTGCAATATGCTGATGGAACAGCATGTATTCATGGATTTGTCCTTCCTCTCTCTGTGATGTTGTTTTCTTGGCAACAATGGTGTAAAATTTGGGAATCAGCAGCTTCAGTCATCTCCTGCAGTCAGCACAGTCTCCAGACAGGTCATATGTAGAATGAGGTGTAACAGGCTGAAAACATGAAAGCTTGACAAAAATAATCTGGAGGAGCCACATGATGCTGTGTTGGGCAAGGACCAAAATTCCTCATTGTTTACAGAGGATCTTCACCTTTATAACAAAGTTTTACACATTAAAACACACCCCATTTTACTGAATTTGTAGTGCACCATAATAATAACAAGATTTGAAATGTATTTCCACACTCTGAAATTCAGGAAATTTCTCTCATTGTGGAGTAATCTGTGCACCAACTTCTGCTGCTTTTTAAACTATATTCTCCCGCTGTTTTGACATGAAGACAAAACCCTGCAACGGGGTGACATAATCTTCATTAACTTTGTTTTTTCCAGTAATTGACATCCAGGCCTTTGAGCGTTTGTTGGGACCCTGTATGGACATCATGAAGAGGAACATCTCCCAGTATGAAGAACAGCTGGTGGCGCTGTTTGGCTCCAGTGTAGATTTAAATCACTAGGGACGTGTAATTTTAAAATAAAGTAGTATTAAAATCAAATATATTGACATAGCAACACATCTCCTCCTCCAGATAAATGTAACCCTGTTTTATATTCAGTAAACAATGCACTGTTCCCTGTACAAGTTCAAGATGTTTAAGTTGTGAATAGGATACATCATGTTTCATGTGTGACAGCCCCATAATTCCCCAGAGATAATCTGGACGGTGGTAAGGTTTGTGCTTGTATATACCTCAGTGATAAAAGAAGTCAGTTTACAGCAGCTGAGTTTCAGTTAATCAGCTAATTGGAAAGTGAAGAAGATACAAACCCATCATCTTAACCTTGGCTCAACTCCATAAGTCTACAAAGTCTGTCACAGTTCTTTTTAGACATCTACAGCTATGTAGAAAATCACAGATGTAATTAATAAAATTGTTTATTTAGGCGTTTTAGGTTCAGGATTGTAGTATTGTGCAAGCTGTCTCACTCATGTCTTACTGGGAACAGAACAGACGTCCTTGAGGTAACATCTGTTTTTCCGTCTGGCGTTATTAAGTGGTAATTTTTCCAAATGAAAGAGTGCTTAATGCAGTTGGCCTCACAATGGACAAAGTATATCAAACATAATGGAGCAGAACTGGGGATATTATCTACTTTTAGTCCATGCCTTCTTTGTCAAAAACTGATGCCTACATTACCCACAGTGCAACTCGACCACCAACAGTTTAGTTGGAGATTCTGGTGTGTTATTCTAGCAGCTAAATGAGATTTCTCACAGCTCCCTCTAGAGACACAAAATGCTTCATACAACTCTTTCTACAGCAGTTCTCACCACCTAACACCTGTAAACAGAACTTGATGTGGAAAAGTGGTTGCCCTTTGTTGCTTTTTTTAAAACCTTGTTTGCTGAAAGTTTGCTAAAACATTACAATGACATTTTAGAATCAATTTCATACAAATAAGCTATAGACCCACTAAAATAAAATATTATGGAACTGAACAGCCAAACTTAAATACAATTGTTTTCATACAAGAACATTTGTTATTCAACTGAGGCACAATTTCACCTCAGTCTCCAAATGAAATGTTTTCATTGTTCACATGCACAAAATTCATGTTGATTTGCTGTCCATTTGCATTGAACAAACTTGACAACCCCATGTGTTTACTTACTTTGTATAGTATGAAATTTAAGTGTAACCTTGTTTTTAATAAATGACATCTTGAGTATAAAAATACTCTTGCCACATAATACACATGACATACAAAAATAAAGGATTATATCTTAAATATTCAAGTTTTCTGGAGTTTGTTTTATTTGAGTTACAAAATATGAAGTGCCATCAGCAGACTCCACAGGAGAGTTTGCCAACCTTCTTGTGTTACAAGTATTTACACCCAAAAATCAAGGATATCCATCTAAATTTCCACACTCTGCGTTCTGGTATGTTCCAGAGTTCAAGTCTCTGTCAAGATGTCCAAGTTCCATTGTCAAAGTTTAAATATTTAAAATATTTACAAAGTCCTGTATTCAAAAACTCCCAAATCATACTGTAGCTTGTTCAAAGCGAAGGCAGGAGCCAGACGTGTAACTGCTTCAGTAGTGTGAGAAAATAAGCAGAGCTGGTGGAATTACAAGGAGCTGTTAAACGAACGTGGTCCTCTACAGGGTCTCCGTAGTTTTACAAGTTTACTCTTCCTCCTCTTAAAGAAAGCCTGGGTGAGGACGTCTGTACATAATTTAAAATTATAGTTGAAATGTCTTTTTAGCCATCGTGGTGCAAAAGCTTCTATGATCCTTTCTTGTGAAGAAATTTATGACACAATCAATATAAGACATGAAAAGAAAAAAAGGCCACCCAGATAGTTGCTCATTCTTGTTCAAACATCCTGATTTTTTTTTTCTTCAGAGCATCTCCGAACATTAAAATTAAACTCCAATAAATAGAAATACAGCAGAGAAATGGTCAAATAAGACTGATTCTGGTTTGGTCCATCCCTGAGTTCTTTTGAGAAGGACAAAAATACCAGACAAAGAAAAAAAAAAAAAAAAAGAAAAAAAAAGACTGATGGGGTGTAAAAAAGCAAAAAGCTGATAGGGTACATCCTACACATTCCCACTGTGTCCAGCAAAACAAACAAAACATTTTTTATATTCCTCTGGTTTCCTGAGGCTCATCGGCAAGAACATCCATCGATTGGGCAGATCCCAGTGGTTAAGGTTACACAGAGGTGATGACAATCATGAGGTGTGGCGAGATGCTGGAGATCCTGTTGAGGAGGTCGGGGGCAAGCTGGGACAAGTGGCTCTCTGAAAATTCGCATGGTGGGAAAATCTGTAGCACATAGGCTGGCTGGAAAAACAAAAAATAGCAATTACACATTTGAAATTAAAAGAACCAACAAACTGTTTTGTATTCATGTCATGTCATGTTTTCTTCAAAGTGAATTAATTGCTGTGCTTGGCATCTCGAGTCTGTGTTCCAGAGTCATGAAATAAGATGCTCACATCATCTCTAAATTAGCTATTATTTGAGAAACACAAACAGCACTTTCACTTTCTGATGATCTGCATTGTTTGTGCAATGACACAACAATAGTACATGAAATTCCACACTGAAATACTTGTTTTGAAAGGAAACTGTATAAAGGGCACACACAAATGATACGTACAAATAATCAGTTAAATTGATCTCTTGTTGTTAAATGAAGCAAACCTTTACACATATCGACAATCATGTCTCACCTGATTGGAACCTGGGTTGGGGATATTGATAATACCGGCAGCCAACTTTGTCTGCAAGTAGTTGATGAAAGCGGCCTTAAGAGCTTGGGTTTGGTTTAGGACATCGTCTTGATCTCGTCCACATGGCAGAGCAAGAAGAAGACAGAAGTCACTGTCCCCCTGTAGAGGAGTAAAGTATGCGGTTAGTAGACTCCATTTAATGAAATGGGGAAAAAAATGACTCAGCGGGAGTAACACAAAAGACAAGTACCGTCATTCTTCGTGCGACACTCTCCAGTTGTGAAGCCTCTAGTCTCATTCTCTGGACAATCCTAAGCAATGCGCCTCCTTCTTGCAGGGGCAGTGATCGATGAGCCAAAGCTTTGTTGCCACAGACAAAGTGCAACTGCACTGCAGCTGTATCATTCTTCAGTGCCAGCAGGCCTTGCCACACAATGGGGTATTTCTTTTTGAATATGAGCCAAAACAAAGACAAGCATATCAGACAAAGGCAGCTCTTGTTCACACCAACATCCCTGAACACAATTTAAACTCTTGTAATGCGTTTTTTCTTACCGTGAGTAACTGCACCATATTAACAGGCTGTGTCATTTTGCCATCTGGTTTTGCCTGGAGGTCTGCACCCTAAAGATTCAAGAAACCAACATTCTCATGTACACTCAGTGTCCAAGTGTAATTATGTACGTCCTGCATCAAATGTTTTTTTAAGGGGAGTTAGATTTAGTTAGTTAGTTTTAGTAGTTAGTAGTTAGTTTTAGTTAGAGTTAGATTATTAGAATCATCTCTCAGTGCAATGCCAATCAATTAAACAGCACCATGAACTGCTTTAAGATTGTCATTTTTCAAGAAAAACTGACCATTAGATTCAAGAAGGAACTGCAGGACTGTTCTATGAGCCTGACTCACTGATGCTAGGTGTAACTAAGTGTATGAACTCACCATGGTTGGTGTGACACTCAGGGGTGGCTGGGTAAGTCCAATAGAAGATGTCTCTGGTATTTGAGAATGGATGCCTCTTGGGTTTGAGTACATCCCCGAGTACTCTGGGAATGAGCCACTAGGTCCAGGTGTTATTAGCTGAACTCTCTGGGGAGATGCCATTGCTTGCCCAGATTGTCGGATCCCCATCATTCCATCCTTAGAAAGAGGAGAGTGTGGCCTCTTTGCCTCTAATGGCTTTGTTATATCTTTCTCAGACATGCCTTTAGGCAACACATGTGCTCTTGGAGACAAGGATAGGGGTAAGCTGGACGGAGTCTCTTGAATGTGTCCAGAATGAGGGTCTGTTGCCGTACGATCTCCTTGTTGGTGCATGAGCACACGCATGTCTCTTTGTGTCATGTATGTTTCTAATGGGACATTCCGCAAAGGCCCACGAGGATCTGACTGCATAGTATCTGGTTTTAGCTGTGTTGCGGATTGTCTACCTGTAGCCTGGTGAAAGCGTCTGGCTTCTTCCTGTTCCCCTTCATGACCCCTCAAAGAACCAGGGTTTACCTTGAGAACCTTATCTCTGCCGACAGCCTGTGGTGAGGTGGGTCGTGGCTGCATGGGACCAGACCAGGGAGAGGCAAGAGGCTCACTATGCATCCCATAGCTCATCACAGAGAGTGGTGGAGTATTGACGCGAACTTCTCCTTGGACAAGATGCCCAACTGGAATTGACTGATTAACACGATGAGGAGACATCCGTCCCAAACCTCCAGGCACACTGTGAGGTGGCATGATAACAGACTGCTCTGGATGATGCACACCAGTAATAAATGGTTGCATGGCAGGAATGCCAGTGGATAGCATCACTGGTATGCCCTTTGGTGATGAAGATCCTATGGGTGAGGACACTTTAGTAAACTGAGAGTGTGGATGACCTGATTTGCGAGGTGATCGTGGCTCCTGTTTGACCCCACTGATATGTGAAGGCGCTCTTTCACCGGCTGATGTAACAAAGCCTACATGGTTTCCAGGTGGAGAGGGCAAATGAGGGCTTATTGCTGGACTTATAGCAGAAGTCCAAGATGGTTTAGTCCCATCTGTACTGTGAGGATCAGCACTTTCCATTTTCTTTTGATGTTTCATTGGCATGTACTCTTGATGGTAACTCATTATTTGTTGGTTACCCTGTGTGAGACGCTTCACTACTCCTTGAGGTCCAGATGGGTAAGTAGATTCCATCTTTTCTAAACCAGTGCTTTCTTGTTTAATAGAAGACAACGTTGACTGCATCTTACCAGAATGCCCATGGTCCGTCTGTGACGAAGGCCCCTTTTGAAGTCCTGGATGAGAATGACCATACATTTCCTGTTTAATCTGAGGCATGGATACCAATTGCTGAGATTCCATGTCACCTACTGATGCCTGTGGGATCTGACTTATTTTTGCACTAATCCTCTGTGGTCCCTCAGTTTTCTGGCCTGAGTGGCTTAATACTACTACTCCTTCAGATGTATTTACTCTCAAACCTGGGCAAGAACCTGAACTAAGACTGGGGCTTTCAACAATGAAGCGTGCAGCACTTCCCCCTTCATCACCAACAGATGGCCCATGGTATGATCCAGTATCATCTTTGCTAGGCCTATAGGTGGGTTTGGGTAGAGCGATGTCCACGCAGGGATTTCCAGTGTTCATATTTACTTTATCCTCAGGCTCGGGACAAACACGACTGATAACAGATGTTGCAGTGGATGCAATAACAGATATCACAGACTTTGTCTCAGTAGATGGTAGTGAGGCTGGGGGTCGAACAATAGGTGGAACTGGATGAGCTGGCAGTCTACTTTCTGGTAGTGGTGACTTATTTGGAACTACAGCTGATGGAGTATTACTTTCAGAGGGGTTCTGATCGCGCAAGGTGAGCAGATTACCGGGAATAGAACTACTGCCTGTCAGGGAAATATTTTTGTGTTTCATAAGAATCTGTCTCAAGTCACTTGTGCCATGATCAGCATCCATGTTTTCAGAGTCTGAGGGTAAAGGCTGGTTTTCCTTTGATGCCAATGGAATGACAGGTGCTGAGGACACTCCTGTATCCTTAGACTGGTGGCGCCAATCTGGTGGAGAAACAGGAATTCTTATAGTTTGAACTGGTCTGATATTTGGCCTGTTAGCTAGTGGAGACAGGGAAGGAGAGCTGCACTCAGGTGGTATCGGTTGAGGCTTTGGGCATATTGGACTCTTAGACTGGGGGTTAACTGATTTATGGTGTTGAATGTGCTCTTCAGAAGATGATTCTGACTCTGCATTCACATCTGTAGCCTTAACAGCTGCAGGCTCAGGTTCTGGCTTCCAAGTAGTAGGAGTAATAACTGCAGCAGTTGCTGCTGTTGGAGTTGTTTCAGAAACAATCTTTACACTAGAAGCTGTGTCTGCCAAAGGGGTTATCAATTCCTCACTGACTGAATGTTCTTCCTTTAAATCTTTTCTTACTTGCTTTTGGCCCTTATAACGTTTAGGTGCTTTAGGTCTTCCCTTGTTGCCCCTTTTGGTTGTTTGGAAGGCAGGCTCTTCCTGTATCGGAGTATTTGTTTCAGGTTCATCTTCCTTTACAGGCTGATTAAAGTCTTGAATTTCAGGTTCTGAACCTATATCTGCAGTAGGTGGAGGTGCTTGGGCTAAGGGTACAGTTGCTTCCTCAGCAGTTATTGAGTCAATAGCCGCCATGAGTTCTGTCTCACTAGCAGGATTCGAAGGTTTTTCTTCTTCAGGGTCACTTTTTATGTCTCTCTGTGGGGCAAGTGGCACTGGTGGTTCTGTTGGAAAAGCTGGATCTGTAAGTTTAGCAATGTTCTCGACAGCCTGTTCCAATTCCAGCTCCTGTGATATTAAATTTTTGGGGGTTTCCAGGAGTTCTTTGTTTTCCAAAGTGGCATTTTCCTTTTCCTCATTGCTGGTGCCTTCTCTATTAGAAATGGTGCACTTGGAAACATGATCACTTTGGTCACCAGGTCTGACTTTTTTTGAAGAATCCTCTTGATTCCCAAGCTCGTCATCCCCTAACTGAAGAAGATCTTTCACCTCTGTGACATTTAGCCGGATTTTGAGATTCTTGAGGACAGGAGACTTGGGAGTCCTTGTCAACTTGGTTTTTCCTCTAACGATCCTGTCTTTTTCTAAGGTGGGCTTCTCTTCTAAGAGAGGGGAATCTGACTCTTTCCCATTTGACTTACCCTCAGAAGCCTTTTCCTGAAGAACATCTTTATCTCTGCCCACATCCCTGCCTTGTTTGTCTTTCTCCTCTTTCTTCAGGTCAACTTTTATTGATGGATCTTCTTTACATGAACTTGATGACTCCTGCAAAGCCAAAGAGTCTTCATCTATGAAATCTATTTCCTGATCATCATCCTCAGTTACCTCCATTTTTTCACTCTTCCTTGTTGATCCAGACCCTAGGACTGTGGGTATCTGGTTTGATGAACTCTTCGTGCCATGTGGGGATGTTTTCCCTTTTGATACCCGTGGGAATCGCTCACCACTTTCTGATTCATTTGAATCTGTGTCTTTATTGTCCATTTTTGGCTTCTCTACTTTAACTGTTGAACTCTCCTCACCTGGTTTGCGATTCTTCGGAGGACGACCCCTTTTGTTTGCAGGGGCTGGAGCTGGTGGATCCTGTTCCATATTTTGTTGTTGTGTTGCATCCTTGTCTGTGCCTCGCTTTCGTGCAGAGCGTGGTGATTCTGTCATTTCCTTTCCAGAACGAACTGGTGGATCATCTTCAACTGGGGTGGCATATACAGATTTAACATTTCGTCGCCTTGCTCTGCCCAATGATATGCTTGGCTCTAACATATCAGCATCAGATCCATGAATTGGAGATTTACCTGTGGACTTTGATTCAGCTCTTGGGGACGATCCACGTTTCAGCTTCTCTTTGTCAATGCGCTCACTCTTGCGTGTAGCTTGTTTCTCGGAACCAGAGGTAGTCATAATAGGAACTGGAGCAACTTGAGCAGGGGACTGTTTGCACTTCTTAGTTTTTACTTCTTTTTTGTGATCTTTCTGAGGTGAGGCTGGCTCATCATTTGTGTCATTATCAATGGGCATCTGCACTTTACTAATTTGTTTCTTCTCTCCATCTGGCTCTGTAACTGCTTTACAAGTGGAATGGGTCTCTTTTTTGACTATATCCACTTCCTCTGTAAGGCCAAGTGGCATAGGACTAGTGGCTTCGGGCACTTCTGGTTGTGCTGTCTCAGTATCCAGCTCTGTTTCCGAACTACTAACAATCTCATCCTGAGACTCACGGCGACATGGCTTTTCAGCAAAGGGTGGTTTGATATCCTCAACAACATCTGATTTCCCTTCAGGTGGAGAAAGCTTACATCTGTCCACTGAGTGACTGGGTTCAGGTGCTGCTATTGGTGCAGGGTCAGAATTAGATGGGGTATCTATTTGTGGGTGGTGCACGGGCAGAGGGGGTTCATTTTCTTTCGCCTCTTGCTTTATTTCTTCCTTTATGGAAGCGACATGGGGATATGGTTCAGGGGCTGGATTCAAGACTATGCATTTCTCCTCTGGTGGAGAAAAGTCCTTGACTACTGACTGGATGAAAGGAGTAGGTGTGAGTCTGGGTTCAGAAATCAGTTCTTCAGCCGGACTGACCGGTTTAATTTCTGGCTCTATGACGGATTCTGTTGTTTCAGGGGACTGTGATGCTTGTTGATCTTGAACAGGTGCTTTTTCCATTTTGTTATCATCTGTGATGACTGTGTCTCCTTTTGATTCCTGCAGCTGTTGGGTTTTATTCTTCTGTTGTTGCAGCCGTGTGAGTTCCAAAAAACGACTATGGAAAAGGACTACTGGCCCTGAGTCAAGTTCACCCTCTGCTGTCCCTTGATGACCAGGTTGTTGGCTTTGTGTATGCTCAGGCTCTTCATGTTTGCGTTCCAAGTGCTGAAGTCGTCTAGAGTCCAGCTCAAAGACGGGGCTGTGAAGGAAGCGGGAGGCAAATAGTTCCCTGCGTTCCTGTTCCTCCGGCTTAGGCTCCTCCTTCCTGTCATCAAGTTTGTCTTCAGATCCACTTCGTATCTTTTTCTTCTTCATGTACCAGGACGGTGTAGGTCGAGGTGTTGATTCTACTTTCTCTGTATCCTTTCTATTGCGGAAACTTGCAAAGTGAGAATCATAATCTAAAAATGACCAGTTATCTTCTCTAGAAGATGAGAGAGATTTTGCACGTTCAAGCAGAGCCTTTGTATCGGGTGTGATGGTCTGGTCAAGTGCAAAAGAGTAGAACTTGTTCCTTTCCAGGTGTGCTAGTTTTGGGTCTGAAAACCTGTCAACAACTGGCCTCTCAGAAAATGGCATAGATGTTGATGGCACAGGAGAGTGGGGTTTAGTCTCTCTGTCCTCCTCAGGATCAGATCGTACTTCCCCAGGCTCCAAGTCATGCCAAATACCATATTCCAAACGCTTACGATTGTGAATGTTTTTACTAAGACTTCTTGAAAAGTTCAAGTCTGGTAACAAGTCAGACTTAACTCTGCTCTCCCATCTCTTTTGTTGCTCTTCTTCTACACTAAGTAAAGGTGTGTTTGGCTTGTTTACCTGTGTGTTATGTGTCCTTTTGACCAATAGCTCCAGATCTGGGTGGATTTTTTCTTCATTTCGACTTAACTCTTTCTGAGAAGGATCCACAAAGTCCTCATCTGTATGGTGAGGGAAGTGCTGATGTCCTGGAGAGGATGAGTTGTTCCAATCAGGATCTTCACTTTTTTGTCTAAAGCTCCGATAGACACGCTCTCTTTTAATTCCCGAGTCACTGTCAAATTGGTCTAGTTTCTTTAGTTTGTGAGATGGGAAATTATCTGTGACATCCTCAGGGGGTTTACCAACTTCATGCACAAGACTCCGATGTTCCAAGTCCTCTGTTTCACTTCCTTGAGGACTTCCTGGTTTTTCAGGTTTGTCAGACTCACGCTGCTGTTGCTGCTGGTGCAACCGCCTGTTTTGCTCCATTTGCTTGCGGTAACTCTGAGAGAGGTCAATGTCTACATGGTCTTCCTTGGTCTTAACATTTTTGTCAGGATCAGCATTTGTAGCACCAAATTTGAAAGCAGCATGGTGCTCTTGCTCTCTTACACTGCTTTGGTCTGCAGTACCTTCGTGTGAAAACCGTCTGGATGAAGTGTGCCCTGGATGCCTTTTTGACTCCAGAGGATCTGAGGATCCCTCAGGTTTCTCTCTTTGTCCTCTGAGTTCCTCTTGACCATCCTTCTGAGTGCCACTTTTATCACTTTTTGGTCTTGAATCTCTCCTTTGTGAATCTTTGTGTTTGTCAGTGTCAGACTCTTTCATATATGTGGCACTAGCACCAAATTCAGAGGACTGAACACCATCCTCCTCCTCATGCCTGCTTCTTTTCTGACGAATAGTTCTTCCACCAGAATCAGCAAAGCGCCTTTTCCTTGCAGCAAGGCGATCTGAATCCGCTGATGAATCTTTTCCATCACTTCCAACATCAGACTTCAGATGTTTCTTTAGTCGATTTTTTCCATCCAATTCTGAATTCTCACCTTTACTCATTTCAGATCTTTCACTTTTCACAGAGTCATGATGAGCAGCTGACACCTGATTTCCAGTAAGAGAGTCTCCATCCCCCTTAGATTTCTGCCTATCATGAGCATCTTGGTCTGATCCCCTTCCTCTTCCAGACCCACCATCAAAACCAGCATCAAGCTCTGTTTCAGTTAGTGGGTTAGATGGGGACTGGCCCTTGGCTTTCCTTGATTTGATCTTCTCAGCTTTGTCTTTTTCACCTTTCTCTTTTCGTTTTGCACGTTTGGTTTTCTCTGCACCAGCCACACGATCTGGTTGACTGCTTTTCTCACTCTTATCACTTTTTGAGGCATGTTCCACCAGGGTCTTTTCAGATTTGTCAAAGTGTGGTGGTGACATTGAGCTTACACTACCACTTCGCTCTGAGGACTGGCTGTAAACCCGTCGTTCTGAGTCTCTGGGAGCACGATCAGATGGTGAAGGTGATACTGTAGGAGTGATAGGTCGTCTTGGATGGGAAGGACTCCATCGGCTGCGGTCAGCCTCAAAACGTTCTCGCTCTCGTTCCCGCTCCCTTTGAATATATGTGTATTTTCGGATGTCTTGCTCAAAGGGGTCTCTGTAGTCCCTGTAGTCTCTTGGATCTTCATGATAACGTGGGTCAAAGTGATCCCCCTGATAGTGTTCCAGTTCAGGAAACCGGTCTCTGCTGCGAGCAGCATAATCCCTTCGAGCATCCTCTGGATAGATGCCAGGGGTTCGTATATTCTCGTAGTAGGCCCTTTCTGTAGTAAATTCATGGTATGGTGTTCTGCGGTCCTCTCTGAATGTAGAGAATAAGAAGATAAAAAAACTTTCAGATTAAGAAAAGTTCTAGGTTATTTTACAGAGGAAATGTGGTTCTACAAATTATTATCCCACATCACACCTATTTTATCAAGCTTATTGTCTAAAAGAACAAAATAGCCAACATTTATAAAAATGTATTCATGTGTGAAAACTATCCACTGCAAAGCATTAACAATATGGCTAATTTACCGTCGTTCAGGAGGAATTTCGTAGAAGTCTCTTATGTCTTGACCAGATGACTGCATTGATCGGTAGAATGCGATCTGGCTCTCTTGACTTGCAAAATCCACCTTTTATAAATAAATACATTATCAAAATAAATCAATATATTTATATATATATGTATATGTATA
>JBAJHX010000096.1:14027183-14082022 GCA_037176925.1 Amniataba percoides
CAGGGTCCGCTGACATGCTGCTGCGGGTCGTTTGTGTTGGTTAATGTTGATATCGGGGTGATGGCGCACAAGATGAGCAGTCATGTTAGTCGTGTTACCGCAGTAGGATACCGGTCTGTGACAAAGTTTGCAGACAGCTTTGGTCATGTCTAGCTCCGTCTTTCCGGGAACTGTATAAAAACCGAAATGTGTCCATACTTTAGATTTAAAATTTATGGGCGCAGGCATTATTTCTTGTTGCTTCTTTTCTTCCTCCATTTTCCACTTCCGTCTGCTTCCCGGCGTTTTTCCGTAAATGGATATGATGTCACAAAATCGATTCCGGGGAGAAAAATCGATTTTTAAAATCGGCGCAAACAAAATCGCGATATGTACATGAATCGATTTTTTTTCCCACCCCTACTATCTATCGAAATATATACATATATACACACACAACTTTTATATTTTATCTTATTATGCAATTTTCTATTCGTGGAGCATTGTTAGAAGGTGCCTGTGACTCAAGAATTTGTTTGTCAGCTATGGCTGTAACCAAGTATTCATCTTTTTAACATTTTAATCTATTATTTGTTAAATCTATAAAGATTGGAAAATAGTGACCAAAAAGGGTACCAAAAATGTCCATAACCCAGAATGATTTCTTATATAATTCTGTGGGTAATTACCACAAATCTTGCAAAAATGTGTATAGTTTAAGAAACAAGGAATTACAATAAGTCTTTGTCATTTCAGCTTTATTAATTATTTCAAAATTTGACGGTCAAAATCTCAAAATTAATTCGCAAACTGATTCATCATTGTCAGTTACATAACAATATCTACCAAACCTTTGGTAACACTATGTAATGTTATTCACCATAAGCCAACAGAAAAGGTAGAAAGAAAGAAAAGATAACAGGTTAGTAAACTACTACTACGATATTCTGTAAGTGTGGTGAATAGAAAATGCAAAGGACATTATTTTTACAGAAAAAGTTTTAATAAATGTTTTTGATATACAGAAATATAAATCCACAAACGTAATTTTGAGATACAGAGCATAAATAACAGAATAGTTAAACGAGTACTGAATGAGATGTTAAGTAATGTTACATCAACATGAAAAGCTCTACTGCAGAGGCAAAAGACCTGTGGTCCAGTAAAGATCTTTATGTGATTGAAAAGTGGATGTAAAAGCACCATCAAGTTTTGGTCCATAATGAACGTTTTAGGCTTTGTAATTCGGCTCTGATACACAATATTAATACTATATATAAATCTTCACTCTCTATATAATATTTTTGTTTTGTTAATATTTTTGTTTTGTTATTGTTACGTTATAATATTTTGCAATTTAGTTAAGGTGAGTAAATGAGAATATCCTGTGAAGAGTGATCAAATTAAGTTTATCATTTTATTCAGACAGCTGCCTAAATAAAATTGCATTTGAGATCCAGGCTAAGATTTGCATTTTACAAAATAATTATGTAATTGTGGTAATGTGGTGTAGATGTTTGTGATGTAGATGTGGTGAAGGTCTAAATAACCATTAGTAGTGTGTGTGGATTTATTCAATTGCAAATGTTATGTATGTTGGAGCCTGCCTTGAGATAAAATATATTAGTTTAATTCTGTATAAAATTAGTTTATAAAGGATTTTATTTTCTTAATATAAAGGGTTAATGTGCTTGAGAAGCAGTATACTGAGAGAGATTTTAAAAAATGCAAATAATGCTTGCCGTCTGATTTTGCAAAGTCTGTTGCATATATATATTTTGTGCATTTTGTTTATTGAGTGCAAATTTATCAAGTATAAAGAGGAATGGAAGGCTCTTCAGAAAGCATGATATATTGGAGAAAAAGGGACATAACTCATTATTGTTCTACTGGAAAAAGTGTGATAGTTTTGTTCCAGAGTCTTAAAAAAACCTGTAAGGTCTCCCATCTCTCTAAACCTGGACTGGCAGCACTTTTTCATCAGTTTATCCCAAAGCTACAAGGCTAGGGTTAGTGCTGGCCAGAGACGAGGTTCAGGTGGCAAGATTTGCAAAGCATCCTCCCATCCAAAGGATAGCAGCCGTGCTCATTTGGCTCAGGAGAGAGCTGGATGACGCAGACCTACAGACAGTATGAAAGACTTATTGAGTGGTAGTCAGTGGTGTCTGTTCTGTGTGTTTGAGCATGTTTCATTTTGTCCATGCAGTTCACTGTTTGCTCAAAGAACTCCTACCTCGCATCTGTAGCAGTTCTCATGATAGGAGCGACCCAGACATTCAACGTTGTAGCTGTCAGTACCGTCTTCTTTTGGGATGATTAGCTGGTTGCAGGCACTACACTTTGGGGCATATTTCCTTCATGGACAATATTTGAGAGGGGAGAAAAATTTAGACAAGGCAAGGGAATATGCATTACAGTGACATTTAATGTACGTAAATGTACACACCTGTAATAGTCCTGGAGGCAATACACTTCTCCAACTTCTCCCTGAGCAAACGCTTGCTCCCCAATTTGCTGTTTACATGTTGCACAGGTGAAACAGGAAGGGTGGTATGCTCGCTCTAGTGCACGGACCATGTGGTCTGTGACAGCCTCCCCACATGTCCAGCAAAGTTCCAGACTGGCCTAAGAGACAGAAATATTTGGTCAATAGTACGTTACCTTTCGCAGATTAACCCATTTGATACAAACCACTCAGTGTATCCCTTGTGTGAGATTGCTGACCATTATCAAGAACACACAATGTTTACATTGTTGAATGATGTTTTTCCCACCCTCCAGGCAGCAAAGAACAAAACAAATAATTTCAGTGATCTGAAAATTAGTGTAGTGGAGGCATTTGTGACTTTACCTGGTAGCAGTCTTCACAGAGTGGGATGCCTGCTTTGTTGTAGTACTGTTTACCAGCCAGGGGAAGGTGACAAGATCTACACTGGAAGCAGCCGTCATGGTAGGTCCTGTTTAAGGCCTCGATTGCAGGTTCAGAAAGAGCCATGGGTTTCCGACAGAAGCCACACACCTCTGCAGTGTACACAAACATAAAATGTCGGGGCAGGTTATAATAATATGTGTGTCGTTGAAGTGGAACCATTTAAAGCCTGAGTGGTAAATGTGCAAATACTGCAGAGATCATGTTACCTTTGCTCTCCCCGCTCGTGTCTTGGCCATTTTTATGGATCCCATGGGATTGTTCATCTTGTTTTAACCCACTAGATGGTGTGCTTGTTTCCACCTTAAATTTAAGGAAACATTGTTAATGTAAAACTAAACTTTTAACTGGCAAGTTTGATGCTAGAAGGAGAAAGGGAGATGGGTGTCAGCAAAGGTTAAGGCTTTTATAGGCCTTTTCAATACATTCCTTGCTCATAATAATGAAAACGCCAACAATAAATCTACTGCACTCATTGTACACACAAAAAGGCAGGACATACATATACATGAAAAAGTGTGTGTAATATCAGACCTCATGCTGTAACTCCTTCGCCTTCGTGATCTACACTCTCATGGTTTCTGCTCTGAGATGGGGCTGTAATGATGGGAACTAAATGTTTAGTCTTAAAATCAACTGTTTGGAGAGTTCTCTGTTTGTGAAGGAAAAATGCACCCAGCTCATGAAGTGTTTTTGATCATTTAGCCATATCTAAAATGCAGCTGTTTTTTCCCGCAACTTAATGTGTTTTGCAGATGATTCTTTGCAATCGCGGCACAACATAAAACTGTATCTGTAAAAGTTGTGGAAAGTTGTAATTCTTCACTGTGGAAAAAAATGACTGGTTGTCTTTGAGCGAAATTTATTGAGGAAAACTGGGATCTGTGTTTTTTGAATGACAGAGGTAAACAGTGAAAAAGTGGGCGATGCCAATGTGACCAAAAAAATCAGTAACATTGTGAAAGAAGTCTGCATACCTCTCTGTTGTAAACTGGCTGCTGGCCTGGGGTCAAAGGGTGGGAGAGAGGCGTCTGGGCAGGAGGAGGTGGTGGGAATGCTAATTCTTCTGAGAGCGATGTTCCCAGCAATGAAGACAGTGCAACAGAAGGAGGAGGAGGAGGAAAGAGCTCTGTTTGACAAGAAAAGGGACTTATCTCCTGTCACTCTGTAGTAAATTCACAGAATCCAGGACAGAATTGTCCTGGAATTCAGGATAATTTCAATTGGAAACTCAATAAAATGTATACAAATACATATACACGTGCATAGCTACATACATGTACTGCCTCCCAAAAAAAACAAGAAGCAATGAAAACAATAAAATAATTATAGTAATGGAAAGTAGAATAGAGAGAGGGCAGAAAGTGAAGCTCATGTCTACTACACATGTATTTCGCTCCAACTCTAAACACTAAAGTGACTCAAGTGACATCACTTGAGGAAATCGATCAGGTTTCATACAGCTTCCTCTGAAGTCATAAAATACATTATACAACTTTGTTTCACATGTGCAGCAGCATTCTGTAAGACTTTGACCGACATTTTTAACAGCATCTTGCAATAAAGTTCAGGAAAGCAATAAATCACTATTTTCATTTGGCGAGGACCCTAAAAAGAGCAGTAACTTATGATATACAAGTTGGGAATCTCACCACCTCAACGAGCGATTAAATAACAGTTACAGTAGCTGAAGGACAGGTCCTAAATGTATGATAAATGTCAGGCAGGACCTGACATCATCAGTTACGTGTGAGGTCAATTTCTGAATATATTTCAGGTGATCTAAGTTGTATTTAGTGCACTATTATTCATTGAACCTGATATGATATGAATACCTGCAGCACCTGTGTCAGCCTCTTTCAGCTTTCCTCTGCTGGGTCCAGGCTGGGCAGTTTTTGGACTCCGGGGGTCAGAAGCCCGGGCCGAGCCCCCTGCGTGAGTCCAGCCTTTGCTGTCTACACTGCCATGAGAGACATTGTCACTCGTCGGGCTGACTCGTACAGCGCTGTGCTGCTTGTCTCTGGCTGGAGCACTGTGGGCTTGGAGGGAGGGTTGCTGCTGTGTCACAGTGGCTCTGTGAGGAGATGCCAGAGTGATGAAGAACGAAGACACCATCCTTTTTGGTGGAGCTGCTGATGCCATGACTATATAAGACCCACATACAGCCTAGCAGGAGGAGAGAACAGTCGTCATCTAGACTGCTCACGATATTTAATGTTTCACTGTCAGTCAAAGAGCAGAAACAGAGAAACACAGACGAACACCTCACCTGATCCCTTTAAACAACCCCGGAATATAAGCTCTTATAGTGAACATAACAATTTATCTCTATTATCTCAATAATATGTATTCTAAGTGTATACACCCTCAGTCAACACTGTGGGTGTGTTCACTTTCACTTTAGAAAGGTAAATTCACACACTCACAGCTCTCATTATACATAATGAATGGTTTCAGAGGTAGAAGGCACAAATCTGAATCATCTGTTTCTTTTTAAACCCACTCACTCTGGCTGTAAGCTGCCATTACATACCTGGAAGAAAATGTGGCTTGAAGACAAGTTCTGTCTCCTCTTCTTTCTCCTTCCCTGTACTGTATCTCAAAACGTCTGGTTTGTTTTCCCTCCTCTAAGCTGCCACTGAGAGAAGACTTTACTCCGGGAGAGAGGGCGACTATCAGCAAAAGGCCACTCCTTTTCCTTCTGCACCTCCCTCCCCAACTCTCTTCTCCGTCGACCCCTCCTCCTTCTCTGCCTGAATGATAATACCACCTCCCTCCCGACCGTAAAAGGTGAACAGTTAATTTCGGGCAAAGTGCAGTAAAAAACATGACACATTCATCCACTATGAAAACTTGGCAGGCATACAAACACACAAACACACACACACATACACAGTGGTGTGCACGCACACAGAAAGTCATGCAACAATTGGGCAATCCAACCAAAAGCACACAGTCAGACATTTTACAAAGGCAATCTACAGTATCTCATAAGGTTTTTGCCCTTAAATAGACAAGCAGAGACACAACGCCACCTCCCATTTCTTTATCTTTTTGCATGCCAGCAGGATGTGACTCTACCTGCCTTTTCCAGCAGCTCTCTATCTCAAACTGTCCTTTTTCTCTCTCCTGTGCAGCTATGCCTTATTGTTCTGTCAGCTTTATTTTCCCTACCTCCCTCGTCGAGTCTGCCTCCTTTTTTCTTCTCCCTCTTTCCTTCTTCCCTTCCCCCCACTACATTATATCACTTTAGACTTGACTCACTATCATTGTCACATTGCATTGCCTCCATTTTTGCCTCACTGACATCTGATAACACAAGGTGGACCTCATCAGACTCTTCGGATGGAGCTTTTGTAGTGAAAGCGACTGCGAAGGAGCAGCAGCATTACAGTGCAATGAATCAGGGCATTGTGCAGGAGGAGATATTGGTGTATTAGGAGAGGAGGGGAAAGGGGGGTCGGCAACAGTGAGTGATGTCTGAAAGAGCTATGAAAAAGCTGCTTTGTTGTGTTTGCTGCTCTCCACCAGAGTGAGTCTAAGCAATATCAGGTCTGCCGATCAGCAAATACTGTGGTTAGTTTCCGGAGCCAAACCTTGTGAGGTCCACTCCCCTCCCGAGGAGCCAGAGGGGAGGATGGAGGGAGAAACCAAAACGCTGAATAAAACTTTGCTGATCGATGTGGGTCAGCGTGAAAGAGGAGCGAGGCAGGAATGTGCACGCGAGTGTGAACAGGAGACGGAGATGAGGAGAGTGATGGGGGTCTCTGTTGTTCCAGCTCTGTGGAAAGGAATGCTGCTGTGATGTCACGCTTGCAGGAGGGGGCATGCCTACTGATGACACAATCCCCAGACCTCCACACTCCGCCCCCCCAAAATCCTCATTAAACCCTCTGAACCTCTTCACTGCTTCTACAGCATGACTTTTCAATTTACTCACCAAAGTCACAGTGCTTTTTTTTTTTCTTGAATCCAAAAATGTAACTGTTTGGGTGAGCAGGGCAACAATGGAAAAAGAATGGAGGGAAATGAAGGAAAAGAGACAGGAAGAAACACAGCAGATAGGAGAAACAATGACGGTTGATGTTGATTTCCTAAGTCTAAACATCTGCAGTGGTGGGAAAAGGTACTTACCGGAGAAAAAATCTGTTAATTTACCCAAATGTTCCTCACAGGGGAGTAAGACTGCTTTTACTGCTGTGGATAAATGAGTACCACAGCAATAAAACTGGGGGAACTGTGAGACACACATCAAAAAGAAATGGTGAAAATCAAAGCTGAGATATTTGGGCTTTCTACCAGGGGGTCAAGCTTTAAATACATTAGATCCTACATGTCCCATATTTAAAATGGGTGGAAGCTTCTGCCAAAAATCATCATAAATGATAAATTGTGAAATATCTTTTTATGTTATACCACTGTTTTCATAAGCAGTGGTGTCACCTCCTGACCAGTTAACTCATCTTCATGTGTAAAATTGGTACCTTAATCAGCGACACACACATGCTCTCAAAGTATATATGTATATATGTGCTGATGTGTAAAAGGAGGAGTGAGTACTTGTAATTAAATCATTTCTTTTCGTGAACATATTGAAGAGTATAATACATTTATTCTGTTGCCAATATATAAAACAGCAGCTGCCATATGATACAAAATTGCAAACTTCTCATTACTTCCCTTTGTTCAATAGAAGAGTCAAAAGTACATGAATAATACTTAAATTATTGTATCATCAACATTAAGTATTAGTACATCTGGCACTCGAGGTAGTCACTGGTATTAAAGATATATATCAGGTACAACATTAGCTGTCATGTGATGATGTCTTTCTTGTGTGATTCTTTCTTGTGTCACTGGATTTGCTCAAACTTGTGTCCTCTTCCTCCTAAAAATGAAGCATGGCAATGACATTTCTCAATATTACTAACAGGTAACAGTTATGTAACAACTAAAGATACAGTCATTATGTAAAATTTTATAAAATCTATTGACAATACCAGTGTGTGGACAAGATGATTCACCTCTAATACAGCTTGCAGCAGGTCCTGAGAGGGCAGCAGACACACTGTTTCACCCAGAAAAGTGACAAGGACATGGAGAACATCAGACCAGTCACCCACAGTCAGCATTAGCACCAACAAGGCTCCCAGTCGCAGCACCACCGAGTGTGACAGGGCCTCTGCAGCAGTCTGCCGATTCTGATCCTCTGTGCAGAGGGAAACAAAGACAAGTTACACAACAATGATGTATGTGTTTTGTAACTTTTGCAACATGTACTATGGCCTCACACGTGTGCGCATACTCTACCAGCCAAGCCACCTGCGCCACACACAACATGTATTACTTGTTTGATTCTGAGATGAGAGTTGTGTTTTTGACACCATTTGAAATATTTTGTTTAATATGTCTCGTTTTGAATGGTTATTTCGTCTCATTTATTTTTGCCTGCTCTAACTGGACTGACTTGTGTCTGTTTCTCTCTTGTTATCCCGATAAGATTATCTTACATCATTTTTTTCTGTTCTCCAAAAGTCTTCATAAAGGTCTGTTTAATTTCCCACATAGTTGTCCTGACATTCACCTTTAATATAGACCACCAACATAGTGTAGCAGAGTGTCAATGGAGTCCAAAACTTCAGAGCATCCTTCTGGGACAAGAAGTGGTTATAAACTGTAGCAGTAGAAGCCACAGTTGCAAGAGCAAAGGCCAAGACAACCACTTTTTGCAGTGAAGCCAGTATGGTGTGTCCAGAAGTCAGGAGGCTGATGCACTTCCCACAGTAACGCTCTGTGCTATGTAGCGGGTAAAGTCTGGCCACATGGCTCCACAGACTGCGGGTGGCACTTGCCAGTGCCCAGCTGAGAGCAGCTGCAAGAAACAAGCTGAGGCTGCTGTGTGGAGCCTCCTGATGGAGGAAGACCAGAGTGCAGGTGAGACCGCAACCCAGGGAGAACTGGCACTGGATCAGGAGCAGATCTAGGCCTCTGCTGTTGTCATCCTGGGTACAGATACAGGAGTGTGGATGAAGATAGGTCAGCTCAGTATGATAAAGATCCATATGTTGAACATGATATATACATATATATAAATATGAATACAACACAAGTCTTAATTAATATGTTATCAGCTGTTGTGTTCATGTGTTTGAGGAAGTCACCAGTCCTGCTGATGCCCAGGCAGAAACAGCTCGGAGACAAAACTCCAGCACTATCAGAGCAGAAACCCTCGAGCCCACCAGAGACAGGAGGACTGTCAGGGACCAAAACTGGAGGGTTGTTTTCCAGTTCCCCCTCTCAGGACTGCCAGATGAGGATGACCTCTGTTTATTTTCATTTTCAGTGTCAGAATCGCTGTGTGTAGAGATAAAATTACATAATGAATATACTGTACGGGAAAATATCCATATAATTTCTCCCTCTTTGTTTTACAGAATAAACTCACCTGTATGTTTGAATAAAGTGGTGAACTCTCATTAAATTGCACAGCACTGATATCCCACATGCACCCACAAGACCTTTAAAACATGAACACAAAAAATAATAATAATGTGAGCAAACACATAGTGGCACTCGTAAATGAGTGTTTTTTCTTACTGTGAGGAAGAAAAACCTAACTTACCTTGAAATAAATGGTCTATTGGGTTTGAGTCAATTCCCAGGATCCAGGAGAAAGGGAAGAACATCTTAATGTTTTACTCGTCTCAACAAGGACAAAAGAGCACTATGATCTCTCACTCATGCTATTTCAATCTATGAACCTGACCAGAGACCAGACTTCAGTTAATGCTGAGTTCCTGTGAGTCTGACCGTCACATTGTCTTTATTCCTTTCTGCTGATAAGATCCAAGTGTGCTTCATGCTTAAGGTCCAAAGGTTAGGTGTGATTTGAGTGTGTTTGTCTGTTTAATCAACTCCTGATGAAAGGGGCAGAATCCTCTCAGTAAGACGATTGGCCTCACAGGGCAAACAGGCACCTTATAACTGGGCTGAATTAAAAACCACACTTTGCTTACAGTGCACTAGATATGATGGTTTTTTTCTAATAAGCCACTTGTGTCAGAAAGAATACAAAAACAAATGGGATAGGATGCATTTCATACAAAAAATGTCTTTATTATTGAAGTACCTGTAAGTTTTACTTCTGTCAATCAAACCTAAAACTAAATGTCAGTCTTGGATTGAGATACCAGTAGTTCATTTGTCAGTAAATTAAAACGTTCCCATCAGAAGTCTTTCTTTACATGTAACGGACAAGGCAACTAGAATTATGCATTAAACTGTGACAAATCACAGCAGCCACACTGGACTATAAACATGGAATACAGAGAATATGTCTTTAATAATCCAGATGTTTTCTTCAGGTCATCTGCACTCCTTTATACTCCTCAGGCCATGGGTGACTCACTTCTTTCTTTTCAGGTTGACACCTGAAAGCCCACGACCTTGCTTGTAATTCATCATTCATCATTTGAGGTATTAAGGTAAAACCTGATAGTTCATCAGCAACTTCATGTATCTGAGAAATTGGATACGAACCCCTGAAAATAGATGTTAGAGTCTGTGTATGACACATATCCATGCTTTTCAAGCATATGAATGCCATCTCATCCACTGTCGTAGACAGAATTAGTCTCATTTAAATTATAGTTTGACATTTTGAGATCATTCACTTTCTGGCTGAGAATAAGATCAGGCGATTGACACCACTCTCATGTCTATACCGTAAACGGGAAGGAAAAGGGTACACAGGATAAAGATTGGACACAGGGGTAATCAGCTAGTGTGGTCCAACCAAAAGTAACAAAACCCACCTATGCACAAATAGAGCTCACTTATCAGCATGTTATATCTTGTTTAATCAGTGGAAAAACAACAATTTGAGGTTATATGACAGACAGTGGTTATGAGCAGTTGCCAGTAAACCAACAGAGACTCCAGGAAGTTACTGTCATAGCACATAACCTCCTAAAACAGCAAATAAATATTTGTACAGGGTTTTTGTACAGATTTGACCAGTCAGATATAAATCAGACTGTTGTTTCACCCTTTTTTCCATGTTAAGCTAAGCTAAACAATTGCAGGTGTAGCTTCATATTTACCGGAAAGATATGAAAGTGGTGTAAATATTCTCATCTCACCTTTGCAAAAAAGAAAATGATCACATTTACCGAAATGTTTGTCTCAAAACATTTGCTTTGAATTCAGTGCTGCATTTATTGATGGACCACTTTGATTGATTGTTATCACTGAGTTCAGTCCTTCATACTCAGGATTTTAGGATGTTTTAGCCTCTTTCCTGGCTCTGTTTGTCCTTCAGTGTTTGTTGCCTCATCAGATCCCAGAACAGCATGCTTAGCACGGTGTGAGGGGCCAAGCGCAGGAAGACGGGGCCCATGCCTTTATACAACCCCAGCAGGCCCTCAGCTTGGCACACCTTCAGCATACAGTCTGAAAATCCGTGGTAGAGACGCCCCTGAGAGGCACACAAGGAAAACAAGTCTTAGTTTACATTTAGCTACTTGATCTTACAATATTATTCTGTTCCATGGCTGTTTGCAAGGACAAATTTGATGAAAAGAGATGAATTAAACTCACTCTGTGAGATTCATCCACCGGCTGGTTGTAGAGCCGCGTACTGATGACGTCAAATGGTGTCATGGTGATCGCCACAGCAACTCCACTGATCATGGCAGCTATCAGGGCCGTGAGCCAGCTGTTTGGACTGAACCACTGTAAGGAAAGAAAGACTGGCTCTTAGCTGAAGGCACGACAGCAACTGTTTGCTCACATACAGTAAAAATTGTCAGCTGCTTCTCACATCTACCTGAGAATGTGACACCCAGTCCTTGGCCGAGGTGAAGGTTGCCAGTTGAGCAGCTGATCCCACCATGACTCGAGGCACGGCCCCATTCACGCCCCTCCACAAACCAATTAAACCTTCTTTTCTATAGATGGTAACAAAGGCATCAGACATTCCCTGGAATGGAAGAAAACAAACAGATTGTCTGTATAGCAGCAGATAATAGTATTTAGAGTGTGTTTTTTTTAATCATGTGATGAAAGTCACACAAATGAAATGTATTGATGTATTAGAACACAATTTTAATGTAGTTTGTATAAATATGCATTGATGGCATTGAGCCCACTGGCTCTCATAATCAGTGTTGTATTTGTCTTTGTGTTTACCACCTCTAAAAGTTATACATTAAGAATATGGACTTCAAAATTGCATACCCATATCATGCATTTTTTCACTTGTACTGTATTTCAGAGTAAAGTATTTTTCACTTAATTGTGATGCTGAACACTCTCACAGGTATTTTTAATAACTCTCATTAATTATACTTCTAATCAGGTGTACTTTTGAATTTATTTGTTTTAATGAAAATGATAATAGGTTTAGGTGCTCTGCCCTAACAGGTTCAACAAAACCAACAGAGGAGCACATGAGCAGTCATTCGTACAGTCATGAATAGACGTCTTATTATGGAGCACAAGTGGCAACACCTGTGTGTGGACTGTGGGTGGAGATCTTATGTACAAAATGTGATAAAGTATGTATGTATATATATATATAGTGACAGAGTAGTGACAAAGCATCACTTCACTCTGCATAATGAGGGCTTTTACTTCAAGTACAGTTTTGTAATTATACTGACATACTTTGAATTGAAATTGTAAATGAACATCTTTCACTTCTACTGGAGTATTGCTGCTTTGACCTAAGTAAAACATCTGACCGAGACGAGTTGATGTGCAACAAAATAAGTTCATGTTTATTAACATCTTGAACATGTCTTAC
Organism: Amniataba percoides; assembly: GCA_037176925.1. Classification (NCBI taxonomy): domain Eukaryota; kingdom Metazoa; phylum Chordata; class Actinopteri; order Centrarchiformes; family Terapontidae; genus Amniataba; species Amniataba percoides. The sequence continues at coordinate 14,039,897 of JBAJHX010000096.1, forward strand.
CAGATGGTTATGCTGGTGGCCTACTGCGATGGCTGCCACAGTCTGAGCCTGCAGATGGGTCTTCACCTATGAAGAAAATGCAGCACACAAGGTTTAATGTGTAATCAGATTTGACACTATGCCAAAAAAGTAATCGAAGTACAGGAAAAACTGGACTCGTTAAGGTGAGTGACATCTGAGTCAGATTCCCGGATGAGATGAGTAACATTTACAAGTGACTGTTAATGTTCACCTGGTATGAATTACATAACTCATTCATCAGCAGTGTATTTTTTGATCAAACTGTTCCTCTCTTGATCTCATAGAGTCTCAACAAAATAACCTTCACCTCTCCTTCCTCTTCTTTCTGCCAGCAGCGAGGAGCCACAAGATACTGTATATTTTTGGCAATAGTCAGTAGGTCAAAAGCAACGTGCAGGATATATTTAGTGACCTAGATGTGCACAAACATGTGCTCAAACAATATTGTCTTTCAATGACGATGCAAAAGGTTAGATGGATTTAAATGTATTGACTGACAGCACAGGCAGAAAAACAACAACACTACTGCTGTCGAATAACAGGGGACATGCAGAGGACATTTATAATGTGCAGTAAATCTACAAACCGTGATATCTGAGACAGGTGCGAATGTGAAAACACGTGTTACAAAGATAAACATTTATGAGCGGTGTTATGGACGCACATTAAATTTATTTGAGTGGGACCTCTGGGATGTGGATAGACAAATGAAAAGAAATGAAAAGATATATACACATTATGATTAATTTACCTCACAGACATATTCTCTTATCTTAAATTCAACCTAAGTCTAATCAAATTAGATGTGACTGTAACTAACCTCCCTCTCCCATAAACACACCCATGCAATGTTACTTTGCCTGACAAGCTTTCGTACTGGATAAAAATACACTGAGGATATTTGAGACGCCTTTGAAAACGAGCTGGTACGCTTTCGTGTGTCTGCTAGTGATGAGTTGCGATGCTGTTGTTCTGGCAAAACACAGATGGTTTACAATGTTAATGTCAAATTTAACTAAATTTACTATGCATTTTACACAGAATGAGAATCTTTTCATTACAGCATCCAAAAACTGCTGAGTGTGAACCTGTCCTTAAATGTAGAAATGTCATTCTGTGCAGTGGAAAGTATGTCCAGTAGTGACTGATATGAATGAACTTTGAACACCTCTTGTGCTACAATGTTGCACAAGCGTTGTAGTTTGCTAGTTATTAATGTAATCTAATGTCACAATGCTGTCTGATGCTGGCCTGTTCACAAAGCTGACATGTTTCATGTTGCTGTAGAAAGACGATTACCCGTATCATCTTTCCACTTTAGCTCCTCTTTTAGCTTCTGTCAGTTGTTTCGCTGTTAATTGACGTATTCGGTTTTCTTTAACATGTGTATGTGTGTATGTGCGTGTGAGGTTGAGTGTAACCTGATCAGTGAATCTACTCTCAGTGACACGGAGGGCTTAAATATCCTGTTAAGCGTAGTTTTTCACCACACACAGACAAAATGACATCGTGGCTAACATCTCATCCAGTGTTTTAGAGACAATTTTGAAATGTTCACAAGAAAAAGGATCAGGGGAAATTATTCTACATTCTACAATTTTTCTCTTGCCAAATACTGTCTTGTTTAATGTTTTTCAGGCCTCTCAAATCTCAAGAAAAGAATCTAATCAGGTAAAACAACTCAGAGATAAGCATCCTGTCAGGAGATGTTAAAGCAGAGATTGCTTCATATTAAAGAGTCACACGTAACATCTGTGTTGCACAAACACACATGAAACTTACCAGGTAGGCAGGAGAGGCAATGAAGGCACCCAGCGCCCCAGCCCCTGCCCCAGACAGCAGACTCCCACCATGGAGGGAGGTGATGCCCAGAGTTTCACAGTAAGAGTAGGAGCCCAGCCTCACACCGTTCATGACACCCTGGTAGATTAGCCCGACCGAGAGCCCCTTCTGCAGGCCCCGGAGCCCGTCTGTGCGGCCCACCACCCAGAGGGCCTGCAGGACTCCGCGGTAGTGTCTCTGATATGATCCCCGTGCACGCAGCTCCCCCTGAAGCTGCAGGCGTGTCTTTACCACCTCCAGGGGGTTGGTGAACACGCAAGCCGCGCAGCAGGCAAGAGCACCAAAGGCGAAGTCCAGAGGGGGCCAGACGGCTGGAGGAGGCGACGTGGGGCCGAAGACGCCACGAGGTCCGCTGGACACTGTGGATGCCATCCCATTTGAAGGTTGTGCACCAAAAAGAGACTCTTCTGATGAAGTTTTCAGCAGCAGAGCACTGTTCATCCCTGAGAAATGAACTTCACAGTTTGTCCCGTTAGTCCCTTTTAATGACTTGCTCCCCTTGTCTCAGCTTGTCAGGGAACAAGGAGGGTGTAATGTACTTGGTACAGAACAATAAAGTAAAAAACAAACGCTATCAGCTTTTGTGATAACTCATTTAATATCATAATTAATAGTTTTGCATGTTTCTCCTATGACACCCCTCTGGTGTCCTTCTGTGGTGAGTTTCATCAGCTTCCTCGACTGTCAGTCAGTGCAAAACAGGCACCATCTGCAAAAGAATTTATTCATGTTGAAATAAACACTTTTGAATTGTAAAGCTCAGGTGTGTTTACAAAGGCTGGCCCTACGTATCAGAACAGAGAGCATTTGTGCGTCAAGCGAAAGACTGAGAGGAGTCCCGCTGGAATGGAAACATTCAGGTTTCAGCTCCTCATCTGACATACTGGTTTAAAAACCTGTCAGAAAAGATTTCCTGCTCTTTAAAGTCTTTGAATTTGCAACATGTGCCAGTTCAACAGCATCACATCTTGCAAAGACAGAGAGAATAGCTTCAATTTAACACTAAGTCAATCACAAAGGATCCATGTTCAAGGGCAGAAAAAGATTCACACAAAATCACCTGACATTAGCAAGTCACATACTCCACTCCAGTCATATTCATTCAAACAAATGTTCAACTGCACAAACAAGCACAGTGCAAGTACCAGAGGCAAACGGGCTCAAACAGGAAGTTTTCCTCATATGCCTTTAAAAAAATTACTGAAACATTTCTTGCATTTGGTCACTTCATTCAGAAACTCACAGTGCTCCATGATCATGTGCAGCTCCATTCTTCCTCTCTCCCCCATCATTGTAAACATGTGTCCTCAGCATATTCATTGTCAAAGACTCCTCCCACTGCCTCCGGTCAGAGCCAATCCTGCTTCAGTCCCGTCTGCCACATCACCAAATCCCAAAGTGTGCACGAATCGAATGGCTCTGCTCAAAACTGCCCCTGCGCTGGTCCTATAGGCGCTCTCTGGGTAAAAGGTTATTGTTGGTCAAAGAGGGGGGTGGAGCAGTTGAGGGAAAGGAGAGCGAGGATCCATTGCAGACTAAGACTGGTGTCAAAACAAGGTTAATCTGCTCAAGATAGTGGGAATAATCCTAGAAACAAAACAAACAAACCTGTGCCCTGCTTTACCTTTACACGTTACAGCCAATTCTACATGTTCTTATATAAATGGTTGTTTTAGAAACATTTTCTGAATAAAAATGCATTTTAGAAACTGGAAACACTAATGCTGTAAATTTGTTTAAAAAAATTATAGATTTTCAGAAGCATCAGCTGTGAAATGTGTTGGCTATTAATTACAAATGGAACAAATGATGCTTCTTGCAGATGAGATGACTCATCTGACGACATTGAAAAGAGCCACTAGAGGGCAGTCTTCTACAATTCAACAATATGACAGCTATAACCAACACCTCTGAATGACTGAATCAAATGCAAAAGATTGACAGTGGAGGTTCATTATTTGTCTTGAAAACAGCAACAGAAATAAACAGCAGCTCCAGAGCTTTCACAGGTTTCACATGATCTTCCTCAGCAGATTGGAGTTTGTCCAGTTGTCTCTGAGTTGCTGATGTTCATGTTTCCATGTTGCTGGGCATTTTAAAGACTTTTTCTGGAAGCAAACAAAAGGTCAAAATAATTTGAATCATGATATAATCTTGCAACATCTTAATAGAAACTAATTGAATAGAAAACCTATAACTTATTATTCATTTCTCTAGTCTGATTGTACTCATTTTGGTTATTTCAGCTTACTATTTTGTTATGTTTTGTTTCATGCACCAAGGGTTTGAGAGAACTGTAATTTCAGCTCTCTGTATGTCCTGTACACACCGCAGAATCGACAATAAAGACATATTGAAAATCTCATAAGGGAATTTCATTGATTCACGTTCAGATTCAGTTGCTCGTAAAATGGTAATAATTATTGGCTTTTCTTTTTTACATAACTGTCATCCACATTGGCTTAAAAAATTGAGACTCACACATCAAGATATTGGCGACAACTCCTCAAACTCCATCTGTTGAGGACAATTGTTTGATGCTCCACAACAGCTACCAACAGACCTCATGGTCAGATCTTTGACTGACACCGACACTCGCACAGAAATAATTTTAAGACCATGACGGAGCAGACACGGAGGCCTTTATTGTTAAACTATGTTTATAGTACAGTGCCACGTCTCTCACCCACCATGGCCCCCGACATACAATAGTCAACAACTTTTAACCACCACCGTGCACGCATAAAACACACACGCACACGCACACGCACACACGCACACACACTGTTTTCAATGTAAACATTGCAGGCTTAAAGAGTGATACAAAAGCAAGGTAGTCGTCAATCGTTTCCGTTTACAGTGTCCATTCTGCCATAGTTCCTCTCTTTCAAGAGTTCAGAGGAGGGTGACACAAAAACTGAAATGATGTTTGGTCGATCACCTTTTGGGGAACAACAAAAAAATTGTCCTGTTCTCTCTAATCACTGCAGTCACAACCACACACACATGCACTCACACACACGCATACACAGTCTGGATACTCATTCAAGCAAATGTTTTTTATCAAAGTGTAGTTAAAGTGTTAATTTGAATGCTTGCAGTAGGCAGAAGGGACAATAGTGAATTTGAAGTGGAACATCTAACAACGATTATGTTCTTTTCCCATAATCCTCACTATAGGAAAAAGGCCTTGTGTGTCGATTCCCTTGTGTGGTCACAGGGTGGAGTGTCAGTCTTCGCAGTCCCGCCTGGAGCTGCATTACCTTTTAGCGCGTACAAAGTACAAGGCGTTGGTTTTAGGGTAGTACTTCACATTCTGTTTTTTGTCCATGAGGCCCCCGAAAATGATGAGCTCTCCCCTCCCTTGTACCACTGTGTGAAGGCTGGTCTCAGGTGGCCCTGTGACTGCGGCGGGAGTCCCATTCCCATAAACTCTCCAGGACACCACCCCAGCGGATTTGGCGCGAGACACATCCAACACGTACATCTGCATGGGCTTGCAGTTGAGAGACTGGTACAGAGGTTTCCCCACGTTCAGGCTCTGAGGGGGGTGATGACCAAGACGCCGTGCAATAGGTGGGATAGCATGTCCATCAGCTCCAGCAGCCTGCGGAGGGCTGGAGGATGATGATGGAGGGGTTCCAGGAGGACCTGCTGCTCCTCCACCACCACCACTTCCTCCTCCAGGAGAAGCCCCCTGTGTCTGAACGGAAGACGATGAAGACGGAAATGATGAGGAAGATTTGTTTTTCACTGCCTCCAGACCTCGCCGTAAGGCAGCGGGAGACACTGCTCCTGGGGGAGTGTGTGGGGAGCCTGCAGGCGGTGTATGCAGGCCGTTAGTGCTGGGCACCTCAGGGTGGTGAGTGGCAGAAGGGGGAGACTCCCAGCCATAGTCTGTAGAGGCAGGCAGGTGAGGGCGAGAGGGAGGAGATGCAGCCTGGGCTGGGCTGGTCCGGGGTGAAGGGGAGGATCCATTTAATAACGGGGGAAGCGGAGGAAGAGGAGGGCTGTCTGGGCCTTGTGAGGGAGACGGCTGCTGGGAGGAGGATGGGCTCCCATCTCTGGCACTTCTTGCTGAAGGACGAGGTCTCAGTGTGCCCCATCGCCCGTTTACACAAGGAGCCTCTTCAACAGCACCCAGGACAACACCAGCGGCCCCGCTCCGAACTGGAGACTGAGAGCGCAGGGAAGGCGGTTCAGGGCCCAGAGGGGCAGGTGTGGCACTTATGGGGGAGGGCCGAGAGTTGAGACTTGGACTCAGCGGCGCACGGCCAGATGGAGCCTGTGAGAACACCACCACACACTGGCCCACCTTCAGATAAATGAACAAGATGTGGATTAATGATCAACCTAATAATCAAAAAACAGTGACTTACAGAATAGGACTGACAGCTAAGACAGACACTCACTCTACAAGCTGGGTGACACCACAGCTCGGGGGCTCCGTGGTCCTCATTTTCCACCTGCAACTGCTGCCATCTCCATGGTGGTGCATCCATATGGAGGAGCCAAGCATCTTTGAGGAGCTTCAACACACAACAAAACAGGATAAGTCAAATGGTAGCTGCTTATGATTTGTGGTTCAGATACTAGAGTGAAGTTGGAAAAAAAAACACACTTACTGCATTAGGGCCACCACAGCCTCCCAAGATGAGCAATGTCTGATCGTCAATCACGATCTAACAGGAAATCATTTAAGAGATATCATTTAATTTTCAAAAGTTAATAGGAGGGTTCTGACATGAACTTTGAGAGGGAAAAGCTTTTCTTAAACTTGTCAGAGTTATGACCTTTAATTTCAATAACAAGTTTGTTATCAGACCTGGGCAGGCCGTAATAATATCTCAGACTGTCAGGGGGAAAAAAACTCTGAAGCTTGAATGTTGAAGTCTTCTTACTTGTGACTGGCCTCCTCGTGGGTGGGGTGATGGGCCAGATATGGGTGGTTTGGACCAGGACCACTGCTCCAGATCCAGAACCCAGACCTCATTACTCCTGATCAGGACCATCAGAGGGGACAACAACACGGTGAGGTGTGACAGCCAAAGATTTATTCACCAATACACTCTGAGCTGAAAAGTGCAAGGTTTTCAAATGTCCTCACATCCATTTCTGTGATGAAGTGAAGCAAAAACTACGTTGGTTGGGGAACTCAAATTACTTGATTTTGAGAAATGTTGTTATTGTTCAGGGTTATCAAATTACACCAGTACAGTGTACACAGGTTACGTAAAAGCTACGGTGTCACTTCTGCATTAAATATGCTTTTAGGTTTCATGTCTTTTTTCCTCTTTTCAACTGTTGTGAATCTATGACCTCAGTAAATAATATCCTCACAATCACCTAACAAGTCCATTTTATGTATATAAACAATGAAGTGAAACATCCTTGCAAAGGATGTCCTCCATTGTTGCTGTCAATTTAATGTGGAAAAAGTTAAAGATTTCATTTGTGGCTCAGTTTTGGATAACGTGTTAGCAAAGACAAGTGCATTCATACATTTGACGTGCTCCTAATGATCCCCCAAACACCACCATGGTGTTTCCGATTACAGAGGAAGAGTGGCCAGCCATAGGTGGAGGTCCATGCGTTGTAACTATACAGTTCCACCTGAGAAGACAGAGGAAGATAATGATGATGAAAAGTCAAACTACAAATTTTCGACTTCTCACAACTTTGACTCCTCATACTGAATTCTCTCTCACCAGTTCTTTGAAGGAGAGTAGGTGTGGATTTCATCAAAAAATCTCTCTGGCTGGTGCAGTGGGTACGGGCTGGGCCGAGTCCAACCCCCAAACAGCACTAACAAATCTTTGTGCATCACTAGAGTCGCTCCAGCTTTGGGAGATGGATAAGAGCCTGTCAAAGAAAACATCAAAGTCAACAAAATGTGAGCAAGATAAGTAAAATGTGTGTATGTATGAATCAATACATATATACCCAACATTATTTTAATGGAAAAATGTATTTGAACAACCACATGCGACTAGTGATTAATCCGTTATATGAAATGGAAAACACGGCACACAATTATTCTTTCCCCACCTCACCTCACATACATTATGAGAAAGTGTTAAAAAAACCCATAAAGATTATTTTATGATGCAGTAGACCAAATCTCTCACAGTACAAGCTCTTTAGAAAGGTGACAGAGAGCATTGCCTCTTAATCCTTAACATGCATTTCATAAAAAGGTACAGTCAGCTCTAAAGTTCATAGCAATAAAAGGAAAGTGCTCTAGTAAAATTGTTCACTACAATCTCATCTGAGATTTTTTATTTTATTACCACCTCCTCAAATACTGTGTAATCAGCTGATGCTGCTGAGCATCTGACTACTATATTCACTAATGTGGTTCTCCCTCCCACAGTTTTCCTTACATAAGCTCTATGTTAAGTTAATTGTTAATACCAGAGCTACGTGTAGTAAAAACAGCTCTGATTTTCTGTTTCCAGTTGGCCTTTTACTGCTTGTTACCCACTCATACCTGAGGCTAAAGGGCGGATCCACTCCTTGCTGTTGAGGTCAAGTCTCCAAAGATCATTGAAGGCAGCATTGCAGCTACTCTGAGTGCAACCCCCAAACACGTACATGGACTGATTTGAGTCATAATAACATGCACCTGCAACCCAAAAAAGATCAAAATGAACTTCAACATGATAGCAAACTGCAGCAAACTTTGACTATTTTTAATATACTTGTTTGTGACTAGGGCAGTCAAATTAGTGCCCAGTTTTCCTAGAAAATGATAAATGGAAGACATTGCCAAATCTTTGGTCATAGTTATTTGTGGTACAGCTGCATTTAGGGATTATTTTATAATCTTAAAATAGCCATTTTTCAAAATGACCTAGATTTCTCCATCAGGTGTCCTCAAAAACCTGCAGTTAAGCTTGTCTGACATTACGTTAGTCATTACGACGGTGAAATAGTCTACATCAATATAAAGATAAAATTAGGATCAAGAAGCCTTTTAGTCAGTAAATGTAGCTACAACATCCAGTCACTGTGTTTTTCAAAGCCCAGAAACAGAAACGATCAGAGCAAGTTCAATATGCACAGCTGCTGATAAAAGGTGTGCATCAGCTTTAAGATAAACACAAACATGCAGTGCCTCCATAACACTAAATTACTGTGGGAGAAGCGTTGAGTGATGGGGGTTCCTGGATACGGATAGGTGCGACTTTCCCACTGGATATTTCCCTCCTGCACAGCTCTCAAGAAACCATGGTAGCACTGATAAGCGACACCTAGATCAGAAGGAATATAAGTAAGCAACAGGAACACAAATAAAGTGGACAACGATGAGCATTACTTTTTAAACTTTCCCGCCCAAGTTATAAAGCAACATTTCACTACTCTGCTCACGGTACGATGCCCACTCACACCCACTTAAACAGTCTAGCTCCTGATTCAGTCTTACATAAGACTATGTAATATGAGCGGCATACCTTTAATTAGGCGATACCACTGCTTACAAACGAGTGCAGCGGTCTTGTGCTCCTGGTAAGGTGAGAGAAAGGACAGAATGTATTCGAGAACTTCCTCAGGCAGCTCCATCATCGTCCTCCCCCCGCCTTTGGCACAACTGTCCATGATCCCTTCTTGCCGACAGGACCCCATTTTTGCCTCTGCGTCTTCCGTTATCCCAGCAGGCTCTGCGCCATCGTCCTCTGTGTCCATGGCAACAAAGAATCCATCCTCGTTGTCAGGGGAGCGGGACATAATTGTCTGTGAAGACACTGAGAGACATGTTAGAGATGTGTGCCCTAATGACCAAGAGCATCAGGCTATAGCTGCTATTTCTCACATGCCCACTGTGATCTCTGATGATTTTCTGCTAATCAAATTTAAAGAAGATGGAGGCTTATATTGGAGATTTGATCCTCTCTGAGACAGCCAATGACACTGCAAAGCTTCAACTACCATCATACCATCATACCATCATTTGTTTATTATTTAGTGTCCTCGGCATTAATTTAACTGCCACATCCATTGTCTGACACGGGTGGTGCCCTTTCTTTCTTTCTTTCTTTCTTTCCACTGAGCAGCTCCATACAACACGTCCCTCTTACAGCTGCACACAGCTAGCTCCATTAGCCATCACTTAAAACAAGAAATGCTACCGACTCACTACTTCCTTACCACAAACTGGAAAATACACGAAAACAGTGATTTAACACACTGCTAGATGAGTAAGTGTGTGTTACTGACGACTCCTCCACTGACTGACCGGCGTGTTGCTCAATTTGTTAACAAGCTAACACTGGCTAGCGCCGGCTAACTGATCAGTAGCATCCAAGCTATCGCCAGTTAGCGATGTGCAGTTATTGATTATCTCTTTTTCCTCTAAATGTTTCTCCTTGTCAACCCCTCACAGCTTCTATGTATCTTTCTATCTAAATGACAGCCCACCCTGTCATCCCCAGCTAATGCTACAGCCCGTTAGCTCTAATCTGTGCTAACGTTAGCCGCGGCACATTATCACCATCGTTAGCTCCTGCTCACACTCCTGTCAGCTTTCTCTGTGTAATGTTGTCTTTTTCTGTGGCCGGCTGCTGCAGCCTCGCTCATACCGATGTTTCAGACGAGTCTCGGGCTGTGTGTTTCTCTCTGCTCTCCTTCCTCCGGTATCAGCTCCGGAGGTTCCTCTGCAGCCTCCACACAGTCGCCATCTTCCGCTCGGTGAGCAGCGTCCTCCGCGGCGCAGCGACGCTGAAGGAGCCGCCGGCGGTGAGCGGCTGCAGGGCGGGTCCACAAGCCGACACTGCGCCCCCTGCTGGCCGGGGCAGCAGGGCTGGAAATATGGAGCCGCGCCACACAACCACTGTACAGTGAAGCTAATTTAACACGAAACTGTAATATGACCAGTTACTAAATAAAAACATGTAAAAGAGTGATTCCACAGCTGCTGAAAGAAACAGCAAAGATGAGATGAAATGAGATAAACAGGAGTACTGACAGAAAAGAAACAGGAACGACTATATGAGATGAGATGAGAGAATAAGATAAAATTAAATAAGATAAAACAAGATTAGATGGCATTAGATGAGATGTGAAAAAAAAATGATATGGTATCATATAGTACAGTATAATAATAATACAGTATCTCAACATAATGAGAAACTGCATGAATATATTGAGAGGCTTCCTGTAAACACTGACCTAGTATCTAAAAAAAACACAGTATGTCAAAGTATTGGCAGAATCTCAGATTAATGACTTTCTGAGTTAACATGAGGAGAAACCATCCCCACTGTTGGGGGGGTGTTTCCGCGCCTTCGTCACCAGGTGGACGTGACGTCACATTTAAAGCAGCAGCGCCGGGCAGACTTCAGCGCGGCGGCTAAGCTAACAGGCTAACACGCGGCCGGACAGGGTGGGAAATATTTCTGTCTTCAGGCTCCATCTGGTCTGTAGAGAGACAGTCCCCCTCCTCCTCCTCCGGGTGTCACTGAGCGCTGCCCACCGTGCCTGCCCTCCGCCTGGATGGGGCAGTAGTCACCCCGCCGAGCCGAAGCGGAGATCAGCCAGCGTCCAACATGGAGGACGAGGAGGTGGCGGAGAGCTGGGAAGAGGCGGCGGACAGCGGGGTGAGAAACACTGATATGGTTAATATCCTGCTAAATAAGGCTGTAACATCACGTCTGCTTGGCTGTCAGGAGGTCTCCTGACAGATTTATGTGACCGCCTGGTTGTTTCTGACGCTTGAATCCGGTGATGTTGTTTTTTTCCGGCTTGTTTTCCCCTCAAAGGGAGCAGCCGGGCTCGCAGGCCTCACTGTCCCACAAACACACCGAGCTGAGCCATGCTGACTTATCTTACTCAAAGATTAGGCTTTGTTTCGTGAGGGAAGCCCCGAGTGACATCTTGAAAGAAAAAAATGTAAAGTCGACTTTTTCCTGCTATAATTCACTATTTTTTTAGACCCGCCCATTGCGGAAATGGCAGGTAGCACCGAGGTGAATCATTACAAGATCACAACAGTGTGTTCAGGATTTGTGAAACTGATTATTTGGAGAAACTCAAACAGAGAGCAGGTTCCTCTACTTTATCTTGGTAGACTGAACCAGTTTAATTTGTGAATCTGTGGCTGTGCTGTCATCGTGATTTTATGGTCGTATTTTCTGCAATCAAGTTTTATGATTTTCACAGTCTCAAATATTTTAAGTGGCCTCACTTTTATGACCATACATGATGTCTTAACTATGTATATAATTAGATGAAAAGGATCTCATTCTTTATCAGTGTGTTGCTCTAATTTGATGCTATCTTAAGTATATATCTTATGTATGAAGATGAATTTCTGCTTCTGCAATGTAAAATACTCTCTCTGGACACTTATTTAGGTACTCCTGTGCAGTGTAATGCAATCCAATTCAACAGATCTACCACAAATTGTGGATTGAACTATGCTATAATATCTTAACCATAAACTTAGAAATGTGTCTCGTGTTTGTTGCACAGGTCAGTGAGACACATAATGAACTTGTTGAACATTGATTGAAAAAATATTATTAACACGTTTCATTTCAGGAAATTGAGAGACGGCTTGAGGCTAAACTGAAAATAAATCAGGAGGCAAAGTAAGCTAACAATATCAATATTAGTACATGTTAAAAATGCTTTGTTTAAAAAAGCTTTTTCACAGTAATTTTATTTCTTTCACACATTTTTTACCTGGAATAGGAAGTCCAGCTTGGGTTCAGGTGGCTCACCTGTTCGAACAGCCATTGTGATCCAGGACGACTCTCTGCCTGCGGCACCTCCGCCACAAATTCGAATTCTGAAACGTCCTACAAATAACGGTACTGCAGGAAACCTCGCATCCTCCACTCGTCCCTCTCAGCAGATGAAGTCTTTGGCCCAGCGGGAAGCCGAGTATGCTGAAGCCAGACGAAGGATTTTGGGCAGCGCTTCCTCAGATGACACGCCTCAGGACAATCCATGCCAGGACAGGTAAGACATTACAACAAGTGACAAGGAAGGACAATAATGAATAAAGCACGAAGAAGAAAATAATTAGTGGAGAAAAATATTGTTTTGTCATTCATACTGACTTCTTTTTGTGTCATTAGGCCAGCTCGTATGAATGCGCAGCAAACGTCGGAACCAGTTCGTCCAAACAATCACGTGGTCCGCCAGCCCACCGGCCCAGATGGCACCTCAGGTTTCCGACTCTGCAGATAAACAGGAGCTGCCTGCTGCAAGGATCTGCTGTCTACCTGAGAGGGCATGAAGGGTGGCAGTCAACGGGATGTGTGTGGTAATGAAGAGCAGAGTGGTGGGATGACATAAATATTTGACAGACGTTAGAAATATGAAGACGTAGCATGGATTGAAATGAACTTCTCCACCCTCTCTCTACTCTGCTTACTGGCATGGTCTTTGCCTCTCACCTTGTCTTTTCCTCCTGTGGAACATCGCAAGTGGCTGGCAGAGATCAGCCAAAGATCTGAAACCCCCTCTGTTCCACACTGTGAACAGGCTTCTGCCTCACATCCCTACACACTGTGATACTTTGATGTACCAAGAGGTGCCCTATGATTTTAAGTATGATTGGCCGGCCGAGCGCCAGGGCACCAGGTGTCTGTCTCTTCAGGGAGAAGGAGGGGGGCTCGTGAATCTGTGGGGATTACCCAGAGATGCGAGAACAAACGAGCAGGCCTTTCCGCTGATGAAGCGTGGATCACGGCTGGGTGTCCATCGGGGGAGCTGGCCTCAGTTTGTTGGGTTCAGTGGAAATTAAGTGCTTGACAGTGCCGAGAGTTTACAGTGTGTTCAGCAGCTTGAGTGCGAGGTGATAGGAGGTCAAATTATTGAACACTTTGAGTAAAAGTGCACTGTGCTCAAAAGTGTGTTTTAATACTGTAGTTGCAGAGCAATGGCAAAGGCCCAGACCAGCACTTTCCACAGTCCACAGGCCTCTGTTTGGCACCAGTGGCTATGAAAGAAATGCCCGGTGGGCACGCAGCCTGTGGCCAAAGATTAGAGATCAGAAGGACAGAATGTCACAAAATCTAAGCTTATTCGAGCAATAATAATGAATTCACTCCCTGGATTATTTTTTACATATTGCCTAATTACTTGTGCTGTGTTTTATGTTTCAGATTATCTTTTTGTTTTAAACAGTTTACATTGTTTCTTCATGTTTGTGATATTTTTTTGGAGACATATTACGTTTAGGTCAGGAGATCATAAGTGTGTCACAGATTAGAAGATGTAGCCTGCATAGGAAACTTTATTGGTAGTGCTATATTACATTTTTATCAAATTGGAAAAAAGCTGGAGCTGTTCACAAATTGAAAATCTAAAGTGTGTGTGTGTGTGTGTGTGTGTGTGTGTGTGTGTGTGCGTGTGTGTGTGTGTGTTCCCTTTCTGTTTCTGATCTGAATAGTTGGAACTTTTCTTACAGCCAACTGTGTGGCATCTGTCCAGAAGACTTTGATTTTGCACCAGTTGCAGTATATTGACTGATTGTGCTATTAAAATGGTTTGAAAATTCTTCAGAAACACCTATTTGATGTCCAGTGTGGAGGCTGATGTAGCCACATGATAACTGCTTTATTTAGAAAAAATTAAAAAGCTGTCAGCGTCAGGGAAATTTTAGGTAAAAACTATAAGAAATGTTCCAAAAAAATATGAGAAATGTTTTAATCAGTGTCCTTTTAGAATGAAGCCAAATCCCACTGCCTGGTTTTGATGAATGTCTTTCCTGTCGTGTTTTTGACACTAAAGGATTTTTCACCATTGTTCGCTTGTTTGCCACTGATTGAAAATACGAGTTCAAACTATGAGATCAATAATCTCATCGAATACCGATGAGTTACCAATACTTACAGCTACTGACAGGTTCACAGTAAAAGAACCTGTAACGCTTGTATGCCTTAAATGACAAAGGATCTCTGGTTACATACATACACTTTCCAATGGGTAGCGCTTGTTAATGCTTTTTTCTGTGCACTCGTGATAGGTTAATTATTTCATTGATTAAATAAATGTCACTGAGGCACAGTTTATTCAGCAACAGTTTTAGGCAAAGGCAAAACCACTCAGAGTGCAATAATGCTTTAATAACAAATGTTTAGATTGTGCTTTGACCATGATTTATCCAAACAATTGCCAATAAAGCCCTTGATTGGAACTGTAATGAAACAGTAAATTATATTACTTGCCTCTACACAGTGGCAACTTTATCAATATGGCTAAAATCACTTCTAATCTCAGTAGCTGTAAAAAAAAAAAAGTGAGTGTAAAGTTTGCTGACATCTGGGAGTTGTTGTTTGAAGATAGCAATGTAAGTTGTCTATCAGCTGCCACATCTGAACGTTTTAGGAGATGGAGTTGAACCTACAGCATCAAGTATACTTGCCAGTAACACACTGTTTCCAGGAATCAGGTTAAATAATTAAAATAAAATGGGATTTGTAGTGATGTAAAATTGATAATAAAAAATCAAATAGCCATCCTGCATCTGTGTGATCTGCCCATGAAGCTTTAAGTTAATTCACAGCCACCTGTCTAGTTTTGATGTCAGTGTTATTTTGAAACTTGAAAAAACACAGAAGACATTTGAATACCCTTTAATAAACACATTTCAAAAAGACAACTTGGTGTGTTTTTTTTCTAAACCTATGAAATGATACAATTAGGAATAAAGAGATTAGGATTAATATAAAGACATTTTAGAAGAATCATTCTCACTGTGACTCAGATAGTGACACATGAATTACAACATAAGAAACATCTACAATTTTACAGTGAAAATAATTTTTGAGTATTGGTGGTTACTTACATTCAGTCATTGGACAAAAGAAGATACAATGCAAAATTGACAGCTTTAAATGCTTAGATAATGAGGTATTTGGATATTTATTTTATTTTTCCAGCAGGTTAAAGAATTAAGAGAGAATTAAAATCATGAATTATAATCATGAAGAGCTTGAGGGCTCTTCTGTTGATTTCTAAAGTGCTTTCCAAAATCTGATGTCCATACTTGGTCTAAGACAGGACGACAGAGAGGGTCTAAAAAGTGGTTAAAAAAGAAAGAAAAATTTAGGACTGGGAAGGAGCAATGACTGTATCTGCATTTTTTTTTAAGACATGATTAACAATTAGTTTTCACTTGGTTTGGTCAAATGACCAGTAAACAGATTTTACAAAATGCTCCTGTTCATCATGAGACATTTTGAGCACTGCAGATCACACAAGTCGTATAAATAAATATCTGCCAAGGCTTTTAAAATACTGTCCATAATTTGCTGTTCATCTAATGCAGAACCGTTTTAAACCTTTTTGTGCTGCCCTGAAATGTACACTGAAGAAATCTGTTTTCAGTGGAGAATAATAACTAAGTACTTTACTTTAATATTTCCATTTTCTTACAGCTTTTCATCTCTACTCCACCACAACTCAGAGGTTAATGTACTTTTCCCCCGCTACATTTGTCTGACTAGTTACTTTTCAGATTACAATTTATTATGTCGTAGTGAAAACCATTGATTATATGTAAGTGATATGTAATATATCATGTACATGAACAATAAGTGGTGTATCTGTAACACTTAATGTATATAAAATATAATATATATTGTATATTATTCACAAGTATAAATATATACTGTACATAAAATATTAATATAATCTACAATATAGTCAATATAGTGTATCTGTATCACTGACTGTATATAAAATATAATTATAAAGTACACTGTATATAAAAAATAAATACAGTCTGCCCTGTATATAAAGTATGATTATTATATATACTGTATTTAAAGAGTAAGTACATTGTACCCTCTATATAAAGCATAATTATAATACTATATATAAAGAATTAGTACATTACACTCTGTGTATAAAGTATAATATATACTGTATATAAAGAACTAGAAAATGCCATTTCTGAAGAAATTGCGTTGTGAATGCTGACGGCTGAAAGACTGACACCAAACAGAATAGTTAAAGTTGCATGAATCCTGAAAATGTCTGAAGTATGTGAAATAATTGATGGTTTTTGAATTTCTGTGATGAAATATATGAACGATATGGAGTATCTGAAGATGAAATGAAAGGCTTACGCTGAACTGGATAGTTGAATAATGACAGTGAATGATGTCTAAAATGTGTGGAGTATTTGAAGTGTTGAATGAGGTGTATTCCTCCCGTCCACAGGCGGCGCTGTCGGCACAAACAGCAGCTGCTCCGTCGGCCTCAGCTGCGGCCGAAGTGTCCGTCACAGCCGGAAGTGTGAGAGCCGTGAGAGTTTGGAGAAACTTGAGACAAAATGGCAGAAGACAACAGTTACGAGTCGATGCTGTGTGTGAAGCCGGAGGTTCATGTTTACCGGATCCCGCCGCGGGCCTCCAACCGCGGATACCGGTAAGAGAGCGGTGGCGGATTTACCGGGAAAAACCCGCGGTGACCGGACAGCCAGCTGTCAACAGGCTGCTAGCTTCCTTCATTAATGTGCTGGAGACACAAACTGAAGAGTTTTCTGTAAATAAACTTAAGACACATGATGAAGTTAGTTTGTAAAAACCTCCAAAAACATTTCCTCATCTGCAACACAGCACTGGCTTTAGCTGTCCGATAATGGATGCATCTGATCAGAGCTAATGTTAGCCACGTTTGATTGTTGATTAATTCATCAATAAATGCAGTTTCTCACTGGAGTTGGTTCAGTGTGCCTGTTTTGCTTTTAAAAAGAGATATTATATAGAAATATATTCTGAAACGAGCAGGACGTGGCTCACTAATGTTACCTAACTATGTCTGCCTCCACATGAAAATGAGGTTTTCTGTCAATGTTTGTTTTGTGTTTTCTTCTTGAGTTACAAATTTCATGTTTGACTTTGACTTGAAGCTTTGTATCAGGGTCAAGTTATGTCTTTATGTTAAAGTCGTGGATACAAGCTGTATGTTAAATAAATGTGAATTGCTCTGACAGGAGTCCTCAGAAATGAGCAGCGCTGTGGGTGATTCTGTTTGTGCTTTATGGGACTGAGTTTCTTCAGTCTGCTGCAGAACAAAAGAGGTCGATGTTGACACAAATACTTCATCTGAGTCTTCCTGAAAACGTTTTAATTTCACTTCCTCCTGCTATCTCAAGCCACAGCTGTCTTCAGTCAGCTGTTTCAGTGACTGCTTTCACATTGACGTGTGTTTCCTGTTTTCCTAGTGCTGCTGACTGGAAACTGGACGAACCTGCGTGGAGTGGCAGGATGAAAATCACAGCTAAAGGCAAAATGGCCTACATTAAGTTAGAGGACAAAAACACAGGTAAACCATCAACGGTCTCCTTTTAGCTAAACATGACATCATGTTTTCTCCACATTAATGTGCACAAAAGTCAGTATTGATTTGTTTAGTTTTTTTTTATATATATATGATTGGGTTTGGTTTGGTGTGTGGTGAAATGGATGTGCTCAGACTCTTTTTTTCTTTTTCTTATGTATTCTTATTTGCTGTGTTTACATCTCTTACTACAGTAACGGCCCACATTTTGAATAGCTGCAACCAGCCGGCACAAGATTTGTGTCCAGTCTCAGCTAGATGAAAGCTTAAAGCAGACCTGGTGCGACTGGTGTAACCGTTGGGTCATCCCAGAACAGCAAGACATGCTTAACTTTAAACCCGTTACACCCTTTGGTGCAACACAGCTCGGAAAGATAAATCCTTCACAGTTTCTCCTTCCTCAAAGTCTGCTCTCTCTACAAGCTTGTAATATAGTTCCTCTTGTAGTTAGTTGCCATTATGATCTTTTTTAGTGTTAGACATGAAACTTGAGATGCACAGTAAAAGGGAGCCTCTGTAATAGGTTAAAGTTAACCAAAGTTAACCAAAGTTACCCTGCTGATTTACAAGCAAAATTGTGACTGAGTTTATTTTTCCATAGAAATGGAGGATCTTATATCACTGGCACAAATATAGAATAAATGAAATACAAACTCAAAGTTTGATCGACCTATTGAGGTGACTTACATATTTATTCCAGGTTGAGTCTTCTTTTTTTATATCTTCAGTCTCATATGGAGTTTTTTACTTGTGACAGCAGTGACACTAAAATGTATAATTCGACAAAATTGTTTTATTTACATTCAGAATAATCCCAGGAAAGGTTTGTGAATTATACAATGTCACATTTATCATCAAGAAGAAATACACTCAGCATCACATCATGATCAAAGCACCTGTCTGTCTGCATCATTTTCCACCAAACTCTTTGATCACCTCCCATAAAGAAAATATTTCATTTCAATTTCAATTTGCTCTTTGCAGGAGAGCTGTTTGCTCAGGCTCCAGTCGAGCAGTATCCAGGGTGTGCAGTCGAAGCAGTCACAGACTCCAGCAGGTATTTTGTGATCCGGATAGAGGATGGAAACGGTAAGACGCTTTTATCGGAGCCTTGAAAAAAAAATAAAGGCTTGTTCAATTTAAAACTGTCACACTTGTTTAGAAATACATTATTGTGGTAAAACTTGGTGGTATTTGTAATCACATGTAGAACAGTGTGTTAGCCTTTTTCTCAATGATGGAAAGATTTTATCTCTTTGTTTTTTTTCACTTTTCTGACAGTAACATCTAAAGCTGTTAGTAGCAGTTATCTGGTCTTTATAAGACAAAACAAAGATCTTATGTCCAGGCTTAAATGGTGAAATGGTGATGACCTCACAATTGTCATTTAATTCAGGTGTAGATTTATTGTCTATTTCTTGCTACAGGAATATGTTGTAGTATGTTTTGTCATATAATCCATAAGGAATTTTTGTCTTTACATTTTCTTTCATACAGGACGCCATGCTTTCATCGGTGTTGGTTTTGCCGATCGTGGAGACTCATTTGACTTCAATGTAGCATTACAAGACCATTTTAAGTAGGTTCACCTCCCTTTGCTTTTTACTACTTGGTCTCTGTGCATCTGTTCATTTGACCTAAGACATATTTGTAGACACAGAACATTGATTGCAGCATTGATATTTACATAATGTCCATCATGCATGTTGTTTATTTATTTTGATTCTTAATGTGTCACACTTTCTGATTGTTATCATGCTCTCAAACTCTTTTTTTCCCAAGGTGGGTGAAGCAAGAGGGTGAATTCGCAAAACAGGAAGCTAGTCAGAGCACAGCACCCAAACTGGACCTGAGCTTCAAGGAGGGACAGACGATCAAGATCAGCATTGGGGTGAGCATTTAGGACATTTGACGTAATTAAAAGGATGGAATATTAAACTGAATGATAACATATTTAATGAAGAAAAGAGTTACTAACTATATGCTAAAGACGCTCAGAAACATGATTCTTTTTGTCGCAGAACATCAAGAAGAAGGATGCGGGCGCTGCCAAAGCACGGCCTGTGGGTGGCGGGCTGCTCCCTCCCCCGCCAGGTGCAAAGGCTGGAGGTGTCATACCGCCTCCCGGGGGACAGCCGGCAGTCCCTGCACAGACTAACCCTGGTGATCACCATGCTGTTGCATCAAATCACATATTTTAAACATCGTCACGATTGTAAAGAGTATTCATGGTTTCTATGATTTTGTCTCCACATGCAGCCCCTTTGTTAGACTTCGGGTCTCCCGTCCCTGCAGCCCAGCCCAGCTCTGACCTGTGGGGAGATTTCACGTCTGCAGGATCTAAGTAAGTATTCTCAGAAAACATCCTCCAGCATTTTTGCCTGTGTAGTAATCCATCCTGTCCATCTCTCGCACTTGTGTTCATGAAAATTCCTTTTCACAAGCCGCCATCATCATCACCATCGCTCTCGTCCCCTCCCCCCCTCTCCTCCACAGCTCCAGTAAAGATGCTGTCAAATCAGGATGGGTGCAGTTTAGTTGAGCCGCGGGAAAACGTGCACACACTCAGGTTCCACACATTCCACGGACAGGACGCTTGTGGCTAAAAAGAAAAAAAATAAAAAAATAAAAAAACTAAACTAAAAGAAAGGAACTGTAAGGAAACTTGATGGTCTCGATCGCTGCACTTATTCTGTAAAGAATCTGTTCACGTAAACTAAAGCTCGCCGACCAACACACTCTGGAGGAACAAACAGTAAAATGTACATACTCTTTACAATCAGATTCTTATTTTCACACTGATTTGCAGTGGGGTGCCTTTCTTTCTTTTGCCACTGTTAATCTGTCCATAAATCTGATTTGATCATATAACTGTGTTCCTCGTCTTTACAGCATCATACACATATTTCCCTGTTCCTGTCACACAGTTATCTCATCAAATCAGCAACACTCATCTCAAGTTTTTTGGGGTTTTTTTACCATTTAGGGAAGTTGAATGGTTTACCAATTGAAGTATCCGCATTTTCTTTAGCTCTATACAAATATGTGTGTGTCCTTATCTGTTTCCTAGTTTTTGTTATAGGAGATCTTGCAAAGCTATATTAATATTTGATGATTAGTTTTACATTAAACCTCCTTAAGCCTTCATTAAAAGAATTAAAATCCGAATGTTTTTAAATCACAGCGTAAAATATGATTGCCATTTTTGTCGCTTTCTGAAGTTTGTTGCTTTGTTGATTTGTTTGTTTGTCTTCATACATCTTCACCTCATGTTCTGTTGCTTTTTAAAATGTGCCTTTTACCAAACTGAAATTTCCTTCATCTAATTTTGATCAAGTGCCTTTCTGAAAAAGATCTAAAGTGTATAAATGTATGTCTTCTTGTAAATAAACAATATATTTCACTGGCTCTTGTTTTTATTTATGCAATATACTGAACAGTTTCACATACTTCAGTAATAATTATAATTATCATAATAATAATACAGGATGTTATAGGATTTCTCTGATTCTCCTGGCTATAAGGATTTTGTGACATAAATGTGAAATGTATATGGATTTGGTTGGCATTTACCAGACAAGATGTAATTATTATTTTTACATCTTACACTAGCCACCAGTTTTGTTACAAGTACAACTTGGAAAAGCCCCCATGGTGCAAGTTTTTAAAAATGTTCAAAAATGCAAATAAACGCAAAACTGTCCTGAAGGATCATCTCATGATGGGAGTCCTCAGAGGATGTCACTGAAGATGAACATGGTGTGAATCATCTGCTGTGACTTTCACAGTGACCTGATCTCGACCCAGCTAAACACCTGTGGGAGACTTTGGACTGATGTTTTAGTCACTTTCCACCACCGTCATCCAAACAACCAATGAAATGAAATGAAAAGAGTGAATATCTTTCGAAAGAAGGAGTTCATCCCTCCAGCAGAGCTCAGGAGCCCTGAAGTTGTTCTGGAGGCTCGAGGTGGTCAAACACATTACTGACACACTTCCTGTTGGTTTCTCCTTCAATCCTTCACCCAGCTGGAGCTACAGGTGGTTAAAGTATACCTGAAATTATATGAAGCCTACTTTAAAGCATAATGAAATCGACTAGAATTAATCCATAAAAGCATTATTATTTAGTTCTGCCTGTGTTCGAGAAGATTTCAAAAACATTTTTATTAATTTACCTAAATCCTTTGTCTTATTTTCTTCTCTGCAATACAGTCATCACTTTATCATAACATTTTATTTTTCATTGCAATTATCCATATTTATTCTGTTTATTTTATATTTATCTAATTTAACTTAGCACTTGCTGCTTCTATCCTTATGTTTGTTCCACTCTACTTTTATATTTATTTTTCTTGAGGACCAGAGTAACAAATTTCCTTCCATCTCATGTTTTTACTTGCGTTGAAATGACAATTAAACTCCTTGAATCTTGGATCTTCAGGGAGCATAAATCAAGCTGCTGTTGGTTTAATCACTGTAAGATTTACTTGGATCTGTTTATGGAAATGACTAATATCATTTTGAGGAGTATTTCCGGGTATGTTTGTCTTCATCATGTATTAAAAAAAAAAAAAAAAAAAAAAAGACATGCACACAGGCTGCGGCTGAACTGGAAGTCCCTCCCCGGAAAAAGCGTGTGGAGCTCGGAGGAGGCGAGCGGCCGCTGCTCCGCCGCCGAGGCCCGTTTCCGCCGCCGCATCTTCCGCTGAGCCGCTGCGGGACGCGCCGGGATGGATCCGTCGAGGTGAGGCTGAATGAAAAAGGGGGATGCGGGCTGCGCAGACACGAAGGCGCCTCGTTTCCAGCCCGCTGTCTCTCTGCTGCTCTGCCGAAAGAGCCGAGAAATCACGACCCGCTCAGATGCTGCTCAGCTCAGCTTTTCTCCTCCTTTCAGCGCTCACGCAGACTTTTGCAAACTTGGGCGTGTCCTGTTTGGTTTGTATCATCGTGTGTGAGGATAGAGAGGATGTTGGAGGTGGACCGAAAAGCTTCGCGTGAGCTGGGAAAGAGGAAGCTGTTGATTCCTGATTTGATTTAGCTGGTTGTGATCTTTCAGAATAAATGCAGAGAGAAAGAAAGAGAGAGAGGTTGTTAGTGTGGGAGTCTGGTTTAGTTTCTGGAGAAGAAAGATCAACAAGTGTAAAACTTTAACATTTACTAAAGTGTTGTGCAGAAGTGCAATTGTGAGGTGTTTTTCTTACTGTTTGTATTTGGCTCCATTTTACACTTCTACTCCAGGACACCTCAGAGCAAAACATTGTGTGTTTTTGTTTTACCCCCACGTTTTTCTGACACCTTTAGTTACATTTTATAAGACTTTATATTCAAAACTTGACATCATTACATCGTGATTTATAAGTTCATTATTTTTTGTGTATAAAACATATGCAAACATGCAACAGTATTAAAATACTTACATGTTACTGTTGCACCCCTTGACCAGCTGCAACAGTAAAGTGTTAAATGAATATGGATTCATGAGTTAATGATACAATAGTATGAGACATACTTACAAAACACTTTTGATACACATTTTGATAATAATATTTACACATTTACACATAAGCAATGCTGTCGATGCATTTTTACAGTGTGGTATTTGTACCTCTGAGTGCATCTTACATCAGTTATACTTAAGTCTTCTGCTAACAGGCCAGTTGGGGGCACTGCAGATGTTAAATAAGTCAAACTTTTGGTCCCAGTGAATTTCATGCAGGGATATCAAATCACACAAACAAAGAGCGTAAAAGTTACTTCTGTGACGGTCCTCACAAGTATAGAAGTACATGTGTGTGTGTGCGTGTGTGTGTGTGTGTGTGTGTGTGTGTGTGTGTGTGAAGGCTGAGCTGGGGGTCTGTGATTGACACAATGACCCTCTTGTCTGTAACTATGACAATCCAAACACCAAGAAGTGCAGACCCGCTTTTGTTTAATAGTTGGGCGTCATAGGTTTACATGTCTACAGACACCCAATGAAAAGCACTGTTGCTCTGAATCTGCTTCCATGTGCTGAGCATAAACTGAAGATTCATCCTAAAAAAACAAATTAGGGTCAGAGATTTAAAGACTGCCTCAGTTTTTAGTAGGAAATGTTTGTACAGAAAAGTGTTTTAATGTCTCCTCAACTTTGGGATTAATCTGACATTGTTAAAGAGAGAATCTAGAAGATTTTCATTTAAATAAATGTCTGTTGAGTCACTAGCTGTTTTCCGAAAGATGCAAAACAGTGGTAATTGTGCCTGTGGCCCACTGATCAAAAAAGCATTACGACCTGGGTGTTTGTTGGAGACTTTCACCTGCGTGTGAAGTGTTGCACCGTTTTGGGTTTTTAAAAAAAAGTTATTATGGCTAAACAAACAGAGAAAAGATGATGAAACTTGAAACTGAAGCTGAAGTTAAGTCCACCAGCAATGATCTGTTACTAATCACTAGCAAAGGTGCTGTACAAGAGAACAAACCCAGTCACACAGCTGAGACACAACTTTTGGGTAAATGCTCAGGCAGAAAACCTTTTACTGTAAATCTGATTCTCAAAACTGATAAAAGAAACTCTGCCCTCGGAGCACAGAAGGGCCAAAACATGTTGTTATCCTCAAGGCTGTTAATTTTATTTTGTCCTCTCTTTGCCGTGTCTTTGTTGTGGTCTGGAGGTTTTGAGTGCAGGCAGTGAGAGTGTAGTGGTGGAGCTGGTCTGGAGGGGGTGTGCGTCTTAAACCTGCTAATCCTGCTGTCCTCAATCTCCGCCTGCCTGCCCCGGGGGAGGAGGAGGAGGAGGCGGCAACAGGACGGTCACACTCCACTCCTCTGTGGCCAAACTCTGTCAGCTCCAGCAGCAGGAACACAAACACCTCCTCCAGGTTGTGAACATTTTCCTCTTTCTTGCACCTGTTGGAGAGCAGAAGACGGACCGGTTCAGCTTGTGAAGACGAGGCTTTGACTCGGAGTTAATCCTCTTCACTTCTGTTGGGGGGGGGGCTGAAATATTTGCTGCGATGAGCGCTGAGGAAAACTCAGACACAGACTCCAACAAACTGGAGTCTGTGATACAGGTGAGGTGCTCGCCCCCTCCTCCCACCATCGCTTATTAATCATGCAGTGCTGTTGTGTGATGTGACAAGTCAAGCTGCTGTTTCGTGTGAACGTTGTGTTGTGTTTTCAGCCTGCAGGAGTCTTTGATCAGTTTTTGAGCACATCATTGTCATCCTCATAGTTCAGTCTGTTGTGCATGGACGTCACTGCCTGTGTACGACAGTTCTCTGTATCTGGGGCTCTCATTTATGTCATTATCTGCAAGTATCTCAAATGTAAAACAGCAAATGTGTGTGTTTGGTGCATCAGAGGCTGGAGGAGAGCGTTTTGTCTGAGGAGAAGAGGCTGACCGTCCGGGGCCCTTCACCAGATGCCCCCCCCACATGTCTGCCGGCACGAGTGCGAGAGATTGTCACAAAGAACCTCAGCGATAGCTGTGAGTCGTCCCCTCTCTGCATCAGGTGTGTATGTTTTGACCCTCTTTTTCTTCGTCTGACTGTTTCCTCTGTCTGCAGCCGGAGCCATGTCCTCGGTCATGTCCCTCCAGGAGGAGAACCGAGTGCTGCAGGGAGAGCTGGCACGGCTGGAGGATCTGCTGGCCCACAGCCGGGCGGACCGAGATGAGCTCGCCATCAAGTATGGTGCAATCAGTGAGAGGGTGAGTGAGGCAGAACACCAGAGCAACAACTGATGAGCAAGTGGAACAGGTAGAGTAGGAAGAAGTGGTCTGACAAATGCATAAAAAGAGAGAGGGCGTCCCAAGATGTGACTGTGAAAAACATCAACTATCATGATTTCTCTACACGACTGACGTTCACCTGCACTCTTTGTGTAAAAAGTAAAACTGCAAGACCTTCAAAACCCTCAAGGTTATATACACACAAAGGGAATGCTGGGGCACTTTCCCCTTTTTCCCCATTTCAGTATTTTCTTGGTCTTTCTTTGTCTGAGATTTGCTGGTCTCCCAGGTGATGGGGGTTGGAATGAGCTGAAGTGGAGTGTTGCCATGGCATCTGTCACCGGGGCGACTGTAAACAGGGGCTTCAGCGGAAGCGAGAGGAGGTGTAGTGGTGGGTGGGCGCCCCGTCTCCCTTTGGGTTGAACATTACTGAAGGAAACACGCAGGTCTGCATCCAAAAACAGCAGACAGCTCAGATGAAGTTCTCTTCATCCTCAAAGAAACGAGGTTCTTTATAAAGGTCTGCTTTATATTATAACTAATATTAAACAACATTTTCTGTCCCGTATTCATAAACCTGTAGAAAGGTCTCTGCAACAGGTTTCTGATAATAAAGATTTGAGTCATTTATTCAACTTTTTAAATCGATGGGTTTAATTTAATGTGTTGTGTTGGATGCTGCAACTCTCTGCTTTGACAAGTGGCTGAAAGAAGACATTGGTGGGAATCAGAAAATTGATTAAACTTTTAACTTTATATATGTGTCAGCATGATTAGTTGTCACATTTGCACAGAAATGCACAAAATGTGGGATTCAGAGCAAAAAGCACAATGCTACAACTATGAGTGCAGCAGCAAAATAACAATCCTGATAACAATGTAGTGTGAAGTTGTAAAATCTCCTCATCTGCGATCTGCTACTTTTATGACAGTGTCATTAAAACACCAACCCGAGTGTCAGCATTTACATGGGCAGCATCTTATGGAGCTGAGCGGAAAATCAAAAGTCCCCAAATTTGATATGATCATATTTGCGATATCACAAAAAACAACATATTTGCCATCAATGTCACATTATTCTTAGTGAGACGTCATTTTAGATCCAAATAAAGTAAAAAGACTGAGTCAGAGACCTCTGTGTTGGAAACATGACGTTACTGAATATCTAACATACAGTATCCCCCGAATATGCACTTCTATCTATAGTTAAAGAGTTACAGTTGAATAGTTGCATAAACAGAGCACAGCCTGAGAGCATCAGTATAATAAGCGGTGAGCTGCTGCAACAATCCTAAAGCTCCAGCACAGCCATTGGGTCGTTTCCAATGACAAGAATGAACTTTCAATGTGAAATCGTACACATGTTGGGATTTACAGCACGTGTTGGTGTATTCACAGCATGGCAGCAAGGAGCAGATTGGAGACCTACTGTGAAATATGTTCGTGTGAAATTAAACTTTGCCACCCTGCCTCTAACTTTTAATTAAACCCACAGCTGGAGCAGGCGCTGCGTTTTGAGACAGGAGACGGGGACCACGAGTCACCGGAGTCGCGCAGCCTGGCGCAGCAGAATGTAGATTTACGGCGGCGCCTGGATGAGGAGCAGGCAGCTTACAAGCGGAAACTCAACGCGTACCAGGAGGGTCAGCAGAGGCAGGCGCAGCTGGTGCAGAAGCTGCAGGCCAAGGTAAGACAGTTTTACTCTGCCTTTAGCTGAGAGGTTGTCAACTGAGTGTTACAAGTCAGTCACAGTTTCTCTGCCACTTCAGGTGCTTCAGTACAAAAAGAGATGTGGGGATCTTGAGCAGATGCTGCAGGACAGATCATCATCAGATACTGAAAAACACCGGCTGAGTGTGAGTACTGTTCATTGATTTAGATTGTCCTTCACAGCCTCCACAGATAACACTCATAACTGTCAAACCTTTAAATTCAGGGCCAGAGTGAAACATCAAACGGTCGCCATCAAGACGAACCGAGCAGTAACCTGGAGGAAGCTTTAATCCGTCTGGAGGAAGAACAACAGAGGTGACCGATAATGTGATAGATTTCTAGTTTCATGCGCATCAAACATCTCACAATATCACGTTGCTTTTTCCTGACGTGCTCCATCAACGTTCTTTATTTCCTGTTTGTTGTGTCTGCAGGAGCAGCAGTTTGTCTGCAGTGAATGCCATGTTGAGAGAGCAGCTAGAGCAGGCCGGCTTGGCCAACGAGGCTCTCAGCCAGGACATCCGGAGGCTCACTGCTGACTGGACCAAAGCCAGGGAGGAGCTGGAACAAAAGGAGTCTGACTGGAGGAGAGAAGAGGAGGTGAGGGAAGGGATGCTCAGGAAGGCATAAAACATTTTGGTTGTGTTTAAATGAAGAGGGATAATTTACTTGTTTTTTCTGCTTCAGTCTTTCCACAGTTACTTTAGCAGCGAGCACAGCCGCCTGCTGATGCTGTGGCGACAGGTGGTCGGGTTTCGAAGGCATGTCTGTGAACTGAAGAGCGCTACGGAAAGGTTAAGATCAACACTGTGTAAACACTTCAGCCAAGTGGTGCTGCATCCTGTCTTCTGGTCTGAATCTTATCTGTCGCTTCCCTCCCCATCGATACTGTCTCTCCACTCTCAGGGAGTTGTCGGACATGCGTAACGAGCTGGCTCGGGGGGCCCACTCCGTTCAGGTGTCCTGTGCGGGCCTGTCTGCCACGCTGCACAGCCGCGAGGGGGGAGCGGCTCTGGCTCTGGAGCGGGAGAAGGCCCTACGCGTTCAGCTGGAGCAGCAGCTGAGAGAGCGAGTAGCAGAGATGATGAATCTGCAGACCAGGACAGACGCGGAGAGAAGCGAGCTCAACCTCAGGTTGGCGATTGTGTTTCAGCTCTTTTACTCGATAAGTTCTTAGTCGTTAAACAGTATTTTTATGAAGCCTTTTTTAAATCGTTCTTATTGGCTTCACTTTCAGGTTGTCAGACTCAGTGCGTGAGGTGGAGAGACTGAAGGGCCAAATGGAGGAGAGAGACAGAGAAATGGTCGGACTGATGAGGAGGCTCGAGGTGAGGGGTCATTTTTTTCAATTTTTTTTCACGCATTGTCCTGCTTCACTTCTCCAACTTGTTGGTTTTGGTCTTTCTATGGGATTTGTCGGTTTGTTGAAAAATAATTAAAATGCCAGCCTTATCCTTTTAAATATGTAATCGTTTTTCCTTCCTGTTTCCCTTCAGGAGCAGAGTGGTAACGATGAGACTGACATGCAGACGATGAGAATCCACACTGAGACGCTGCTGGACACGCTGCGGGACATCGCTCAGGTAAACAGCAGCACACGTGTGCACAGTTTGTTGTCAATAAGACGGGAGCGTCTCATTTGAACTTTCTTTGCCACAGACGGTTTTGTCAGATGGAGAGTCGTCATCAGAGGCTGACCAGGACGACTCGGGGGCTCCGCTGTTGGCATTGATCCGTAGTTCCTCCCCTCGCCGCTCCTCCTCCTCCCCTCGCAGGTCGACCTCCCCCTCCCGGACCTCCTTACTGGCTCCCCTCCCGGAAGCAGCACTGTCGGCTCTGCGCTCTGCAGTCACAAACAAGACCCTGCAGCTGCAGGTGACATGTCAATTCTCCCTCTAACCCTCTGTATGATAAAGATAAAGCTTGTGTAGTACACTTTTCTCTGCTTTCACCTATTTCATTACAATAATCGTCTCAGCTAAATACACATTAATGATGTTTTTATTTCATGCTCTGAGGAATTTCAGAGCAAAACACTTCATACTTTCAGTTTTCATTAAGATGCACATAAACTGAGACGATTTAGATTTAAATGTTGTGTTGGACTGTGCTGTTTTATTCATTAGAGGAGCCAAAGGGCCAAAGTTAACTATACTAAAAAAAACATTTTCTCACTTAAAACTGATGGTAACACACTGCCATACTGATAGTTTTGCTTGTTTTTACCCTCATATTTGTCTGGGAGATGTCTTCCTCTCTCTATGACATTTAAAAACTGTGTACCTGTTTATGAACCATTTATTCTAAGTGCTAAGGTACAAAACCAAGAGACAGTGTATGTAAAGCTAAAAAAAACTGAATATTAGACCTGTTCATGAGCGCCAGTCTAGCAATAAAATGCAATTATTTTTCAGACAAGCAAATCAGGAAGAAATTAGTTTATTCACATGTAAGAGTACAAATAAGTACCAATGTCAAGGGTACAACAGTTGTACCATAGGAGGATGCTGCCACAATGACAAGCCTTTGTAGCTGCATTTATTGCATTATTTCTGACAGTGTGGCGGTAAGTGACTCCACTTATGTTATGCAGGACGTTCGAGGACGTCTGCTCTCTTCCCAGTCCTCGATGCAACAGTTGCGCAAGCAGCTTTCAGATACAGATTTGGCCAAAAGAGATGCTGAGCAGCGAAACCAAGCTCTGCAGAGAGAGAGAGATGCTGCTCAGAGAGAGAGGGAGACCATGCAGCGAGAGAAAGACCGTCTGAAGCAGGAGAGAGACACGCTGGCCAGGTTCACAGTTATATCACCTTTCACAATCTGCTCCTAATCCCTGAATCTACTAGTGATTATAACTCCACAATACACTGTCCTCTCTCGTTACGGACGTCGCAGTGAGAAGATGAGCTTGGAGAAGGCCGTGCAGGCAGCACAAAGCAGCAGTCAGACGCTGCAGATGGACTGCGAGAAGCTTCAGCTGACTGTGGCGTCCACGCAGCGAGAGCGAGATCATGAGAGGGAGGAGAAGGAGGCCGCCTTACAGGAGAGAGACCGGGCGAGGGCAGAGACTCAGAGGATGTAAGGAAGCTAATTGATGGTGATTAAATGAATGTGATGAGGACACTAATCCACACAGTGCAAACCTTCACAGGGAGCCACTCAGGAGATTTGTAATTAGTAATTCCATCTCATGTTACTTACTTATGATACTTCTGCCACTTACATCTCAGGGGATACTGTACCTTTTTACTATTTTAATTGCAATCACAATTACCTAATTAATACTATTGATATGAAATATACACCAACCAATGAATGATGTAATATCATAAATTAAACTACCCAGAAGTCTATTAAGTAATTATAATTGCCCTCATCTCTACCAACAACATTAAAGTGATGAACACATGAATGCGTCAGTGATCATAATCCAAAAATAAGATATTCATTATTCTGTTCATTGTTAGAAAACTCTAGATAATGAGTGCTTTTACTTTTGCTACTTTAATGGTATTTTGATTCAAATGTTACACACAAACAAACACACACAGCCCGACTCTCTCTCATCAGTAGCTTGCTATACCACTGCATGTGTATGGTTTCTGCAGACAAAAGCAGTGGGATCAGAGCGAGAGTCGAGCCTCCGCTCAGCGAGGAGAGCTGTCTGCAGTGAGGGAGACTCACCAGCAGGCGGAGGTTGAGAGGCAGCTGCTGGAGAGCGAGAGGGCCCAACTCTCTGAATCTCTCGCTCGGGTAAGAAAAAGACAACTTGTGCTCATTTAACTTTTGCCTTTTGATTAAATATTATGTGTCTTCAAGTTGACCTTCGTATGACCTTCATTCCTCCAGGCTGAGAGCAGTAAGGCAGAGCTTTCTCTAATGCTTAACAAGCTGCAGTCTGAGGATGCGGCTCTCAGGGACTCTCTGGCTAAGATGGGAAACATGAATGAGAGCCTGGCACAGGACAAAGCCGACCTGAACGCCTACATTCTCCAGGTAAGGTCGTTTCAGGGATGTATGTGACCTCATAAAGGGTTCAGTATGCTTGAAATGGTTTATATTACACATCCATGCACCTTCACTTCACTTGGCTGAAGTGTATTTGCCTTTTCCAAAGGACCACACTCAAAGTTCTGCAGTCGAAGCCCCTTTGGCTGCATAACATTGCA
Organism: Amniataba percoides; assembly: GCA_037176925.1. Lineage (NCBI taxonomy): Eukaryota > Metazoa > Chordata > Actinopteri > Centrarchiformes > Terapontidae > Amniataba > Amniataba percoides. Next base: position 14,071,652 of record JBAJHX010000096.1, read on the forward strand.
TCTTTTGCCCTCAATCACTTTTTTGCAGGTCTAGTAGTCTCGATGTAGTGAAACATATTAATACAAAGGCATCCATGATGTTGCCCTTGGTTAAACACACAAAAAAGTGACAAAAGCAGTTTGTGAAGAATGAAAACACAGAGCCAAAGAGTTCAAACCTAGCGAAGTCACAAAACTTGTCAGATGCAGCCCTCCTCCAAGTCAGAGTCGGCCAAGTAAAGCCAGGCTCAGGTTCAGCTTTATTGTCCTCATACAGTACAGGATTACACAAAGAAACAGCAGAAAACGTACAACCAAACATTGAAATGTTTTAAATTAGAATAGAATAAAACAATAAAAGCAATAAAGTAGATCAAAGTACATAAAAGATGAACTAAAGAGATAAATAAAAAGGGAGAACTAACTAACAGAACTGTTTATTTTCACATAAGAAGAGCAGTATAACAGAATAGTTTAATGTAATTTATCCTTACAGATTATGAATAATGTGCTATTCTTGAATTTACTAATAAAAATGTCTCTTCACTCCATCTTTCAGCTAGAGGAAGAGAAGGCCCTCCTGCAGGCTCAGAAACGGGAGGCAGAGCAGGAGAAGTTGACAATCAGAGATGAGCTGGTCCGACTGGAGCAGGACCGGTTGGAGCTGGACTCTGCCCGCATGACGCTGCATCACTCGCTGCAGGACACCGAGCTAAGCCGGGCGGGGATGGAGGCAGAGCTCCAGAGTCTTAGGGCAGAGAGACTTAAGCTGCAGGAGAGAGTCACCCAGGTACACAACAGATTATATTACATCATCATTTAATAGAGAAGCCTTAAAACACTTAAGCATTAGCTTTGGGCGATGCACCTTGCGTTTATGAGCCTGTTAAATTGTTAATTAGGTCACATGACTTGTGAGATTCTTTAGAGATACCTCGCCTGCAGCTACAACTGTGTTTTATAGATCTTCATTTGGATTTGGAAATTAAAATCATTAAAATGTAATTCCAACTTCTCAATACCATGAAATGACAAAAAAGTGAATTACACAATCACATGTTTCTGAGGAGACATCTCACAGAGATGAGTTTTACTGTTTACATGTGTTTTTTCATTGTTTATGTTTGTTTTTTTGCTTTTGTTGTCAGCTTTGTGGTGAGGTGACCTCTCTGGGATCAGAGTTGAGTCTTGCCCGAGGAGAGGGCCAGAGGAACGAGGTGGCTTTAGAAGAGGCCGGCCGCAGTCGGGCTGAGCTGGCACGGGACAAAGCTGCGCTGGTGGTCCAGCTGACTGCGTCTGAGAGAGAAAACACTGTGCTGTCAGAGGAGCTTGCTGCTTTCAGGTGTGTTGTCGTTGTAAACACGTAATCTTCACTTGAGTCTGTGTGGTTAACGTATATGCATGTCTGTGGACCTGCAGGTCGGAGCGGGAGTCCCTGGAAACCAGCCTGTTCGAGGTGCAGCAGCAACTTGTTCAGGTGGAGTCTCGCAGAGAGCAGCTAGAGATGGAGAACCAAAACCTTCGAGTCCGCTGTGAGACTGCAGCAGGTGAGTGACAATACATATGGAAGCAAAAAGAGAAGATTGTCTTAATAAAACAGAGAAATAGCTGAAAACTGCCTCTGAAAGCGATAAAGTAAAGATGTTTAATGGGAAAGACAGTAATATGACAGAGTAAGTCCTGTGTTTCCTTCTTCTGGACGTTTTCCTGGATGGGATTTCCAGCTGAACTCAGGCGTGTACGCTCAGAGGGGGAGAATTTGTTGGCCCAGGCTGAGAGGGAGAAACAGGCTCTGACTCAGACTCTAAATGCTGCACAGCTGGAGGCCCAGCAGGCTTTACGCAAGGCCATCTCCGAACATCAGGAGGAGGTGGAGAGGCTGCTCTCAGAGAAGGTCAGAAGGTTCAGTGGTTCAATGTTACTTAAACATGAAGACCTATTTGCAACTTTCTTTTGATGCTGGCGACTCTTTAATCCCAATTTTGGCTGCCCTACTTCACAGGAGGTCGTGCGGCACAGCCTGCTGATGGAGCATGATGGTGTCCTGAGGAAACTCAGGCAGGAGACGGAGGATCAGCTCCGCAGAGCAGAGAGAGAAAGGGAGCAGCTGCAGGACGAACTGAGGAGCCTCCAGCATGACAGAGATCAGAGTCTGCTGCAGGCTGAGACTGAGAAACAGCAGGTCTGCTCCCTGAGAAATTGTGATGCTGTGCGGGAAGAGCTGGGTATGAAATCAGTTCACATCAGACAAGCTGATTTTCTTTTAAAATTCTGTCTTTGCAGGCTCTTTCTCTGAAGGAGGCAGAGAAAACAGTTTTGTCTGACCGGGTGTCCGCCCTGCAGGCTGAGCTGTCAGCTGCAGCCCTGGAGGCCGAGCGGATGTCAAGAGAAGTGGCCCATATCAAAGAGCAGGAGCAGGTGATGTGACTTCCTGTCTCAGTATATCTCTTGCTGTTGCTGAATTGAATTATCCAATGCAAAAGTATCAGGAAGATTTACTGAACTGACTTTCTGTATTGCTTTTACTTTTGCACAGACCAGAGTTGGGGCTCTGACCAATGAGCTCCTGGAGCTTCGTTCTCAGCTGGAAGACGCAGCATCTGTTTACGAAAGGGACCTTCAGAGTCTACGAGAGACTTGCACCGATCTTCAGTCACGTGCTGACATTTCTCTCAAAGAGGTAGATGAAGTGTGACAGCGTCAAAGTGATGCTGTACAAATCTGAGAACACACACCTCCACTAAAGCTGCAAATTCCTCCTAGTTTTTAATCATTTGATAATAATAATGTTAATGATCATAGAAATAATGATAGAGTACAGAAAAATCCACAGCTGCATCAACATACCTGTAGTGACAATCATGGAATATATATGTTGGGTTATTTTCATAAAAGCAGGTGTAATTTGTCATGAAATTAGAAGTGCCTCAATTTTCTGTCAAATACTTAAAGAAGGAACAATTAAAATGAAAGCGCTGACAGAAACTGAAGCTGTGGTCAGAATTTCAGAATTTAGGGGAGCTGAAGTGACAGTTGTGAGGTGAGTTTGAGTAACAAATTAATGCACCGCAAGTCTTAACAGGTATTTCATTATGATGAAGCTAAATAGTAGAAATATAACATTCACATCACAAAGCTATCTACCAGAATGGTGTGCAAGCATGTCTGTGATTCCACCACACACACTTGCTTGATGACGTTAAAGTCAAACTTGAACCTGGTGCAGTGTTTTGTTGACTCCATTCAGGTGAATAAGAGGCCTGTGTTACTTTCACACAAGGTTCAAATTGATCTGAATGCAGCCTTAGTTGAAGTACAAGCACTGAGAGGAGTTGAAATATGAAGTGAAGTGTATGTGATGGACTGAAGTGGAAGACAAAGTATATAAACCAACAAAACAAGGTCAGTCCATCAGCTGTCGGCTAAAGTGTAAGTACTGGAGGCAGCTGAAATAAATTGTGGATTTTGTGGGAGTTTCAAGAGCTAAAGAACATTTTTGTTCGTCATTCAAAGGTGAAGTTGAACTAAAAGGGGTTGAGCAGTCAGTTAAAGACATGGATGTCAAAATGCCAGCTGATTTGTAGTCACTGAAAGAAGTCAGTCGAAGATTAAAGCATAAATGAATGATCCTTAAAATCTGCTGGGCATCATGGGATTATTCGCCACTTTTAGTTCTGTTCGGCTACATCACCTTGAACCACACTTGACTTCTGACCTCCAGCTGGACCAGTGCAGAGCTTCTCTCTCTGCCAGTGAGGAGAGTCGAGACCAGCTGAGGCGGGACCTGCTGGACGCCGAGCGACGTCTCAACCAAACTCAGGACACTGCAGAAAACTACAGAAGAGACGTGACGGAGCTCCGGCGCAACCTCGCTGACGTCACGAAGGAGAGAGACACTGTCAGCCAGTCGAACAGTCAGCTGAGAGAAACTTTGCGGAGTGCAGAATCAGAGAGGATCAGGTAAGCAACAATGTCTAAGTATCTGCTGACCGAAATGAGAGAAATGTTTTCATAGTCGCTGAGTGTGTGAGTGTTTGTGTGGGGTTTTTCAGTTTAAAACGGCAGTGTGAGGAGAAGGAGCAGAGGCTAGCTGTGCTGGAGGAGAACTTTTCATCCACTCAGAAGGAGGTGTCGGAGCTGCGGAGCTGCTTGAGAGAAGTTGAACGGTCGCGACTCGAAGCTCGGCGAGAACTCCAGGAGCTCCGCAGACAGGTTGAACACGCCGCCACCTCTCTTTCACACCTCTGTGACAGAGGGAAGCACTTTATTGTCTGTGTAGACTTCACATTTAGTTGACTTTTTTGTTTTTTTTTCTTGGCTTCAGCTGAAGGTTCTGGATGGAGAGAAGGAGCAGAAAGGGAGGGAGGTGGCAGAGCTGCAAACTCGCCTGTCGCTGGAAGAGCAAAGAGAGGAGGAGAGAGCGAAAGAGGTCTTCGCCTTCAAACAGAAACTGACTGAAGCTGAAACAGCTCGAGACTCCCTGAAGAAAGAGGTGAGGACGGAGGAGGGGAAAGAAGTATCAGCACTCTTGTGATTTAGCTTACATGCTCTCCTCATAGTTTTTCATTCTTCTGATTCCAACGTAGCTGTCTATGACTCAGAAGCGCCTGGTGGAGTCTGAGTCGGGCTGGAGGGGCTGCGAGAGAGAGCTGACCGCTCAGCTGCAGGAGGCGCGTGGCTGCGAGAAGAAGCTGCAGGATGAAGCCAAGAACTTGGCCCTGCGTGCTCAGGCTGCTCAGGACTCCGCCGCTCAGTCCAGCCTGCAGCTGAGCGAGGCTCAGGGCCGACTGGCCGCCACAGAGGCCGAGCTGGCCCGAGCTGAGGCCGGAAAAAGGGACCTGGAGTTTCGCCTGAGCAGCCTTCAGTCGGCGCTCACCCGAACACTGGGTATTGGAGCGGGCAGCAGAGGAGTCAGGGGGAGGAGCCCCGGGGGGAGCTCGGCATCACCGTGTACTGCTTCACGCCACCACAGCATCTCACCACTGCGCACCTCACTGTCGCCCCCGAAAGGTAAGAAACGTGCAATTTTACCTCTGCAACATAAAACTAAAATACATTTATGCAAACAATAAAAACGTTCAGAAAAACAAATCACACGTGTTTGCAGTGTATATAAAAATAAAAACAAGGAGAAAAAAAATGACCAAGAAATATGTTTTCGAAAAGGGAAACGAAAATAAATAAATGAAATAAATAAATGAGAAAATAAAATAAATGGAAACAAAGAAATTAAGAATTAATCAGGCAAAATGCACATTAATTGTATCCTGCACAGATTAAAAAAACAAAATGTCATTGTCAATTTAAGTGCAGGAACACCAGTAAGAGAACATTACTTGAAAACATCCCATTTCACAATTTTTCAGCATTACAGCAAACCAGGTCTTGTATTCAGTGGGTTGTGTCTTTATTAATGATTGCATAACTCTTTGGGAAGGTAGGTAAAGTGATCCCTCCTTATCTCAACATAAAACCAATTTATTTTGGTGCATGTAACTCTTTCATTTCTACAGAATTTCAAGTAAGCACCCCTGACAATACTTTAGGCTCTGGAGCCGTGTCTCCTGAGAGGGGGGACACGCCGCTGCCTCTCCCTCAGCCTGAGCTGGACCCCGACACGCTGCGAAGCGATCTGAGAGACTTCCTCCAGGAGCTGCGGGAGGCCCAGAAAGAGCGGGTAAAAGACAGGAGTAAAAAAAAAAAATCATAATAATACAGGGATATTTTTGTGCTTGCATGGTTCAAGTCTTCTTTGTTCTTGATTCTGAAGGATGATGCCAGGTGCCGGCTGGGGGCCCTGCAGCGGGAGGTTGAGGAGCTGACAGGGGAACGAGACTCTGCTCAGAGTCGTTTTACTCAGCTGCAAAACACCTTACAGGAATACCAAGAAGGTCACACATTCTTTATATTTGTTCACATGATTTCAAAATGATAACAGCCTGACCAATACACAAAATAACCACAAGGCCATCTTTAACATGTCTCAATGTGCGTGACTAAAGGGAGGCGCGGGCTGGACGAGCGTCTGACCACCACTCAGATTTTGCTCCAGCAGCAAGAGGAGGCAGTGAGGAGAGGAGACCGAGAGAGGAGGGCTCTCAACGACAGAGTGAAGGATTTAGAGCGAGCGCTGCAGGCCTCTGAGATGGATAAAAAACACACACAGGTACACGCGTATACAAACACCATCTATTTGTATTGAGAGCACTGATCTGCCACAGTCAGCATATGGCAGCACTCAACGGCAACGTGGCATCTACAACCGTGAGCTGTGAGGGAATGTAATAACAACAGATGCCACACATGTAGTGTTGCACCTCTTGTGGTGTCGCATGACAGCTCTCCATATGGCCATTTTTAATGCCAGAATAATTCACCTTCTGGACAACAGGAGGAACAGGACACTGAGGGAAAGTGAAAAAAGTGGAAAAAGAATTTGAAAAAATGTTTTTTGAAGAGTCTCAGGAGGATTTATGATTAGTAAAGTTAGAGCTTTGTTGTAGCTGCATTAGTGCAACAGTGTTTTGGACTGTCTGTGCATGAGCATGTATTATACAATGAAGAACTCTGCTCTTTCAACGTACACCACGCAGTCTCAAATCTGATTCCTGTCCTGGCTCCATCTCTGCAGGATCAGTTGAATAAGCAGCGTGCTGCAGAGATGCGCCTTGAGGCGGAGCGCAGGCGTCTGCGGGAGGCGCTGGAGGCAGCCGAGGCCCGAGCCACCAGGGTGGAGCTGGGGCGGCGCAGTCTGGAGGGGGAGCTGCAGAGACTCAAATTGAGTCTGGGAGACCGGGAGGCTGAGAGCCAGACCTCCCAGGAGCGCCATGATGCTCTGCTGAAACAGGTACAGCAGATATTTTATTTTCATTTCCCACAGTGCTTTATCTGATTATTTTGACTTTAAATACATAGTTTTTAAAATAAATTTTAGATATGCTTTATGTTCCTGGTTAATTTGGAAATACTTTATTTCAGTATATTAAATATTCAATGTATTTTGTTGCTAATTGTGGGGGAAATAAAAATCATTCAGTTCCTCATCCAGGAAACCTTGGTAGCTGCATTTTTTTAATATCTTAGCTGTTCTTGCTAGTTTGCTGACTGGGTCACACGTGAATCTGGTTTCAACAAACTGCAGGTGGCAGATGGAGAGGCCCGTGTGTCTCTGCTCCAGAGGGAGGTGGAGAGGCTGAGCCAGGCTCTGCTCAAAGCACAGGAAGGTGAATCTTTACTCAAAGAGAAGACATCTTCCCTCAAGAGGAGCCTGCAAGAGGCAGCGGCTTCTCACGCCAGCACACAGAGTCGCCTGGCCGCTCTGCAGAAGGCGCTGAGTGCAGCTGAACAGGACAAAAGGCTTCTACAGGTGAGTGAGACAGAAGACAAAAAAAGGCGATGTAGAGGAAAGCTGGACATGGATGTGACGATTAATCTGTACCAATAAGGAACGAGTGGATGACACCCGGGCGTCATTACTAGAGGGGAAGAGGAGTACAGCCACCCTGACTGAGCGCGTACAAAGCTTGCAGAGCGAGCTGAACCAGAGTGAGCTGAGACGAGAGGAGCTGGAGGCCGAGCTCAACAACACTCAGGAGGTGAGGACCTGCTGCAGAAGAAAAAAAACATCTCATTAGATGACAGACATTAACATTCTCCACTTGGCTGCTTCTCATGAGTGTCTATTGTCTCTGTATGTGATCTCTGTCCTCCCTCCGTTAGACTCTGCGACAGCGCTCGGCCAGCCTTGTGGAGGCTCAGCGCAGTGCCCAGTCCGCTCAGGCAGAGCGGGCCGCTGTGGAGGAGCGACTGCGTGGGCTCCAACGTGCTGTGGCTATGCTTGAGACGGAGAAAAAAGACGCCGAGAGACAAGCTGTGAGGCTGGAGAAAGACAAGAATGCACTGAGGAATACACTGGATAAGGTCAGCACTGAATCAAATGTGAATCTTGTTTCATTCGGTCTCTTCTTAACAAAGGGCTGTTTGTGAGCTCTGAAATACAAAGTCTATGAGCTGTATGGACGCATGTTGGGTTTTAGCAGCAATGTGCAAGACTTCTTCCTCCAAAGGGAAGCACAGTAAGAATTTGTGAGAGATACCTCACTTTGGGTCACAGAAGATCAAAACTGACTCATTCTTTTGGTTAAATAATGGGAACAGGAAACGTCAGAGATGTTGTTTTAAAAAGGTAGTTTTGTACACAAGATATAAGCAACTGCTTTCTGTCTTTGTTCTCATCTGAGCTCGCAACTAGATTTCATTCACCTGGTAAAGGTACAGTACAGTTGAGGCAGGTGCAGGGCAGCGTTGCCATTCACTAGCTTCCTTGCTTCTATGCATAGCCAACATAACATTACATATCATGACAAAAAAATGTGCTTTTCATCAGGTTGAGCGTCAGAAGCTGAAGACTGAGGAAGGCAGCATGCGGCTGTCTGCGGAGAAAAGCCGCTTGGATCGCTCTCTGAACACCACTGAGCAGGAACTGCAGGAAGCGCAACAACAGATACTGATGCTGCAGGTGGGTGAGAGACAGATTCAACACAAATCACGCCAAAAGGCCTCTTAGAAGCTTCAGGTAGCTGCTGTCAGCCGAGTGAAAGCAGGTGACACGACTCGCCTTATAATTTGTTTTCTTAGCTGCTTGACTCGTCTGCTGGAGAGCAAGGGGGCTGAGCGGCCTGCAGTCTGATGTGTTTTACTGACGGTCAAAGCCAAACACACGCTCTGATGGGCCACTCACACCTTAAACAGTGACACAAATTGGTCTTTAACGTGACTAATTAATCCTATAATTTAGGATTCATATGGCTTTGCTGTGTATAAATAATTTGCCCTTCGCATATTATAAAAAAAGACTGTTTACTCAGCCTGACTCATTTGCACGAGAAAGTGGTTTTATGAGAAAAACATGACTTTTTCCAGGCTAACGCGTGGCTTACTGTTGAACTGAAAAGTTTAAGTTATGTACTTTTTTCCATCTAAATCTTCATTAATTTACACATGAAGGTCCTGTACGTGTTGGGTAAGGCAACGTAACTTAAAAGTGACCCAGTGTGTCTTCAGCTCTTCCAGATAAACTGCATCTGCTTCCTATTAAATATCACAAATTTGGTTAGGTTTTGGGTTTTTCTGTCATTCTTCATGTCTTTACCACTCATTCATGTTTGTGCTTCACTGCAGCGACACTTCCTGCACCATACATGACACCAAAGAACAAAAACTAGATCAAACCCCTGAGATATTTTTGTGGGAGGCTTCATTACGCCGTTATGATCCCAAACAGCCATTATAACTGCGTTTTTTTTTTTTTCTTTGTTTACCACAGAAGCACCATAAACGAGCAAACGCTACAGTGGGTTTCATAAGAATTCTGAAAGAATCATTAAAGTTGTTTATTTCAGGCTTTTTTATTTTTTACATCTTAGACCACTGTTCATTTTTCCTCATTTAGTCAAAACTTTCCCAGGCTGCAGCAGTGTTCATTAACTGAAGCACTAACTCACATTAGCTACAGGCAAAGGGAACCAATATGGTTTGGCAAAAAGAAGGCAGCAAAATAATTATACAACTTTGACTTTTTGTAATTACCTTAATATTTGTGCTGCACCTTTCTTCATTACTTCCTGTCATGACAGATATACCAACCCTGAACTAAGCAGAAAGAGGCAGAAATGTCATTTAACCTGGAAACACGGGCATAAATGTGTGTTGGAGGTCTCTCTACCATTTGTCAGAGGATCCTCTGCAGACCAATAAAATCCACAGCTGTTTGTTGTCTCAGAAATGTGAACAACAGATTTGTGATGTTTACTCATCTATAAATGCTGGGACTAACATACCTGACTATTAAATGTTTATAGATTTGTTTGAAAAGTAAAGTAGGCTTTCTTTTTCCCCTTTTTTTATACTTTGACTTTTGTTGGGTTTTCACATCCAGAAACAACAACATGGGGCAGTCTCATACATACCATACATTTGTCACTGGGCTGTCACACAAATATGTACATGTTCTTATTTTCAGTTAAGCCATATTTAAGCAGTTGTTTTTTCAATATCTGAACAAATCAGATCATACACATTTTCTAATTTCTGCCAAATTTCTCTCAAATTTAGCTGCCTCAGTCTTCCCTACAAGTACATCACAGTTAGGAAAGGCACATTAAATAATGCCTTTTATAGTTTTCTTTTCAATTTACATTGTTCCAGAAGTGCTTCAGTTTACTACAACTCCAGAGAACATCACTCCGACAAGGTTTTTGAGTGGTTAGCTGTCTGATCTGTGGCCAAACCAAAGTCCCTCCATCGTTTAGACATTCAGACTGTGTGTGTGTGTGTGTGTGTGTGTGTGTGTGTGTGTGTGTGTGTGTGTGTGTGTGTGTGTGTGTGTGTGTG
>JBAJHX010000096.1:14082122-14094545 GCA_037176925.1 Amniataba percoides
TGTGTGTGTGTGTGTGTGTGTGTGTGTGTGTGTGTGTGTGTGTGTGTGTGTGTGTGTGTGTGTGTGTGTGTCTTGAGCAGACGCAGCTGGCTGAGATGGAGCAGTCACACAGTCTGTGTGAGAGTTTAGTGAGGCAGCGAGACGAAGCCCAGCGAGAGGCAGAGAGACTCAAGACCAGCTTCAGGGACGTGGAGCGAACGCTCGGCACCAGAGAGCGAGCTCACCGACACAGAGTCAAAGGCCTGGAGGAGCAGGTACACACACCATGTTTCACACAGCGAGTGTTTACAATAAAGACATTTATTATCTGTAGGTGAATAAAGGTACTTTACAGTTACTAGTACAGTACTATTATGAGTGGTGCAACAAGAGGCTGCAGTTTACACACTGTTCATATTGTCCTCATATACTGACAACACAGCAACAGAGTTTGGTAGGGCCTCATATCAGCCTCAACCTGTGGGTGTGTGTGTATGTGTGTGGGTATATATGTAAAGTTTAGTTTTGTCACCCACTGTCTTACTGCAGGTGTCCACCCTGAAAGAGCAGCTACAACAGGAGATGAAACGACGGCAGCCTTCGCTTCCATCCTCCTTATTGTCAGCAGGAAAATGAGAAGCAGCTCAAAACCAGCAACACCAGCACAACACTCGTCTAACGCAGGGAAAAATCATTCATCGTGAATGTCTGAGCAATATTTACTTACAAAAAAATTCTTAAAAGTGTTCACACTCTTAACTCCCATTTAAAATGTGATGTGTTTTACTCTGTGACACTGACATGAGCACCACTGTTATTTCTAAGGCTGTTTCATTGATGTTTTTGTACAGTAAGGAACACTTAACTCGACCCGCAACAGCAACAGCCGCTGTGCTGAAAACGCCAGCAGCCTGCTGATTACTGGCAACCATCTGCACTTGATCCTTGCTCAACATCTTCCCAAACTTCCTGCCCCTATTCATGAAGAAACTCATATCACCGCAGGATTCCCCCCGCCAGACAGAAACTGGATGTAGTGCAGGAACGAAAACCTGCCAGTTGTGCAGCTTGGCCATGATTCTTCCACATTTATATTTATATTAATGGTTGCGGATGCTAAGAGAAGGTAAAGGAAGATCTTCGCTGTATGTGAGTGCCAGGAAATGAACCACTTGGGCTAAATGAAGCAGCTTCACTGTGTTTTGTCCATGAAACAGATTTGACTAATTATTTGATATATAGACACAGTTTTATAACTGAAAAAGGGACCATGAGCAGCCGAACCCTGCAGTTTGACGCTCTGCTTAGTCTGTTTTTTATTAGTTAATAATAGTTTTACTAGGTGTACATACTTTTTGCTTACTGTATAAACTGACAGATTGATGATTAATAGCAGCAGTGTGACTTGTATGGACGATACACATGGAAACCACATGTCTGCAGGAGAATAAACTCACTGTGTGCACCATAATTCATGTCTTTCATAAATACCTTTCAGCACAGTGAGCTGCAGCCTCAGATTACATTACAGCGATGACTCATGCTCAACTCAATCACACACTGAACAGCTGTAGTAAAAAAAAAGTTTATTTTTTTTCTCAGTCTTTATAGTGACAGTTTAACAAAGCAGTAGTACAGAGGCCATTTGTGAGATGCCTTTTTGAGGCACTTGTTGCCACTGGAATATATTTACGTAAGCTCGCGGCTTGGTTGCTAAGCACAGATCCAGGTGGCAAAAGTACAAAAACTGAGGTCACTCACCACCTGTTTCTTCACACATCTCATGATCGTTAACGATGAGACTGTTGGCGGCTGGATATTGAGTTGTTTTGTCTGGTGTCAGTGCACAGTGGCCACCATCGATGAGCTGATCATCGTGACAATGACTGCTTTTCAACACAAGTACAGTAACATATCAACAAACACAAAGCATGAGATTAATACGGTACAATATGCCAAAAAAATAAAATAGAAAAAAAGACGTTCTGCAGTTTTATGTGCATCTAGTTTTTTTATAGCACCAGTGTGATGATTTTATAGCACCAGTGATTTATACAATCATCATTGTTCTTTGGAGTATGTTTATCCATACACACAGGATCTACTGGGCAGACATACATGTGAAAAAGACAAAGATAAACGGAACAAGAAACTTCAAATGCAGAAGTGCGTCTGGCACAAGAGTAATGACTTATACAGGAGGAATCAAGAGGCAAAGTGAGGAGAAACTGGGAGAAGGAGGAGGACAAAGTGAGACGATGAGTGGTACAAAGGCGGCAGTATCTGGGCAGGTAGCGTCCCCGATCTCTGTACTCAATCAGCAGCCACCACAGCTCTTCCCACAGCTCCCTCCTAGTGATGAACACTGGCCGCTCAGCGCTGCCACGCCGCAGCGAGAGAACTGATCGCGACACAGGTCCGCTGAAACACATAGAGCCACAGTTTAAATGACAAGTCTCAATATACAAACGTGTAAAACAAATTCCACCCACAGAATACGATGTACCCACCTCTGAGAATCTCTTCATGTCTACACACGGTCCTCACGCAAACCTCCTTGTTGATGACGTACACCCGTCGCAAACTAAATGAAAAACACATGGAGAGATCGGCTAAAATGCAGAGGTGCCAGTTAAAGGAGCAGTTCACCAACACGGTCATCTTCGTTCCAGTCCAAACTCATCACAGAGTCACACTGTTGCACTGTCTGACATGGTAAACATGACCACTTTGTGTAAACAGCACATTCAGCATCCTGCTGCTTTAAATACACAGAAAATGTGTAATAATATGTGACTTAAAATAGTATAGTCTTTGCCTTTTCATGTGACTATAAGAGATAGATACACATAAAGACGATGTAGTTTATAATGTCGCACATTTACTTTGCCTTAGAATAGACTAAGAGTCATACATTTTCCATGAGGACCTTATTCAGAAAATTCTGTTAATACTGAGTTTGAGCTCTTTGTTTGCACTCTAACATTTGGTTTATGTGGCTCTCTCTCGGTAGAAACTTTGTGCTCTGGGAGATTAAATAGAAGTAATCTCAGATATTTATGGAGAGGCTGAGATGGAGCTACACCAAGTAAAGGACGGTTTGTCTGTTTGTACCTGTAGAAGCAGAGGCTGTTCAGGCACTGCTTGCATGGCTGGTGAACAGAGTAGAGTCTGGTGCAGGGATACTGCTCCTCTCTGCAATCTGTGGGCAAAAAAAAGGAAACGTCTAAATAATCCCTCCACACAAATTAAACAACTGATTATCTGTCCTCCTTCCTTCAAAGTTTTCTTACCAAGAGGGCCAGGCTCCGTGGGCTCCGTCTCCAAATCGGACTCTGATATCCACATTAAAAAACAGATTTACAAATTATGTCTAGACACAATACTTAAATATCATGACTCGTACAGGAGGAGAGTTCACCAGATATACCTGATGTTTCTGGACGGACCACCGGGTCGACTCGAACCTGCTGCTGGTAGGTTCCAATAAGAGCATCAGGATTTTCAGAGACCTGACTCTCTGAACAAGAAAGAAATGAGCCACTTTTAGAAAACACTCTGTGGTTTAAACATAAAATCAACATCAAGGAACACTTCTAACCTGAAAATGCTTTACCTGGGAAATAATCCGGCCCATAGTCCTCTGTGAAGCCACAAAAACAAGCAAGAGGGAAAAATGTTTCATGAGGTCAACATTGTGAAACCAATTACAGTCAGTTACTCCTCAAACACACACACACACACACACATACAAAGAACCACCTGTACACCAAAACTGCACAAAATTACGAGTTTGCACAGGTCACAGTGGATGACTTCATTTGCAAGATGTTTAAAAATAATAAAATGCAGAGTGATCATAGTGCTATTTACACAGTGACAACAGTTGCCATGCGGGTGGTAAATAACAATGGGAGGAGGAGAAAGAACTGCTCCAGGCGAGGTGACACATCAGAGGACATCAGGGAATCGGCAACAGATGTGGAGAGCTCTGATATAAACCGAGGCTGAGCTGGAACAATCAAGGCCAATATTCTCTTAACGAACTCACCCAAGAAAGGAAACTGTTCCTGGTACTGGGCCTGGGCGAGCAGCAGAACTGTTGACATTTCAGAACAATACAGTAATCACAAAGATGTGGTGATGAAGGAAAAAAGAGGAGTGGGGGGGTCAGTAATTACAAGCACTCTTGATACTGTAACTATCATGCATTGGTATTTCTATCAGGTGTTTTCTCAAATCTGTAATTCTACTTATACTTTTTATTTTCAAAAATAAACATTTTTAAACTTTAAACTTTGTACTCAAACACATTATGTCAAAGCAAAAACAATTTCCAACTTTGAACATGCACACAGCAGGATGAAGCCCTGTGCGAGCTTTAAGTGAGGCTATGTAATGAACAAAGAAATAATAGGTTTTGCTGCTACAGTTTTACTTGATCTGGTACGACCATAAGCTTTTGCTGGTAACAGTTGTTGAGTTGGGTTTTCTGATGGTTCAAGACTACTGGGACGTTTTAATACTCTTAATAAATAAAATCAAATTATGTTTATTGCACACTTTAAAGGAACGGTTTGGAAATATCTGCTTTCTTGAGAGCTAATGGAGAAGGTTGACACCACACTCATGACTGTGAAGTCAACATGAAGTGACCACCAACAGCCAGTTAGCCTAGCTTAGCTCAAAGACTGGAAACAAGGCGAAACAGCTAGCCCGGCTCCGTCCGGAAGAAACAGATTAACGCTGGAGTCTCCACGGGTCGCTTTGGCAACCTCACCGTGGCGACAAGACTTGAGGAAGTCACTGCGCTGGAACAAAAACAAATCGTCCGGATGTAGGTGTCAAAATAATAACGTAAGTGTAAAATTGTGCCCATTCTAAATAAACAACTTATAATATGTTAATTAGTGAGCGTTAGAGGTACTGCGAGGTGGATTTTGTTATCTTTGGACAGAGGCATGCTAGCTGTTCCCTCCCTGTTTTCAGTCTTTAGGCTAAGCTAAGCTAATTGACTGTAGTTTAAAGACATGAGAGTGGTGTCACTCATTTAGACAGTGAACAAAACTTTTCCCAAGAACGTAAAATTATTTCTCTAACTAACTTTGGCAGATTTAACAGTGACTATTTAATGTGAGAGATAAATTTAACACTTGAAACTAAGTTTTCCAGGTTTTCAGTGACTGCTGGGGCTCATGGAGGACAGCGGCACAGTTACCTGGCATGCAGATGAGCAGGAGGACTCTCATGGTCACTCTGGGAGGTAGACTTACTTCAACACTGGAGGGGGGACATGGGGAGAGGATTAATAATCAAAACAGAGCAACATGAGGAGAATAAAGCGCTCAGGGCTGGACGTTACTTTGCTCTCCTGAACTCTCTGCTCCTCTTTCTCCCCCTGCCCTCCGTCACCTTTCCAACCCCCCACTGCTCTCCTCTCTCTCTCTCTCCCCCACCTCATCCCCTCCACAGGCCCCAAACAGCCGCGGCAAGGAGGAGGAAAAAAGAGGGGGAGAAAACTCTGACAGCAAGAATGTGGCACGTCCGTCTTCCTAAGAACAATCTCTCTGTTTTCCTACTTTTCCTCGCTGCAGCAGACAGTCTCGAGGCTGCATTCCAGGAAAAGAAACAGAGGACCCCTCAACCCCACCCTGCCCCTCTCTCGCTTCATCTCGCCCTCCCTCTCTCCGTCTGTCTCCACAGCCTTCATTTCCCTTCTGTCGCCCTTACTGGTCATTTCCTCGAACCCCCTCCTCCTCTTTCCCCCCTTTTTTCTTTCTTCTTCACTCCACCAAGCAAAAGAGCTTCTCAGGTTGAGTGGAAATGACATGTGGACAGAAAAACATGAACACAGGCTGCATCAAGACATCCCTGGCCAGAGGACCAGAGTATAACTTTTTTTGTTATGTTGCCACTGAAATTCTGGAACGTGAAAGAGTTACAGTAAAATCCATTACCTTCGCTTCCTGCAACACTGACCAAACTACTTTTCCACTGTATGGAAAGTATGAATGCTCCGCCTCCGCTGCAGCACTGTAGGCTATTTCATACACTCGACATGAAGCATTTCATTTGTGCTTTTTACACCACTCACACTGTGGAGCTGTGTGTGTATGTGTGTGTGTGTGTGTGTGTGGCTGTGTGCAGACCTCTGTGAGGCCACACTGGACACAAAACATGATTCAAACACTGCTTGCAGACGTTTGGCATGTGTATCAATAAATCTGTGTGTGTCTTTGTGTGCCAGCACAACACGCACACACACATTCTTCTTGTGCATCACAGTGGCTATCGGAAACCATATGTTTTCACAGCACACATCTGGGAGCGATTAGCCCCCCCCTCTCCACAATTGAGTCCTTCCCTTCCCAGCTAGAGACCCCATCTCCCCCCTCACCCCCCACCTATGCAAACACACACACACACACACACACACACACACACACACACTCATTAGTGAGACTTTCTGAGGACAGCAACAAGAGATGCACTGCTGTCATCAAACTTTTTTTTCATTGTTTTCATGCAACTTTGACAAATAAATAGATGAAAATTCATAATCCTCTCTCCATGTGCCCTCATCGACCCCCATCCTCTGGAAACAACTGCACTTTTTTTCTTTCTTTCTTTTTTTTTCCTGAGTGTGTGTTTTCCCTCTTGGCACTCTCTCCCCATTGTAGTGCCATTACTGCAGGCTCTGCTGCGAAGTCCCTCCTCCTCCTTCTCCTCTCCAGTGAAAACACAGGACCACATGTCAGCTCTCCACGGCCATTAACACACACGCAAATGATCCACAATTATTCGGTCCGCGTCGAGGAGGCCGACAAACCCTCTCGGGATGCTTTACTGTCCCTGAAACGAGGAGCAGGCTGCGCACAGTCTCCCCACATCCTGACTTTTCTTTTTTCCCCTCTCTCTCTCTCTCTCTCTCTCTCTCTCCCTCTCTGTGTGCATTGCTTTCAGGACAAATGGCATTCAAGTGAACTATCTGAGCACGTATGCATGAAGTAAAACAATTAAAAAAGTAAGTCCAGCTAAGCTCAAACTCCCAAATGCACGCAGCAGACCCCCCCTCGGAGTTTCTTACCTCTCTCTGCTTCAGCTCGCTCCGGCTGTCCGCGGCTCTCACGCGTCTTCTGCGCGCAGAAGGACCTCGCAGCGCCACATTGTACCACCCAGCATCTGTAGTCTCCTCCCCGTCCAGCCCCAGCCCCCGGTCCCTGCACCGACCTCGAGACCAGGACCGGGCTCTCCCGTCCGATCAAAGGGCTCAGAGGTGTCGATGAGCTGATCAATTATAAGAAGCTGCTGCTGCTGGTGTCAACGAGTGACAAAGAAGTGGAGTCACTGCAGTGCTGCAGGGAAAATAATGATGTAGTTTTGATGCAGCTTTTTGTTCAAATGTAAATAAAAACTGAGATACAGTACGTATATAACATTATAATAATCACTCGAGCGTTCATGATTTGAGATACCAGGTCATATTTTGAGAAGGTTCCTCATTAAAATGATTTATAGAATCTTCTTCTTCTAATCATCATATTGGTAGAAATAGGTTTCCATAGATATAAGATCGAGGTAAATAGGCGTAAAGGTCCTAACGCTAAACTTTTCCCTGTCATATCTTCCTTGAAAAATATGTTGAAGACACTTGATTTATCTTTTTTCCTGCTATATCCTACAGACGCTTGACAGTGTGACTATTATTTTATGTTGTTTCATTTGAACATTTGTCAATAAATAAAACTTAGAAAGGCATCAACACACTTAATTACACTGTGAACTGTGTGGACTCCACTTCAACAACATTTATGAAGGATGCACATACTCGAAATAAATGTCACCGATAATCTTCTGCAGATGTGCAGATTTTTTTATGCAAGAGTGAAAGTATAAAAACCCACCACACGAGGTAATAGTTCATGAGCTTCCTGTCAAAACCTTTTTGCAACACCAACAATAATCTCAGGCCCTGTGACAGTCCTCAGGTAAACCCAGCGATACCATGAAGAAACTGCTGATAGTTCAACTAATTGGCCGCCAGGACTGCACAGTGGTGACATCTAGAGGACACAAACGCCTGTGCATGCGTGTTAGAGGAGCTGTCTTGTCAAAGAAGCATTCAGAGGTTAGTGTTGTTGTTGCAAAAGGTTTTTGACTTTCACTCTTGCATAAAGAAAGCTGCACTTACAGGTAAACAGCAGAAGATTATGAGGGACATTCAATTTGAGTTTGTCCATCCTTTATAAATAAACACTGAAATGGAGTCCACACTGCTTACAGTGTAATTAAGTGTGCTGACGCTACCCCGGCCAGCCTGGGTTTGAACCCCCCTCTTGCAGTGAGGTGATGGTGTTAACCACTGTGCCACCGCAAAGCAAAATTAATGGCAGCAAACAATAACCAATGAAAACAGCTAAAGGCATTTTAATGATTTATTTTGCATCAGAACAAAGACTGCTGTTGGTATGTTGGAAGATCTGAGGGGACAATTACACTGTATGTTTGAAAAGCAACAAGCTAAAAAATGTTTACATACAAGAAAAACGCCCTGTTTTTACTTGAATATGCAGCATCGTCTCTCATAAGTGCAATAACATACACACATACAAACAGTAGAGCTGGAGATAAATAACTCTGTTACAATACATGTAAGACTTAGACACACACACTCTCTCTCCTGCATTCATACTGTACATGTGCGTTTATGTTACACCAAGTCCTCTCACTCACACACACACACATCCACGACAGAGTGTAGTGGTTGTGGAGCTGACAGGTGCTCTGGCCCTTCAGACCTCAATAAGCAATTTTTAATCAATATATTATCTAATCATGGATGGAAAAGTCGTATAAGAGGACAATTAGGGTTTCAGACTGCAGCCGCCTTCTTCTCCTTGTATGTGGCCATCATCTTCTTGATCTCAGCTATTGCTTTTCCTGGGTTCAGACCCTGAGAAGGAGACAACACAGGCAAGGGAAGAACTTTAAGAAGTACTCTCAAACATTCAAGACAACAGACAGAAAGATGCAATCCTCCTAAACACAATACACACTACATAACATGAGCTGTGGTGTGTGTGTGTGTGTGTGTGTGGTGACTGGTCACCTTGGGGCAGGTCTTGGTGCAGTTCATGATAGTGTGGCAGCGGTAGAGCGAGAAGGGATCCTGCAGCTTGGACAGACGCTCCTCTGTGAACTCATCTCTTGAGTCAATCATCCAGCGATACGCCTGAGAGACGACAGAACGTAAACCCGTGAGCTCTTTGTCTGTTTGTTTTTTGTTAAAAAAAAAGCACACTCAGGATTGAAATAGGTGATTGCTAAATGTCCACATCCACACACCTGCATCAGCACGGCGGGCCCGAGGTATTTGTCTCCGTTCCACCAGTAGCTGGGGCAGCTCGTACTGCAGCACGCACACAAGATGCATTCGTAGAGCCCGTCCTACAGAGCAAAAAAGCGCATTTATTTTTATGTGACTTTGAGCGTGAGTTACCCTCAACCGTCTTACCAAAATAAAAATATCAATGTACCAGTTTCTGTCGGTCCTCCACAGTCTGCAGGTACTGCTCCTTCCCTTCCTTTGAATCATCTTTCTTCTTCAGGTAGGGTTCAATTGACTTGTACTGGGCATAGAAGTTACTCATGTCCTGCGAACACAATTGTGCAATCAAAGATCCACTTGGTATACAAATGTAAGAATAAAACTTGAATCACTTAAAATGTGAATAGAGGTGAGCTGGATTTTGGCAGCAACAATTCAATTTCATGTGTCTGAGTGACTTAACCTGGTTCCCAAAGAGCCAGAAATATATCAACCAAGAAAAAGTGGAAAGTCCTGTCTCACAGCAATATTCAGCAAAATGTCACATTCAATCAGCGACATTGAGTGTGGCATTTTATCGATAAATCAAAGCAGGCCAAAAATGATCATTTTCAATTTCAGCAGCCACAGACACTTAGATTTGTTGAAAAGACACCAAATTAACAAAGTACATACGCATGACTAAATGCCTAAAAGTCTTTCCTATTCACTACTATGTGTTGGGGCTTCATTCAGTAATTAATTTTAACAAAAATCATAACTGAAAACCGTTCCAGCAGTTCAGGATGTGAAGGGTATTTACTCACAGGTACCAAGTCCTTGACCACATACATGTGTGGCAGAGGGTAAATCTTAGTTGGCTTGCTAATGTTGGTGTCAATCTTGTTGAGACAGGCGAGAGTGTTTCCTCCATTAATGTTCATTGCACAGGATCCACAAATACCTGCGTTCAAAGAAAAATAATGAACATTTTTAACTCCATATCTGAGAGACGATCTGAAGACAAAAATACTTTTTCCACTACTGGACACGAGTTGTTTATTATAGTAGTGAGCAAGTCATATTTAGTGGGAAAACAAACTCAGTTAATTTCTCACAAAACACACACACACAAAGTTGATTATCAATCTGGTACCACACTCCGGCCACCATGTTCCCCACCTTCTCTGCAGGAGCGGCGGAAGGTCAGAGTGGAGTCCATCTCATTTTTGATCTTGATGAGAGCGTCAAGCACCATCGGCCCACAGCTACAAGAAGAACAAAACCAGGAGGCAAGTCCAGGCGGTTAAGACAGCAAAGTGTAAAGGGGACATCTCTGTTGAGGTTGACAGGTTTTATGGCTGAAGAACATTTTCGAGGTGAGGACTCTTTTGGCTGCTGCATCATATTGACAGAAGTGAGGTGAGTATGCCCAAGCGGATTAGAGGATCAGATGGAGGAGGAGGACTGGAAACATGCCAGGCTGTCAGATGTACCAGAGTTAAATCTACCTGAAGGCTGTTCTCAGTTTGTTAAAAATGCCCTCTGTTTACACATGTTTTGGCAGCGCTTTGAACTTGTTTAAGGGGTACGCCTCCACAAGTGCAGGTGAACAATATTAATTAATTGCAGGGATTATAAAAAACATAATGTTCTCCAGTATACATGACAAAAGACACGCAGGGATTTTATTTGGATGTCACTGTTCAATCTGACAGAGACCTCTTCACTGCACCTCTTACATACAAGTTACAAGTTTCTGACTGGACGCCAAATGTCAATTCATTTTAAATGTAACCTCCCTTGATCAATTAACGAACACAAAAACATACTCCATGGTGTAATGATATAGAAAATAATGAATCATTGGGTCATTTGTTAAACACATGTTGCTGTGCATTACTGCTTGTGTGTCTGAGTAGCTAATGAAAGAGAAGACAGACTGACGCACAGCAGCATATGCTGGGATGTAACACCTACGTGTTGAGGTCGATCTCGTAGGTCTGCATGCGGGGTTTGTCCCCGGGAGTGTCTGGGTCCCATCTGTACACCTGAAACTTCTTTATTCTGGGCTGAGCTGCTGGAGCTGCTGCTGTCTGAGCATATCGGACCGCCTGGCAGCAGAGAGGAGACAAAGCGCATGATTGAAGTTTTAATTACACACCTCAACACACTTTGGCTCCAAAACGTTTCTGACCAAAGTTATTCAGTTTACTGTCAGAGACCTGAAGAACCCATATACACATTTGAGAAGCCAAAAATCAGAGAATTTTGACACTTTCTCTTAAAAATTATATAAAAAGGATAAACGATTATCAACACTGTGAACTTAGTAAACAGTATATCAACTTCTTCCAGCTCTTCCCAAAGATGACGAGCTGACATGTCAACATTAACGTTAAAATACTCATTCCTGTTCTCCCACACAACATGACAGAGTTTCAGGTTTGTTTATCTGTTATTTAAATCATCACTCATGATGGTATGAAACCTTTCAGAGGCATCATTTCTGAACATGGCCTAACAGTGACACAGGCTGAAGTTATAAATATGTTGCACTGCTTCATTACGCCACAGCTAACTAGCCTAACATTGTTTACAACTGTCTTTAACCCGTTTCCTGTCACCTTACGGGGGATTAGTCGCATGGATATTCATAGTCTACATCTAAAGATAAACCAGTAGCCTGATAAATGAGAAATACACACGTACTGAGTCCGTCTAATTACAGTTTACAGTGACAGCTGACACTAACGAGTCCACATCATAGACGGATCCCTCCGCTCTACTCTGCCTCACATTGGCACAGACAGAGGCTCTAACTGACAACTAATACTAACTGACAGGAGCTCTGAACTTTCAGAAACATTGTGTTTTCTCCAGTGGCTCTGAACGTACCAGCAGGCTCGCCGGGGAGCGACACGCCGCAGCACCGGAGCGGCTCAAGGACGTGAGAGCAGCAGCCGCCATCTTGGAGTTCCTCTGACCTCCA
Organism: Amniataba percoides; assembly: GCA_037176925.1. Taxonomy (NCBI): domain Eukaryota; kingdom Metazoa; phylum Chordata; class Actinopteri; order Centrarchiformes; family Terapontidae; genus Amniataba; species Amniataba percoides. The sequence continues at coordinate 14,094,401 of JBAJHX010000096.1, forward strand.
CCGCCTGATCACCGAGCATGCGTCGCCGCTAACAGGGTGCGCCTGTTCTGGTGACCGGCGTCTCCCGGAAAGTCCACACACACACACACACACACACACACACACACACACACACACACACACACACACACACACACACACACAC
>JBAJHX010000096.1:14106668-14119590 GCA_037176925.1 Amniataba percoides
GGCTCAATGAGCCAGATGAGGTCATCAAAAGAGCCACATCTGGCTCGCGAGCCATAGGTTCCCGACCCCTGCTCTAGCTGATATAAATGTTTCTTTCTTTACAAATGCTTAAGCTTTCCCCATGTGGATATTCAGTTGCCGTCTTACTCACCATTCATTTGATTTGCCCTCCAGTATTTAAGCCCTGAGTCCCAAACTCTATCCAGACAAAACAAGAGCCAGCCAATGAAGAGGCCCAAGAGCAGTCCCACAATCATGTCCATCGTCTGTTGTGTCACAGTGTCACCGAAAAAGTGGTTTCCTCTGGAAGCCATCATGGACTGGGCCCCGTTATAAGGAACAACATGATGGACTTGATCACTGCAGCACACAGAAAAATAAAGAGACAAGTGTCAGCAGACCAAACTAAACTTGACATGCTGAATGATGTTAAAGGCTCTGTTTTTAGCTGATGCCAAAATCTGATATTTTCCCATCCTTAGTGTGCAATCTTAGTATACTAATCTGAATTCTGTAACAGTATATTTGTGTTTTGGGGAGAAAATAATGTATTTCAGGATTCAAGGATTTCAGGATTTCAATCTGAAATATATGAGTTTAACGAGTTCCTGTTATATCGAATTATTTTTCCATAAAAACCTATGACGTTAGAGGAGCTGGTATTTATTTCAGATGAGGTGATCTGCCTGTACCAAAAAGCACTGAGTGAAACCCTGTTACCTTAAAATAGAAACAATCATCAAACTTTGTTTAAAACCCATTTCAATCCTGTTGATAATTTCACATTGGGACTGATTGACAAAACGTTATTAAAAAGAAAAAGGGGTGATAAAAAGATGCAAAAAGAACACAAAACAAATATTGTATAAAAAAATATACTAAAATGCTACTAAATGCTAAGAGCCCTGTCCTTCTGCATCAGCAGCACAGCATCAGCACGTCTTTAACTCTCTCTCTCAGAGTCCATGGTGAGAATAAAGGTCATAACAAACTTCATAATTCAGCTCAGTATTATTGACATGACCCAGCCTCTTTGCACAGCAGCCACCAAACCAACACATGAATAATAACTTAACATAACACACGAATAACTTAACACACTGTGACTGTGTTTTACCTTCCACAGATGCAGGAGCAGACATGATCCTTCCCTCGCAGTAAGGGTAAGATGAAGTTGTGAAAGCGGTCAAACAGCGCGTCCATTGTCAGCCAGAAAAGTCGCTGTGTGACACAAAACGACCGCTGAGTTTAACTGAGAGTTAAGTTCATATTACAGCCACAAAGGAGGAAAAAACAGGTTTCCTATCGAGGTATTCGTTAGCTGTAATAAATTAGGTTGTTACCGTCGACGCAGAGGACGATAGGATTCGTGAAAAGTTGCCTTCAAAGCCTCTTCTGCCAGCTTACACATCAGTTAACGCTCTCCACACACAGTGAGGGGCTCCTGTTTCTCCTTCCAGCCGGACCTGCCCCCTCCGTCCCGAGAGGAGCCGGCTCACCTGTTTCCTGCTCATTCACAATTAAATATGTTGCCACGGTAACCTTTACGACAACGTTTTTTCGAATTTTCTGTCGTTATTATTTCTTTCCCCAAATAACGTCGCCTAGCAACGTAATCAAGTAGTAGCTTGTTAGCGTAAATTAAACCACGCTAACCTACGTCTCTACTAGCTGTTTTCAAGTAAGTCTTAGAAAAGAGTAAGTAAGAATCGAAAACGTGTCATTAGAAAATAAGATGATCGTCTAGCTAGTTTGTTTGAACGTCATTTATTTCCATCTCCACCAACTGATAACGCTGGTAACGGAAAGGTACATCCAGTCAGCCTGATTACAACAGAGTAATTAACTAATTATTATTGAAGTAACTTATCTTCAATAATGTATTTACGTACACATTTGCTGCCATTATGTTTCTCCCAGGTTGAATTAGCCTAATTAACACAGTGATGCACAAGATTTTCTGTTTAGCTGGAAGAGGTCGCTATTGGTAAACACTGACAAAAGCAAAACAAATTGACATATTTTCGCCTCACTCTAATATTTACTTGTTCAGATATATTAAAATAATACAAACTTGCATTTGCTGGTCCACAAAGAGGCCTATCACATGGACATCAACTGTGAAAATAACTTTTTAATGGTCTATTCATATCTTTGCACTGCTTAACTGATGTACCACAATGCTAATTTGATGTGACATACCCGTTTTCAATCAATCTTACATGTATGCTCTTAAAAGAAACCATAAAATATAAAAAACGAGCAACAAAAAACAGAGAGACATGAAACGTTTCGTAGAGATGTTTCTTTCATATGTACATACAGAAAAATCAGGCACTCTGAGCTGAGATCGCAGTTTGCAAATAATTACAATGCTTCAATTTTTTTTAACATTTACAAAAGAAAAAAAAAATACTATGCCCTGAAAAATAGCATATCCAAGTTTAAATATGAATCAACACATTATATTGGAAACACATTGGAGCTGAGCCTCTGACTGGTCTAGGTTTGGTTATTAATTATTAGCCCACCCACTTTAATTTAATCCTAACTAATCTACAACACATGGTCGCACAAAAACACTCATTCAGTTCAATTAATGCTCCTCCCTGTCTGACCCCGAGAAACACATTTACACTGTCCCAGGTCAGGAATAAAAATCTGACATCTATGCTTAAATGAATCACAATTATATATAACCTTGTGAGAAAAAAAATCAGCATTAATATGCTGTGCTGAACTAAATCAGAGGGACTTGTAAAGGAGTTGTTGAATAAGGGGTGTGCGTTGTATGGCTCTCCCTGAGGAGACATGGTTGAGTGATTTCACTTGACTGGGATGCAGGGAGGACCTTGGCCTGACCTTGATCCGGAGAAATAAAGGCAGAGCGAGAGCAGCGAGTCCGTCCTCTGCATAGAGGAAAACCCATCATCACCAATATGTCCAACAGCAGCCATTTGTTAGGTCCTGACCCAAAGCTCTGTATGCGTGTGTGAGTGTGTGTGTGTGTGGCTGGGTAGGCACACAATGTGTATGTACTGTATTGTAGATGACTGAGGAGTATGAGTGTGTGTGTCCATGTACTATTGTTTGATTGCTTGTGATCTGGGTCTGTTTATTGCAAATTTCTATTGTGTATCAGTAGAAACAGACAGTGTGAAGAAAAGGCCTGTTGCTTTTCTCCTCAAACTCTTGTAGAAGCTCATCTATTTCATTTTCCATGTCATCAGTGTGCTGGATCTGCAGGGATGGAGGAGGAAGCACATTAAACACCGCCTTTGCCTAGATACACAGCTAATTTGCTATTATGAACTAAAATTTTATAGTAGTGGGGATTTCATTAGCTGAACACTGAATCTCTTCTTTAGGAAATATAGATGTCTATTTGCACTTAAAGACCAGTTTATTAAAATCAGGTATATAGATTTACTGTATAATTTTGTATTATTAAACCATAGTATCATACATGATGCAACCTGTATTCGTTGCACTCTGCTCTCAGTGTGCTTGCACAGAAAAAAATAATGCATGGAGCCTGATAGGACAGAGACACTCACACATTGACACAGCTCACAGATTAGGAAGGCGCCCAGCGTGGCTTCCTCGTGGTTATCCTGAATGTCTACATTGATGACGTGGACAGGCTGTAGAGTCTCCTGTTCTCTTGAATTCAGATCTGGGGGGCCGGTAACAACAGAAAGATAAAGAGAGAGTGCACCACACAGTCTTGAGTGCTGGGAGTAAAAACATGGTCTGAATACAAAATATTGTGGGGTAGAAATGCAGTTAAGTGTGTCCAAGAGAACACTATCAAAGCAGTGTTTTTTCATGGCTCTTAATGCACAACCACATCACTTCAGTGATTAAAACATGTTATGAGAAGCCTCACCCTCTAGCACTTGGTCATAGACTCTCTCTTCACAGGTGATGACCAGATCAAACTTATCCTTGCAGTTTTGAAAGCGTTCCGGTTTTGATTTGATGCGCTTGTTGCGGTCCAACATGTGGAGGATGCCGTTCTGTGTGTATCTGAAGAGTGGGGAGGTCAAGGAACACAGCAGGAGCGAAACAAGCAAGGTAATACAGCACACTCAGCACACAGGATTTGGGATACAGACAGGATTTCAATCCACAGAACACTGAAAAATACATGCCAACACCCAATGTGTGAAACAGAAATATACTTCTTTATCTGTGTGGGACAGTGGGAACATGCTTATATGTTAGTCTTTTATTAGTCAAACTGCAGCACCATCTAGTGGTGTCTGATAAACATACCATTAATTAATGGTAGAGGAATGGCATTTCAGAACAATTGCTGAAATGTGAAATGTAATACTGGTGAAACGATTAATAACTTAATTAAGTCAAGAAGCCATTGTGATACCAACAGGCTGACATTTGTGGTCTTTAAAACTGCTGCTATTGATGTTTTTGAAGTGCAGCCAAAATAATTCCATATCGCTCCATCGGTGTATGGTTGTCCTCCAAGATATTGCCAAACATACACATAAAAAAGACCAACCAGTATGGTGAATTGTCTATAATATCAGACTATATTTTCAAGAAATCCATGCAAAGTTGCAAGATTACAACAAATTGTTTAGTTTTATGACATAGTGTGTGCATCTTCTATTCATTATACATTAAAATATATGAGACCAACCTCTCAACCTACCGTGGGTTGACAAGATTTACACCTGCAACACAGTAACAAGCATCATAAGCAACAGCACAGTAGCAAGTAATAATTTGGTGGAGCACATGTCTTCCACTTTTAAGCCAAGATTTTCACTTGAGACCTCTTTAACCAGAATAACCCACTTTCTTAGACACCCCTAAGGAACAGTTCTATATTTAACCAAGTTTTTAATAAAAAATAAATTATCTAACGGAAATGATATATATTCCAAGACCAAAGACTTAAAAAAGCCTTGGAAGACAGGTTTAACACTATATTGCTAACTGATAGCAGAGACATGAACTATGGGAAAAAAGTTCCACAAGGCAGTACCACCTGATAGGAACAATGACTGCAGTAATATTCAGGAGACCAAAGTTTGGGAGTTTTCCAATATACAAAACTGCAGAATACATAACTTTTGGCAGTTTTTACTTCTCTGGTGACATGTGCATATAAACCCTCATTAATAAAATACAGCGCAATTAGTTATCAATCTTGAACTTTGTTTGGGGCTCTATAGTCAATATATCTTTATCAAAACTACAGCTGTATCACAAAAGCCTATTCTTTAACTAGACTAACTATTCCTGATTTGATTTCTACAATATCTGGGAAAACACCCTGAATTTAGCTTAGTTAAATGCCCTGTTAGGTGACCACTGATTTTCTTTGCTAATGGAGTTCTCCTGTGGGTGTATCCTTTCTTCCTCCCTCAATTTTTCAGTGTTTATTACTCTTGCACCAGCTATTCAGTTAATAAAAACAAATAACAAAAACCAAAAAGTGAGACAGAATTTAAGTTAAATACTGTGTTTTTTTCTGTCTAACTTGCTGGCGTTACTCTAGTGGCAAAAATGTCAATCATGACAAGAGATAATGCATTAACACAGGAAAATTGCATTAATGAGGAACAGCAGTGGAAATAAGATCCTAAAAAAACTAAGGGAGCATAGAATTAAATCCAGTGGTCTCAGTGAAAATATGCTCTTCACCAAACAGAACTCACTGCTGTGCAGCTGTTGTATTGCAAAGCCCCAATCCCATCCTTATTTTATAGACTCAATTAAAAAAAAAAATTTTAAAAAAGCACATAACACCTTAAGATCCCTTCCTTCGATTTACCCATCGGTGCAGTCCCATCTGCTTTGCCGTTCACAATGCCATCACAATTGCATGACCTCCCACAAAGTATAAATCTCTAAACAAGGTACATGTACATGGGATATGCATGTGTGTGAGAGAGAAAGTGAGTGAGAAGGGGGATACAGTTCCTTGTCCTTGCGGACTAAGTCGTTGTACATCTGTACATATGTCGTTTTGAAGTCGTACACATTTGGCTTGTCCGGGGCGGGACCGGGTAGCTTCACATGAGACCCTGTCCCAAATGAACGCACATCAAATCCACGTTTGCTGCAAAAACGAAAAAGGACAAGACATTAAATCACATACCATTTCTGGCAACAACACTTGATACAAGAAAACAATAACTACGAAGAGAATGCAGTAATCAGCGTCTTTCCTTGCCTTAAGTGCAAGTTACCCTTTTAGTTCAGCTTTTCAAAAGTCTTAACTAATTGTTTTCCTGTGGTCCTGTTATGTCACCTATTTCCAACCAGCCAGTCTAAATCGTATTACTTACGGAGAAGTCTGTGTGGCATAAAATGGCCTTTTTAATCTATACCAAAAATCTATATATAATCTATAATAAAATGGGAAATTAGGTTTCCTTTAAATTAAATCTGAGAGTTTGTCACGAACAAGCCATCCTTTAAGTATTATTTTTCCTTGGCAAAGGAGAAGCTAGTAGGAAATGAGTGTGAACAAAAGCAGCACACACTACTTGTTTAAACCCTACTAGTTAGTTAGTCTAACACAGCGCCCCTCAACGGTGTGTGAGTGAGGGGCCTGGTAGCTGGTGAACCACAAAGTGTTGCTCAGCTGCAGTTACGCCCTTCCGGAAAACTCTTCAAGAGGGCGCTCGCGTCAGCATATGGGTGAGAGAAAAAAAACTTACAAGTTGGGCCGGTATTTTGAAAGCCCTGAGTCTATATGTGAAAGCAAAACGCATGCGGCCTTGTCCTTTGGACCACAGCGAAGCTGAACCTCAGTAAGAAACGTTTTAAACGAGGCCGCGGCCCCCGGAAAGACTCTCAGGAGGAGCGGGTCCATTGTTAACAGCGCCGAGGCCCGACAGCTTCGTCACCGAGGCTCGTAACCGGCTCAGACACTGGCTCGACACCGCACACATTCGTTTCTGTCTGTTCGCGCTGGTTTCGCCCTCTCGTCTCGTCTTTACCTGAGGATATTGTGCGCCTCCATACTGCGGTTCTGGTTGCTCGAGCACACGACCGCTACACGCAGCGGGTGGCTCGGCATCGCGACTCTCCGGCTGAAACTGACCGAAACAAGCTGCCAGAAACTAACAGGACCGGCTGGATTTTGATCCCTGTGACGGTACAAACACACAAGCCAATCCCCGGTGTTTGTTATGCTAGATAAGTAAACGGGTCGAGTAAAAATACTATGCGCTCAGTTCGACGTCTTTTTTTCGAAGCAGGAAGTTAAAATGGCGGAGCTGCCGTTGTTGAATACGGCTTTATGCAGTGATGTCACAAGAAGGCGGGGCTTCTGCCTGTCACGCTGACAACTAGCACGTAGAGGCGACGTCAATAAATAAACATTTTTTTTTTAGAAAACTGTGTTTTTCTCCTTGAAAAACTACTACAGTAAACAAGGATACACGAACAGCCAGGTCATTTACCAAAACAACTGGTGAGTCAACCCTGACACAAGGACTAAATATAAACACTGCAGTTGACACAAACGAAAAAATAAAAACAAACTCTTAACTTTACTATAACTTGCAGACGCCATGTTCACAGTGTTGTAGACTGAAGCGGACGGTGAATGTCATTTCTGAAGGCATACTCCCCCTCTCCCCCCCCCTTTTGTTTTAATCGTTTTTGTGTTTAAACTGCTCAGAATCTAAACATACCACTGCATATTTCCTTCCTTCCTTTCATAACTTAAACTTCCATTTTTTTTGTAATGTAGTAAACATTGCCCAACATGCATGCAGATGTCCCTGCATCTGTGTGTGTATATATAATAGAAGCAATGGGTATTTTTTGTTTCTTTGTTTGTTTTACTGCATTATTATGTCCCACTGGACATGTTTATTATTTTACATGAGCTGGAGTTGAGCTCAATACCCTGAAATGAAAAATATTTATTTACTGTAAAAGATTTTGCTATACCATTTATAGCTAGATGAGATGGCCAGGCTTTATAATAGATACATTTTGATTTTATTTCTGACTAGCTAGGTATGTAATTTGCTTAATTAACCAAAAATGGACATTTCCGCCTGATTGCTTAAGGTGTTCAGAAAATCAATATCATGATATACTATATACTATTGATAGAGGATGCATACCCTTCACTCCTGATCAGATTTTATTTTAGGATACATTTGCTTCCAGTTAAACCATCCAGAAAGTCATGAACATAAAAAAAGCTAAACAATATTATGTTTTGACCTGCATCAGATACCTAGTGAGGTTTTGTGTTTATGCAGATATTTTGAATTCCTATCTGTTCGATGCAACTTGAGCAAACACACACACACACACTTGTACACAAGTATTACAAATGATCTCATGGTACTTTATTCACTGACAGCAGACATAAAGGCATTCTCAAGATGTTTGGCACAGTATTTAGAGATTGTACACCAGATTGGATTGCCCTTCACAAAATGGTACAAATACATACTGACCCAAAAAGAAAGCAAAACTAGAGGGTGGGATGATTTTGTTAAGTGGAAAAAAACTAACTTGGTACAGTTTTATTTTCCTGTGTCACAGCAAGGACAGGACAAGTCTGGATGCTTTCACAGGCGGCACGTTTAGCAAAAACTGTGTTCAAAGTACTCAAAGCCATTTCATTAATTGTATTGCTGTATAAACGCTGCTGGCGTACAGACTGACAGACTCAATCGACCTGGAGCAAAAAATAGAACACAGTAAACTACTGTATAATAGCAAATGTAGGTTATCAGTACTTTTGGTTCAGTGCATCCTCGCAGAGGTTGGAAAGGCATGTTATTTGCAGAGCCACAGTAGATTGTGCTTCAATTCAGTCATAACAGGATGTGTCATATTATTTATATGCTGTGGCTGATTGAAAAAAAGTACAGTTGACAATGAGTGAGTATGATTGTGAGATTAGACATGGTCATCGTGGTATGTTAAATGTTTGCCTTTTCACTTAATGAGCGGTGGATCTTCCACCACCCCAGTGTAGCATCAGTGGCATCAGTGGCGGGAGTGAGTGCGGTAGGAGTACGTGTGCTGCGTCGTGGGGCTCATGATGTTCTCCGTGATGTACGCCACCAGCAGGCAGATGATGACCAGCATCACGCAAATAGCTCCCCCCACCGTTGTCATGGCGATCACGATGTCCTGCATCCCGGACGGCGGCAGCGTGAACTCCACGCAGTCCCGCCGCTCCGCTCTCCGGGCCTGTGCGCGCAGGCAGATGCGGTACGGGATGTTTTCGTGCAGCTCAGTCAGCAGAAAGTCCCTGCAGCCCGCTCCGAGATGGACACCGGCGCACTCGAACTGAGTGTAGCTGCCGTTCCACCAGCAGCTCAGCTCGTAGCCCCCCCTCCGGTGTCGCCGGCCAGCGAAAGCAGCTCTTAAAGTTTCCTCTCCGGTCACATTAGTGCCCGGGTCCCTCTGCCCGGCCGCCGAGTCGTTCCACTGTAACAGCACGCTGCCATTGACGAGGACGTTTGCCACCAGGCTGCCCGCAGACAGCGCCGTCCTGCAGTCCCCTTCACGACACTCGTACGCGGGCACAGTGTGGCGGAAACACAGCTGCCCCCCGATGCCGCCCTCGATCACCCGGTAGGCGCACAGCGGTGACACCCCTTCGTCCGGGATCCAGCTCGGCGCCCCGCCGGACCCTTCGGACGTCACAGTAGAAATGTTGCCTCTGCTAGTGCTGATGGAGGAGCCGCTCACTTGGCCTGCTCCCTCTCTGAGCTTTGGCGGTGGCCTACTTCCCTGGCTCTGGCTGCCATAGTTAGATTTGATGTCAGTGTGTTTCAGCCGCGGCGTCCCCGGATCATCGCTGCCTGTCCCGCCGCGGCGGGATCCGGCCGAGAGCTGCGCCGCGCAGAGCAGCAGAGCCGAGAGGGCGAGCAGGGATGGTGGCTGTTGGCGTTTCATCTCGCCTCCTGCCTTCGACTTATTCTCTCTCACAGCGGATCAGATGGGCGATGGCGCACGGCGGGGTTGTCGTCTGCCGCGGACAGACCGCATCCGTGTGAAACAGGACGGCGCGTCCATGGGCGAGAGGAGCGGGCATGCATCTGCGACAGAAAATAACATTTAGTCATGCGGCCATCCAAGAGATTCGAGTGTGACCTTGCCCAGCAAACGCGTGCAAGGATGGTGTTTAAAAAGCCCACACGGTGATCAAAGTCACCTCTGCGCCAACTCACGCGATTTTCTGAAATATCCACTTACTTGTTTCGGTGGGATGCGAGGACCCGGCTATCGTGCCATCAGACCTGCTTTCTTCTTCCTGTCTGGCTTGACGTAGAGGCTTTGATGCCCGCTGTGTGGAGAGTGCACGTGGAGGAGCGCGCGCCGCGGAGCGCTTGGGAGCGTGGGTGCGTGCACAAAATATTTGTAGTCATCAGCTCCCGGCCTGTGAGTCATCGTCCCACGCAGTGCTTCAGGTGTCTGTCAATAACAAGCACAGTCCTGACGGCGCTGATGACGGATAGAGGATTTTAGTCGACCTGCAGCCCACCTGCTGTGTGTACCTGTGCAAACAACACCTACAGCTTCCCTAAAATATTCTTTTTTTCCCACTCTTGTGTGGCTTTAACATTTATTGTGGGGTGCCAAAGAGTCAAATGTTTTTGAAACAAGGTGACTAGAATAAAGGCTGTGAGGTAAAAGTGTTAAATCAATAATAGTCCTCTATCATCTGAATTTTTGCTCAATGTTCTAAAATATACTTCATTGTCTACATATATACTCATCTACATCTGACTGTACTGCAGATTGTATCATGCTTTCTGTAATCTAGATTTATTTTGGTGTTTTAAATGAAAAACATAATTTAGATTCATATGGCAAGTTACAAGAATGCACCTTTTGGTCTCTTTATGTGTAATTTGTCATCAGTGGTTGCATTTGAAGTCAGTCAATCCCTATTGTTAGGTTTTTTGTGTTTAGAATGTTTTTTTTGTGTTTTAGAAGGTTTTTTTAAAGGGTATTTGATGGTCTCTTAAATTAAGAAAAACCCCAAGCACAAATAAAAATACTAATGATCAAGATGTCATTGTTCTCCACAATACATTTATTTAAGCTGTGCTTATTTTCAATTATTCTGAAGAGTAATTGGCTCATCCCCCAGAGAGAAGCTTGGAGAACCAGTAAACAATTAGTACCAAAGGAGAATATGAATGGCTGACTAATAAGAGAAAAAGTGCTGCATCAGTGTGACTGATTTAGCTTCACCTGTTCCTCAGAGGTCACCCAGGGTAATTGGTTAAATCTGTGTCATCTGTGGTACATCTGATGTTCTCACACTAGCTATTGATATTGAGGGACATCAATTTGAGATCTGAAAAATAAATGAACATACTGCTGATTCTTCAACATCCATTTCCACAGCAGAGTTAAGTGACAATGTGAATGATTTAATGGGAACAGGCAGTTTCAAGCACAACAAATAACAGCAACCGGCACCTGTTGATGCGCTCGTTCAGGTCAAGTGATGGTGTTGCATTTGGAGTTGATTTGTGGTGCGGAAAGAAGAGGTGGAAATTGCCTGCCTTTGCATTCACATTCAAAGCGTCAACATATTAGATTAAATTGACCTTAAGCCTGATCAGCACAGATGAAACCATTTAAGCGATAAACCTGTCTGTTTGTCTGAGCATGCACATATAAAACACCACAAGGGCCAGCAGCATCGGGCGATGTTTCATTCGGACGCTCATACGCATGTTTGTCAGAAAGAACAAGCAAACTATGCCTCTGCCAAGCAAAGGATGATGCCATGTCAGAGGTCCTCACTGTAGACGCTATTTTGTTTGGGCTCTTGGTCTTTTCTGGCATCCTTGGAAACATCTTGGTCATCCATGTGGTGAGATAATGCAGATTATTTCATTTGTTAATGGAGCTGAATGTTTTGTGTGGGATAGTTCTCAGTCTGTCTTGTTTACACTCAGGTGTTTCAGTCAGCCATCGAGAGCCCTTCTCGGAGACTCCCTCCATCTGATACTATTCTGGTGCACCTGTCACTGGCCAACCTGCTGACCTCACTTTTTCGCACCGTGCCCATTTTTGTGTCAGACCTGGGTCTGGATGTGTCATTGTCTCCGGGCTGGTGCCGAGTCTTCATGCTGCTGTGGGTGTGGTGGCGAGCTGTGGGCTGTTGGGTGACGCTTGCACTTAGCCTCTTCCACTGCACCACCCTGAGGCGACAGCACGTAGCCTTTGGGCCTCTCGCACAACAGAGGGAGAGGCGGCGGGTTTGGATCACTCTGGGGCTGGTGTGGGGGTCGAACCTGGTCTTCTCGATTCCAGCTCTGGTATATAGCACACATGTTCGTGGCAATGCCACTGTGGAGCTGATGGTGATCAGCTGCACCACTAGGCCTCTGCTGGGCTGCATCTGGGAGTTCCCCTCCCAAGCGCAGGGCTCAGCATTTGCCTCCACCTCCCTGGCACTCAATGAGGTGTTGCCGCTAGTGCTGATGGTTTGCACCAACCTGGCCACACTTCATGCTCTGGCAAAGCATATCCGAGCTGTTACCTCAGGGGGAGAGTCAGGAGCAACCCGCGGGGAGCTGGACAAGCATGTGTCCACTGAGCACAAAGCATCTCATGTGATCATGTCGCTAGTATCGTTATTCGTGGTCTGCTGGGCACTACAGGTTGCTGCGGTGACGTACTACAACCATGATAGAGGACACCATGCCAAAGGGCTGCTGACTGTCTCCCACTTCTCTGCCTCGCTGTTTGTAGGATTCAGCCCCATGGTGGTGGCCCTGGGACACGGCAAGCTGAGGAGGAGGATCACGGGTATGATACTCGGGTGGTCTAAGGTTTTTAAATCTAACCGACGGAACACTGAGGAGGAGGAAAAATCCCCAAAGACCAAAGGAAAGAAGGGAAAACAAACCATTTTTATTGTTCAAAAAGAGAGGAA
>JBAJHX010000096.1:14138945-14222329 GCA_037176925.1 Amniataba percoides
CCTGCATCTTCCATTAAAGAGTCTTCCCACCCTCACTGCCGATCTCCTCAGCATCATTTGGATTCAAACTTCCCTTCCCCGCACACCCACCGTGACATGACCATTGATCTACATGCAGTAACTTTGCTGTATGACTGCTTAGAAGGTTTTGATTGTAAGGTCTAATGTTTGAGGGGACTGGTCTTTTGATAATAAACCAGTCACTGACTGGAGGATAGAGTGACATTTTGTTTAAAGCATTACATCCCTGTGAGTGTTTGAATGCTGAGCTGTGACATTAACATGAAAACGTGCGCACATCCTGCGAAGCCACCATGGCTGCTGTCAGAGGAACAATTAAGCATCTTTTGATTTGTCAGTGGATTAAATCTCTCTTCTCTTTGCTGCTGTGACTCGTTCAAATTCACAAACTGAAACTAGGCTGGGAGGCGAGATCAGAAACACTCTTCAGATGTTGCGATCTGCTGCGCGTGAGGGCTGTGTGGGATTTGATTTTCAAATGCTTTTCTTAACAACATCATGTGCTGCTGTTTGTTTCTGTCTGACAAGCTGCTGTTGTTCATCCACGCTGAGCTTCCCTCCTCACAGCTGGTCACCTCTCCACCCATAACATTTTCAGACAAAACACACAATAATTGTTTCATCCTTTTTATCTCAGCTGTTTCAAACATCATTGTCCAGATGTTTATCTTATCAAAAAAGGGGATTGAAAATGAATATTGATAACATCACACACCTTGATATAAGATAAAACCACAGCAGCAAAAGTAACCACATGAAAAACAGGTTTGTTAATCTAATGTATATCCTTTTGAGAGAAAAAAAATTGTGTTTTTTGTCTCATGTTCCTTGTGTTCCTTGTGTTTCTTGTGTCTGCCTTGTCTCTTGTTGTCCTGTGTTGGTTGCTTCTTGTCTCCTGTCCTTGAGTTTATCTTTTCTAGTTCTGCTCACTTCCTGTTTCATTTTGTATTCTTTCCCCTCCTCACATGTCTGTCACTTGACTTCCTGCCCTTGTGTGTCTCCCTCCTTTGTGTTTATTCTGCTCCGCCCTTATTAGTTTCACCTGTCCTGTTTGTCTCCTCACCTGTTTCCACTTCCCGCTTGATCACAGTGTGTATATATACCGGTCCCTTTCCTTTATTCCTTGTTGAGTTGTTCATGTCATTATCCCTCTTGTGTAATGTTGTGTTCCTGTGGCCAGCCTGCTTTCTTTATCCTGCCTGTGTTCCTGTGTAAGAAATGAGTCACCTAATCTACTTCACTCCACTGGTCTGAATTCTGGGTCCCATTTTACGTCGCCCTGCACCAAAATCCTGACATGAATGGAGGTTTAACAGAAAAAGACAGTACCTTGGGAAATATTTTGTTTTTACCCTATTTTTTGTCTATTTCTGGGTTCTTTTATTTCATTGTTTTGTTTCCTAGCTTAGGATCAATAAAATAAATATATTTCACTATCTTATCTTGTGTTTATGCTTCACTCTCACTGTTCTTATCACTATTGTTTCCAGCAGTGGACTTAGTGAAAGAACAAACTAAAAACTTTCTCTCTTTGTTAACACAGTGGAGCATTTTGCACAGAAGTCTCAGAAGGTTCAGTCGCCATTTCAGATTCATGGGATTGTGTTGTCTTCACAGCCCAAAGTGGCCAAAAAACTAAACTGCAGGTTTAATGTCACGCTGAAACTGAATTTAAAGGTCCTTTTATTTGTCTGCTACCGAGGCTAAAAAGACAGAGGGCACCTTGTCACAGCAACACTTGTACTTGTTGGCTTGTGCATATTTCTTTGGTGATCGATGTTCTGGCACGTGTCTAAATAAATACAGCACGGCCTTGTTTGAAAATGTCGGCAGAGGCAGGTTGTTGGCGTTCACAGCAGCTGTGTGTTAATGTCTGCAGGTCAGTGTGGATGAGTCATAAAGGTAATCAGTGCTCACCAGACTTTCTGTATCACACAGCTCATCCAGTTTTGAAGCCCCAATGCTGTATTTTAGTCTCAAACATCTGCTCAGTTTGGAGTTTATCGCGAGCCTTCAGGGTCCTTCATGCATTCTTCTCATTTACTGTCCATATTTCAGACGTTTGGGGTGCTCCACAGTGGGTGGGATCATTTCCATGCTGTTCAGTTTCTTTGTCTCATTTCACGTTTGCGCCTGTAAAGCAGTATTTTTCTATTTTTCTGTTTATGCCATTAATGATCTTAACAACTCTAAAAAGAAATTACTGGAATGGAACAGACTGCGATGCTTCCAGTGGCTTCATTACATTTAGATTTGTTACTTAGATTAACATTATATTAGATCTGATTTGTTTTGGAGTTTGTTTGTTTTGATTGACTTTGTTTTTGTTCGAGGAACAGCACAAATAAAATTGTTCTTTCACAGAAAATGACATGGCTTTTGGAGATCTACAGAGGTCTAGAGTTTAGATTTAAACTTCTTGGAAAAAACAGTAATTTCTATATGAAAAACGTGATGTGGGATAGTAACAAATACAGTGAGCGTCACTGCCCTTTTGATTGATTCAGCTTTCACTGACCTCATCTATGAAGATTCTCTCCTTGTCTATGAAGCCTTACTCCTGACGTCATGTAACTTCTGACAACCAGAAAAATAAGCACGTTTTCTATTTTAGACTCTGAAGATTCTCAGCCATCCAGATCAGATTTTTAAGATTTACTGATGGCAGGATTTACTGCCTTTATCTTCAACGTGATTGTCCACTCATCCATAGCAGTGGATTCATTGGAGATCACGTGTGACATGAATCATTCACATGAATCAAGATGTGAATTGGTGTGAGACCACCTGGGAGGGAATGTGAGAAGAACACAGCTGGTCACTGATTGTTGCTTGTGCTCGTGTGTCAGCTATTCCTCGTCCATCCTTTCTCCTCCTGTCCAGTACAACATGGGCGCCATCTTTATGTGCCGTCTGTCTTTTGTGACTGTGAAGCTGTTCCTCACAGGAGAACTGCTGAGCATTAAACTGAGGACCCTTGTTGGTCTTGTTCTTATGCAGGAGGTTGTTTTTATCTTTGTGAGGTAGGCCTGTGCAAGATAATACAGTTTAAGTTTTTATTGAAGCAATCAGATGTTGCAGTACAGACAGACAAGTACAGACAAATAACAATAAATAATAAGGTATACAAAACTAAAGTGCAAATAGAAGTAAAAATGTAAAGTATGCAAAAGAAATGAAAGAGAGACTAACAGGGCGAAGCTGACAGTGGTGTGATGTGATTTGACTTTATTCGCTTGTGTCTTGTTGGTGGTCTTATTGAACAGCTTTATAGGTTATGTGTTAGTAAACTCCTTTGCATTTTTTATAGACTTTTTTGTTGCTTTTCAGGAAATGAATAGTATCTGCAGCCATTGTTTTAATCACATAATGCTTGAAAACATTAACCTCATGTGGATTGTAATTATTACCAGCATTTAAACCTGATTTCATCAACATTAGTTACACTAGTTTCCTCACAAAAATACCTCCAATGTATTTTATTGTCTCTTTGACAGATCTTGTTATTGTTTGCTTGTGAACACAGGTGTATGTTATATATGTGAGTTTGTGTGAACACTTTCAGCTCTCCGTCGGTCTGTCTCCTCTCTGTCCTGCAGTGGGAGAGCAATCCTCATAGGTCTACTTGTCTCATCCTTGTACACACACACACACACATACACACACACACACATGCACACACAGAGTTAATGCTGTAGTGCTGACTGGAGCAATAAAGAGACAGGTGGAGGATGATAGGGGCTCTGCAGTAATTCTGCCTGAGGCAGAAACTCAGACGAGTAAGGAACTCTGCTGCAGGTTTAGAGGGATTATAAAAATGTTGAAATATAATCTCCAGACTTAAAATCAGTTAACCTTCAACCACTGTGCATCACTTACCAGTTAAAACTTGATTGATAAAAATGACACTGATGGAGCAACTGAGCTCACATATAATGGTCCATCTCCATGACAACTCCATCCACGATGAAGAATGATGGGAAACGTAAATTATTCTATTAGTCAGTAAACAGCTAAAATGCCAAAAAATGCAGTGATAGCAGCTGCTCAGATGTAAAATTTTGGTGGATTCTTTCTTTGATGACAGTTTATTGATAGATTGATCATTATTATTATCTGATTCTGTGATGGAATTCTTAAAACATTTTCTGGTTCTTCAGGGATCAAATAATTAATCAATTGCTTGAGAAAATAATCTTAGTCCTAATCCTAGCAAACCTTGAGTGAACTCCAACCCTGAGCTGGGATTGTTTTGTGATTTGTGTTTCTAAAGTGTGAAGAAGATGTGAGCAGGAATGGACAAAATCAATTAAAAAAAAAAAACTCTTCTCACAACATGGTGTTTTTAACTTCAAAAGGTCACATTTCAAGCGTGTGATTTGCATTTACTCATTGCAAACCACAATAATCCCCTGTATTGTTTTTCTACATATTTTATGTATTTAATACCAGTTCACCAAAACGACTTCCAGCGTCACTTCAAAGTGATTTTCAAGACTGTTGAGCCTCTAAATGCTACCAAAAATAAGGATAAAACTTTCTGCATATCTGAGACATTTTCTTTGACCTTGTCTTTTGAGTAGTTCAGATTTGGCTCAGGCTGATAATGTGGCAGATATGTTGTTTTATCAAGATGTTTCTGGGCTCAGAGGACTGTGTGCTGTGTGATTACAGGGCAATAACAGCCTCCTGCTGTGTTTGGTTAAATCTGGACAGTTCTCATATGGCCCTTCACTCCTCTCAACTTTCCTATTTCCCGGCTTCGCCTCACCATCTCTGGCGTCTGTCAGGTGCTCCCTCTTCATCAGGATTTCTCTTTCATCTGCCCCCGGGGGCAAACTTGTGGGTCTGGCACAGCTCTCAGTGCTGCACATTGAAAGGAAAGTAGCAAAGAGGAAGTCTGTTTATTTATGGGTGCTCTGTTTGCCTCATTCACTGCGTTACAGGAGATTTCTCTCAGGCTTATTTATATCAGTGTGTGTGTGTGTGTGTATGTTTGTGTATGTGTGGAAAGGAAGACGGGTACAAAAATATGTCAAAACACCATCACTGCTGAGTATGTATGCAGAGCAGGCGAAAGGACCCTTGGCAGACAGGAATAGATTTAAAATGTGTCTCCGGTAGGAAAAGTAGACAGTTCTGGCATCAATCAGGTTCAAAGTATTATTGTCAGAGGGGTTAAAAACAGTCATGTGCTCAAGATATGAACTGCCCAACTTCAGTGGACGATATACTTTTCCTTTGAACATGTAAACACTAAATCTGGCCGAGTTAAAGTATTATTTTACTGTCACAGGACTGTTTATTTGGTTAATTGCAGCAAGTGTATGTCTGGGCATATTTACTGTGTTAAATGGATATCAATAGAACTATCATTTTATTTTACATAATTTGTGGCTTCTTTTTTCTTTGAGCATTGACCTATTATATATATCTAATATAGAATTAGATATATATAATATAGAATTGCCTTTGTCTCACACTGTCAACAACAACAACAACAACAATAACAACGTATAAACTAGAGTGAAGACTGGCTGTGTTTGACTTATGTGTGGATGTATGGTTCAAGGATGGTATTGTTTTTCATTTTTACAAACACAAACTGAGCTGAAAATTACATTGAGAAGATAAATATATTTCAGGTCTTATGACGGTAGTACTGCACTTCAAGATTAAACAGATAAAATGACCTTCAGCATCTCGTTTCAGTTCACTCTCACTGTTCTCCTTGTGTTTTCAGAGAGTCTGGCCACAGCAGGCAGCTGTTTTCAGAAAATAAAGTGCTCATTAGAGGTACATTAGAGCTAAACCCGCCTTCTGCTACCCTCCCAAACTCCACAGCTTTCAATCTTTAACACGCCGTTTCTCTGTCAGTTTCATTGTTATTCTGCTCCACTGTCACCACGACCACATAAAGCACTCATGATTCTGCAGCTGTCTTCATACTTAACCCTGAACCCGTCACGCTGTCCATCCCCTTCATGACTCAGAGCTGTGCTGCTTTTCACTGCCTCCGTCTATTCAGTGTAAGTGTGTAAGTACGTTAATAAGACTACTGATGCTGATACGGACTAATAACTAACTTTTGGGTTTCCAGATTGTCATTAATAAAATGTTCTTAAAATGATCTGAGCATGCAGTTGTAAAAGTGAATAAGTGTCTAATAAAGGGATTACAGTCCAGTATCTCTGCAGCTCACTTCCACTGGAGATGTCTTCTTGGCCCAATAATCACAATGAACTGCCATATTTATGCTCACATTAAAGTCATTGAGAAAACTGGAGATTTACAATACATAAAACCAGGAGCTTGGCTACGTTCTTCATCATGAATTAAAGTCAAGAATTGTTCAACCACCTGAAAACCCTAAAGTTAGTTTTATTGATCTAATTTAGATTTGAAATACTCATGTGTCTGCAGGAAATTCAGATCTGGGCGTGTTTTCTTGTTATCTTCTCGCTTCTTCTCTTTTCACCTCTCCTTGTTTATGTGTGTTTTTATGTTTTGATGCATGGATGAGTGTGTGTGTATGCTGATAAGACAGGGGCAATATTTTTCAAGCCCGGCCCTTTATAGACATACATGCACATGCTGGTCTGCTGACAGAGGCAGGTAGACGAGGACAATAATAGATGTTCAGTCTCTTGGACTCCTGATAAGTCGGCCCTGGGGGAGACGGCACACTGATTAAAATGGAGATAACTTCTTATACATTGGTTTTACCTGAGCTCTGTCCTGCGTGTCCGTCTTTGTGTGCGTGGGAGTTAACGTCGTTTTGGGAACAGGACAGGTTTCTTCATGTCAGTGTGTTTCTGGTTTTAGATGCATCACTCAGAATCAGTAATGTCCTGATGAGTCAGTCATGGGCCCAGCAAAAGCAAAATTACCCCATAACTTTGTGTGGATTGCCCCCATCAAACTATGCAGTTAGCTGCTATTGGATTGATCCGGAAAATGTGAAAGGTTAATTAACATATCAGTCCCACAGTTATCAGCAATTACTGAGGTTGTAATTCACTGGAGTCATTAACAGAATTATTGGACATATTAAAACTTTAATAACAGCTCTAGATGACAAGGTAAGGGATGAACAAAGTTATTATGATTCAGGGAGATCTGAATGTGGGAACAAGTTTTCATGACACTCCATTTAACCATCCGTGGTCATGATGGCATCAGATTAAAAATCCGAAGGCCACAAAAGATAGTAGGTTCATCCTCTGGAGACCATGAACGTCTGTGCAACATTTCATCTTAAGCCACCCAGAAACTGTTGAGATATTTGAGTCTGAACCAACAGAGACAGACAGACATCGCCTTCACCAGTGCAGCTGAAAGTCCAACATAGTAATTAAGCAGGAATTATAATATTTTCATTAAAAGCTGTTTAGGATTAAAGGTGAAAGATAAATAGATAAAAGGCACAAGAGCCAAAAATGCTCTTTGTGTGAAATATGCAAATGAAACGTTTTTTTATCAGAGAAATCAAATGTGATTTTAATTATGGTCTGTGTATTAATATTTAATCAGTTCTTTTTTTTAGACTTCAGTTATCATGACAGCCAAGACAGACATTTGCGAGGTTGAAATATAGTTGTTTTTGCTTGTTTGTGACTTCAATCATGCTTCAAGAGCTTAAAGATGCAGTGTGTAAGATGTATTGGCAGAGTATATAATCATCTAAAACTAAGAATCATTCTGTTTTTATAAGCTTAGAATGAGCATTTCTTATCTACATACATAGCGGATCC
Organism: Amniataba percoides; assembly: GCA_037176925.1. Classification (NCBI taxonomy): domain Eukaryota; kingdom Metazoa; phylum Chordata; class Actinopteri; order Centrarchiformes; family Terapontidae; genus Amniataba; species Amniataba percoides. Next base: position 14,146,721 of record JBAJHX010000096.1, read on the forward strand.
TCTGACATGGAGTCCACCATGTTTCACTGCCAATTTTCTACAGTAGCACTGAATGAACAAAAGAGGCTCATGTGAGGTCACATGTGTCTTTGCCTGACGTGAAAACATCAAGGCACCATGTTGTCATCATGTTATTATCTCATCTTTAATATCTCAATCCAAATCAAAGCGATGACTTGTACTATCCTTGGTGGTAAGCAATGTTTTGGTGAGCAGGCATGTGGAGAATGGAAATGTGGGGTGGCAAATGCATGGAAAAGGAATAGCAAGCTGCTTTGTCATTAAGGATTTAATGTTCACTTGTCACTCATGCTGATTAACGGGGCTCAGCAGGTGGACGTGACGCTTCAGCAGAGACTTCTCCAAATGCACAACAGGGCACATGAACATAACATCTGAGTACTGATAATAAATTTGTTAAATTAAGCGTGAATATCATTGTGACAAAAATCAATCATCTATAGTTTCTTCCACGCCTGTGGAAAGCGAGGGCTGAGGGCAAGGTATTGAACTGGTTGCAATCTGCATCCTCACCGCTAGATACCACTAACTCGTACACACTGCTCCTTTAAAGAGGAAGACGCTAGCTATTGATATTTAAACAGCCGTGTGTGGTGTCGCTTTACCATCCTGAGGGAAAGTAAACATTTTGATTTTGGCCATGTGTTTGTCCCAGACTTCAGACAACAGCAAACCACACAACAACACAAGCCAGCGGATGTTTCATCCTCAGCCTCCAGCGATCTGAAGCGGTTCTCCACGTTAACAAACAGTTACCTCTTCCTAGTATCAACAGCTGACGTAAGAGAGTGTTTTTCATTGTCTTCTAGGAAAACAAACCAAATGAGTTCAGACCCTTTCAAAACTTTGTTCATTCAAGTAATATTTGTATAGTGTGTAACGTATCTATTATGAAAACAAAATACCTTTGCATTTATGATCTTGATTACTTTATAATGTAAAATTAACTTGATAATCAATTGATATTACAAGTAGTCTTTTTCTATTATTATTTTTTATCATTTTCACTTTAGGTAAGCTTTCCATGCACTATCTTCTGTCATTAGTTAAGTACATTCCTGTTCCTGTATTCTGTTCTCCATTATTAGCTTTCCTCTGCAGCAGCTTCAGAGCCTGCAACCACAGGAAGACGACGGGATCCCACAGGTACCTAATCTCCCAGCAGCAGCCCTGTTCCTCTATCAGCGCAGGAATGTGCAGGCATGTCTCGATGTGAAACTACACAAAGGCAGATGGGCCTCTGAGCCGTGAGATTATCATCATCTGCTGTCAGTCAGGTCATGTCCTGTGAATCTGAATGGAAAAGCTTCACTTACCCAGTAAGGGCTGCTGGAGCTGTTGAACAAACACTGATGCAGTAGCACCTGATTATCTCTCAACATCTTTGAGCAAAATAATCTGAATAAATCTGTCATTGCAAAAGACTTCAGCTGCACTGATGAATAAAACACATTTTCTCCTTATGAGCATCCATAGAGGGTGTCACATACTGTGCAGATTGTATATATATGTGAATAAGTGACTTGACTTGTTAGACCACAAGCGCCAGATATCTTCGATGGGATCACCATACAGGGACCTCTCATCTCATCAGTGGACAGAAACTGAAAAACGCCCAGGTGGCTCCTTAACAATCTCCTCAGTTTAAGCTCAAGAAGAGCAACTGAGGAAGGATCCTTGTTTTAGGACTAACAGACACGAAAAATCATACACACAGCATAGACCAGAACAATTATATTTAAATGACACTATAGGACAGTCCTCAGTGTGAGTCATGACTCACATCCTGCAGTAAATTTACCTTTCCTATCTGCGTGTTCAGTACAGTGATGATGAAGGGTAGATCTTCATCAGTTTCCCTCCAATGATTTTTTTTTAAGTGTCTTCTTCATGTCAAATTTTCATTCATTTTAATGCTTATTATATGAAATGATTATCAAATGAAACGTAATCTAATCATCTGTTGCTTCTTTACAGCAACACTTTGGTTGTATGATATTATTACAGCAACCTGATTGCACCAAAAACACTGTATCTCCTCATCACTGTAGTCATCAATATTAAGGTTCATTAGGTAGATCTGACTAGATCAATAACTCGGAAGAGTGTAATCTGCTTTCACGTTTCCACGCACATGTTCCTCTACAAAAGGAAGGAATAATTGCATGGTTATTTCTAAACATTCAGTGTAAAGGACAGGATTATGTACTCTGGCTGTCCTTCAGTGAAAATACAGACATCTGTCCATTTCTGACGGCACAGTGGTCATTTTTCATCTCCGTGCTGTGAGTGTTACAGCCTGACTGACCCCATGAGCTCCATGAGGTCTCCACCTGACTGCTGCAGGTCTCATGCAGAGGAGGGAATTAGTGTTCATGAAAAGACGACGTTGATTCCTCTTTTCATCCTCCAGCCACGGGAAATGGGGAAAGAGCTGTAATGAGACATGAGCGGAATGATGGAAAATGGATTTTAATTTTCTGAAAATAGGAAGAGGACGAGGGAGGACAGCAGCACGCAGTAAAGAGCCAAAGTATTAAGCCGTAAACTGAAAGGAGAGTAATGACAGAAAAGCTGAAGGCGAGGGCGAAAGATAATGCGTAATAGTGGGAGATCTCTTCTTCTCCCAGGTGGGGGGTAATGAGAAACGGAGCGTGGCTGACACAAGGGCAGAGACTATTGTGTTTTTGGGTTAATTTTTTGGGGAAAAAGAGTACTGTAGCTGTTTGCCTGGCATGGTGCAGCATTGGAGGACAAAACTGATTTCAGCTGCTATGAACAGCCACACTCAAAGCTGAGAAAACCCTGAGTGGAAATGCTGTAAATTTGGAAGAAACGCTTTGAATAATGTGGAATATTTTGGTCCAAGAGGAAAAACATAAATATTTAGCAGATAAATAATGCGGCACATGACTCAAACATCTCTTCAAGCCTCTGCTGGCGAAACGAGAAAGTGCAGCAGAGAAAATCATTCGATCTGCATGAAGTGATGAGGAGACTCAGACTTTCGTCTTCACTGTGGGTGGAGTACGTATCACACATTGTTTGAACATCTGATAAGTAATATAATCTATATATACCAATGCTAGCCAAACAACTCTGTTCCCTCACAACAAATCTCTCACGTACAGTTTTTTTATTGGTAAAATCATGGAAATCCCCACAAAACCCCAAAGCTTTTGGAGCATAAAGTGGTGCTTTCACAATGCTGTTGTTTACTTTGGTTTTCCAAAAGGACATCTGTTCAGTAGGTGATGTTTAAATACACAAAAATGAACACAGCAAAAAAGAATGAGTCCATATGAAGCCCACACCACCTCTGAATGTGGGTGAGAGATCAGATCTCTCTGCATCCTCTGTCTTTCTCAGGTGTGCATCCACAGCTTTACTCAGAGCTGTCCACTTGTGACTGAAGAGGGCTTTCGTCATGCTTACATGTTCACAGTAACGACATCCTGATGATGAAGGATCATCAGGATTCTGCTGTCGGTGCGTAAAAGCCGACCAACCGACACTGTCACCAGAAAGCCACTGAAATGTTTATAAAAAAGGGAAGGAAACAAAAAATATGAGCTTAGTTTGCAAATGGGATGGTGATCGAGAAAAGAAAATGTGACTTTCTTTAAGGTACCACATAAGTATATGAGAAAGAAACAGAGGAGGAGAGGGAGGTGTAGGAGAAGACATTACAGAAATGACACATAGGAGGAGGTAAATACTAGAGGAGCTGTAATTTTCTGTTGCAGGAAAGTGAAAGCAAAGAGACTGAGGGTGTGTGTGAGAGAGAGAGATAGACGGGGAGGAGTACAAGAGTGGAAAATGGACTGAGAGAGCCTAATGTAAATGGCTCATAGGACGGATGCATTTTCACAAGAGTGCTTCAGAAAGCAGCAGAGAAAGAGACAAAGAGAGAGAGGGCAGATTAGGGGAAAAAATCATTATGATGGCAGGAAATCACATTTGTTTTTCTCTTATTCCCTCTGATTGTGTTATCCTGTGATACTAGTGATTTAAAATAAAAGCTCCTTCCTTTTTAAAAAAACATGTTTATTACCATATTTTTTTGCATTCAGTGTGAGCTTCACGCGACAGACAGACCTCCAGAGCAATATCACACCAAACAACTCTGTTAATACTCTCTTATGATTGCCTGTGATTGTGAGCACAACTTATGATAGAGAATACACTGATTGTGAGAACTGAGCGTGATTACCCGTGATTACCTCTGTAACCTAAAAATGGATAATACAGCTCTGTCATTATAACCAGCAGGAAGAGAGCGCCTCGACAAACCAGCTGCTAAAAATCATACAGGCTCAGTGTCAGACACCCGGCTGTGAACAGGAAGTCTGACAAGGATGTTAATGTCTTTGACGCTCTGCCATCAGGTGCTGAGGTTCTATTATTGTCTGTTTTACATACAAATTGAGATTGCAAGAGTTCATCAGAACATCAGGAATTCAGTTCCTTCAGACAATACATGTACGAGGAGCATTTACCAGAGAGCGAAATGAGTAAACCTGCTTTGGTATTTTATTGAAGTACACTGTATGCTGATATAGATTAGAAAACTAAAGCTCTGCAGCCACGTTAGCAGCAGACCGTATGTGAGCAGCTGCTTTGAGCAGACTGTAAATGCTGTTGATGCTTTTAGTGCTCACATATTGATTTGAGATGAAGATGATGAAGTGAGATGAAAAGTTGAGGGCTCGATACATCTAAAATCCCGAGGGGAGCATCGAGTATTTAAATCGTGTTACTACCTAGGACCTATAAACTTTTATTCCTGGATCACTGAGCGCTGATGTAAACTTGGTGAAGGCAGCTGGCCGGTCAGCAGAGCTTTCTGTCTCCAGCTCCTGACACTTCCTCATCCTCCTCCTCCTCCTCCTCATGAGCCCTGGAGGATTTCCATACCTCCTGCATGTCAGTGGCTAATTGGATGAGTGTGTATAAATGAACCCTATATGACAAAAGGTTCATTACGCCAATTAAAAGCCTTCACCTCTCCACACCCCAGCCCCTCCCTGGAAGTGTTGTCAACTCTGACAGCCTGCTATAGGCGCCGCGCTTCACTGCCTGTTGGCAATTACCGCTCTGTATTGCTGTGCCTTATCACCGGCAGCTGGCCACCAAAGGATACACAGAGAAAAAAAATAATCAGAATTTGTTTGTTCATTCGTGCTGGCAAACATCTGTGTAGTAACACCGTGGTCATTTGCTTGGCCACTCGTGCCCATAAGAGACGTGCACAGTGAGTTCCAGCACGCATATCATCGCATCATACCGCATAGACAGTGTGGGCACGAAAACAAACACATACATCACACTAACACTCTCTGCTCTGAACAAGGGCACCACTTATCAACGTACATACCACACACACCTGCTACCATAGAGACAGATTAAAATTAAGTGTCCATTCTGCAGCCAGTTGCATTATGAAATAACCTTCAGCAGCTTGGCCCAGAAAAACAGCATGCTTCTATTTTAGCCATCTTTAAACAGAGGCGATGACAGCTCAATTCAAACTAGTGTTGAGGTGGAAGGATAATTGAGAAGAAAATAGCAGGACCAGGGGACGAAGAGGAACGAGGGTCACAAACAAACTCACTGCTGCATGCAGCTGAATTCATACAGCGCTGCAGCACACATCACTGCTGGCAGCCGATGTCACACTCGTCGATTTGTGTGTTTGAGACGAAGATGATGTTTAGTCTTTCTGCACTGGTTGATAAAAACATGTTGTGGCTTCTCTAATCCTGCAGATTAATTTGTTGACAGTGTGTAATTGTTTCTGTTCTATTGTTTGCTTTGGACTGGATTCAGAAACCCACTTTTCTTTTTGCTGTTTTTAGCAATTAAGTGGTTTTGATCAAACGTTCCAGAGGTTTCTTTTTTTTTCCCCATCCGGTTACATTAAAAAATTTTACTAAAAAAAAAAAAAGATTCAAGAAACGAGTCATAGTGCGGTCCAGATGAGGATGCTATGAGGTCATATTATTGACTGGCTGCTTTAAAGGAGCCGTTTACATCTTGAGGAATAAACTTATTTATTTTTTAAGTTTTAGGAGAGCAGATTGATACCACTGTGACATCTGTTTATCAACTACAGAGCGAGAGCTGGAAATTAATTAGCTGCCAGTCTGCCTCTGTCCAAGCTTTAAAAAAATGTGTCTGCACTTGCTCCTCTAAAGCTCTTAACTTACAACTTATATGTCTCTAATAATCTCTGTTAATTTTAGAGTGTTCACGACTACTTAAAATTAAAGTCAACAGATTTGGTGTCATATTTCTAATTAATAACTGACAGCCATCCAGCAAATATCACCGACAGAGGTAGTCGGTAGTTTGTGTGACGCTCTTAGTAAAAAGGAGCTAGTTTCAGACTAGTGGTCAGCTAAATCAGGTGATACCTTACGAACTTTAGAGTTGACTTTGTTCAAAACATGCGGTGTCATTCACTTCATTAGCATGCTAGCTAGTATCTTTATCAGTCGGTTAGATCAGCAAATCTAACTTCTTTAAGAGCTCAGTTGCATTTAAAATCAGGTGAAAGATTCAAATGACAGCACAGTTTGTTCCATAGACTGTGTTTACGCTCTGCTTATATTTATATCCAGTCTGTGGCTTTAAAACTCCAAGGTTGCTTGGTCTATTATCCTTTCGCATTCTCCTAAAATTGCAGTGCTGAATCTAAAAAAAAAATAGTCCACATTGTTCACCCAAATATGAAAGAAAACACCCTTAAATGCCCTTAAAGCTGAGAGTCGTTGTTTTTTATCTGTTGTGCAAGAGTACAGATCCAAAACAATAAAAATACACTCCACTGTCAGATTGTTATGATTAATGTCTGTGTGGACACAACATGATGAATATTTACTATCCTGTTGCCACACTATATCAATATGCATCGCTGCATCAATTTACTGTGTCAGTGTGATCTGTAATGTTTGTTTTGCATTCTTTGGTGTAGTTGTTTAAAAAAACGGTGGTCAAGTCTTTTGCCATGCAGCTCGACCAAGCTGCTCCTCGCTTGTTTTTTCATCCTGCCCTTCAGTCTGTCATTTATTACCCACAGGCCATGGATCCTCTTAGCTCCAGAAAGTTGTTGTGGCAAAGAGATTGACACCAACAGCACACACACACACACACACACACACACACACACATATGCTGGGGGGAGGACAGTTTTTCAGTTTTGTGGCTCACTTTGTTGATACCAGAGTTGTAAATTACACATAATCCATTCCCTCTGACACAATTTGGTTGCTATGGAAAATATAAGAAAAACCCAAATTATTATGGAGACAGTCAGTGGTGTCTGTGTGGAAGCTGCATGAAAATATACATTAATAATAATTGGGACGCAGGGGATGTTATTTACTGTGAGTGTGATAACAACAATGAAATGTTCATGTTCACCTGTGACAAACATTGCTAACAGACTCACAGGAGCTGATGTTTTTCACTTTACATCACACAGCACTTTACCTGACAACCTGGAAATCTTCAGTTCATTGTGCTTTATGGGAATTATCGGTTTACTGTGTGTAACACTGGAGCTAATAAATACTGGACAGCAAACTGGAAATGGGTTCAGTTGGCACTTTGTTTGCTGTTCATTCATGCAGTGGCTTTGAAATATCGTATGAAAGATTTTTAAGGCAGCACTCAGGCAGACAGAAGAGACAGAACTGCAAAACCCAACATTTTCATCACTCTGGTGAAAGTGAAATGAAGGACCCTTACACTAATGGATTCAAGAGGCGGTGGGGTATTAAAAGAATGCTTTCATATTTAGTGGTGGATAAAATTGCCTGCATTTGTCCCTCACTTAACGGTTTTTAGGTAGGTCCACAATGTGGATGGCAATGTCTGTGAGTCAGTCCACCATTTTGGTCTCAACTGATTTATCTCAACAACAGTTGGATTAATTATCGTGAAATTTGTCACACACATTCATGTCCCCCTTTTCCTCTAGCACCACCCCAATACCTGCTAAACTATTCCTGTCAACCTCATTCCAACCTCAACCTCAAACAACATGGTGACGGGTTACCATCAGCATGTTAGCACTGTCGTTGTGAACGTGCAAGTATAATGAAGTTAGCATTTTCATCAAAGCGTCATCATGTTGAAGTACAGTTTCAGAGCTGCGCAGTGTACACTTGTTTAGTTTACTGATTGCTCCAGTCAAATGGCAAAAAATATCTTTATTTTAACATAAACTTAATACATTCCTAAAAATGTTTCACAAGTGGTAACACATTAACCATTGACTTAATGACACACAATATCTTTTAACATTTTATACACTTTGTAGAGTCTATTATTTAGTCTTGTTTTGGGATGTTTGTACTCACACAATAAGAACAAGTGTAAGTATTCCAAGGTTCAAATGCCCAATATTAGATTAAACAAAGTGTGATGGGAACTAATGGCTTATGATGGACTAATGACTTTAAGGAAAAGCATTTTCAAGGGGCAATACATGACTTTTATGATCTATAATTATAGTGTAAAGGAGCCTTTTTTATAAAGGGCATCAATAGCCATAGCCCTGTGCTGACTTGCTGAAGTTACTGGCTTTCAGAGCTCATTGTCTGGTCCATCCTGGTGTAATTTCCTCCCCCACATGCTGCATTTATTCTAATTGTCAACCACTTAACAACAGAGAACAGTGCTACAAGCGATTGACCCACATTATGTTTCCTTTTTAACAAAAAAAGAAAAAATCCAATTCAGTTCTCCCTCTTTGCCTCAGGGGAACACGCTAAAGCTCAGTGCAATAAACAGTATAGATGCAGAAGAAGACTCCAAAGCTTACTTGCTACATTTGAGTTGTTCAATGTGGAGACGATAGTGAGCTTCTGATGACCAGCAGCACTGCATGTCTGGATGGTAAACTATCATTTCTGCTCCACTTTTACCAAACTGAGTTCACTGGACTCTGTTGGAGACATCAACACAGATGTAGCGTGTTGTGTGTGTTACAAGAGGAGGCTTGAGTGTTGCAGAACAACACATGTAACATTTCAAAACGTGAGAATGGACAGTGAAAAAAGATGTAAATGGAAATATCTACAGTTCCAAGACAACTTAACAAATGAATCTGCTGATGATGCATTAGTGTTCTAAAAATGTTTGAAGTCTTACATTTTTTGCCATTTAAACGAGGACGTCTATGCCCTGAACTTATTACTGTATTCTTACTCCTGTGAATAGGTAGTTTCTAACCCCCTGTCCAATTTGTTAAGTACATGTACAAATGATGACATTCCCATCTGCGTCAGCTGTGTTTAATGCAAATTATCAAATGTTAGCATGGTGAACATGGTAAACGTTACCTTCAAAACATCGAGAGCCATGTAAGTGTGTCATCATCATGTAGTTGGCATTCAGTGCCAGCTTTGACAGTTTTTGTCAACAAGCACATTATTTCTGTACCAAAAAGATATTTGAATCTGATACCCCACCCTCACCTTTGGCTTATGAATAATTGTAATTGAGCAGAAACACATGATTTTGGTAAGCAAACATTATTAAGGCCTTGCAGGGTAAACACAACCATCCTCGCGTGGGCTGTTTGTGAGAGCAGTCACATGTCAGTGCATGTTCTCTGAGCAGGAGAGGGACAATATATGTGGCAAAATGAAGAGTGATGAACTGGTTTAATGAACTACATACATCATCAGGACAAACTGGACAACCACATCATCAGAGGCAACATTTTTCTTTAATTCACATATTTACTCACTTGTACTGCACAAATGTGACCAGAAGGTAAAACTGAGAACAGGAACGGTCGGCTTTCGGGTCATGTCGGAAATTTCCCTCCCGTTTCGTTTTTAAACTGGGTTTTGCATGTGTTGTGCGTGTTTGTTTGAGAGCTGAATGTTAATTCATCATTGACTTTTCTATACAGGTCACATCACAAGAGGCACTCTGGAAAAAAAAGCTCTCTTTTTATTCATGGAAGGTGTGATGCAGTTTGGTTGATGACACAGAAGTAAAAAGGTGAAAAAACACTGAAAAAAACAAACAAAAAAAGATTAGTCGCCTTAATCTTTCTAATAAATTATATCAGATGTAATTTTTCACAAATGCATGACCCAGTGAACATAAAAAACACATTTTTACCCTTTTTAAAAAAGGTAAATTTCTGTAAAATAAAGGAATTAACAGTTCAATAATTACATACACCAGAGGATCAATAACAGGACTCACAAAAATATGTTTCAATAGAAAATAAATACATTTCGGTATAATGGAAGAGGACAAGTAATAACTGCTCCTCGGACAAATTAAACCTCAAAGCTGAACACTTAATTACGGTGCGGTGGCACACAGATAAAAAGGATGTGCAGCACGCGTGTCACTGATGAATTTAAATGACCAGAAAGCAAAGAGGCAGCAGAATGAGCGCCTGGTCTGATGATTCAGATCCTTCTTAAACACCTGGCTCCCACTAAACAGCCATTAATTTGTCGTACTGTCAACTTCAGTCATCTTTATAATGATGAGTGGAGTTTTTTATGGCACGATGTGATCTAACAGATCCGAAGAAATGAAATATGTTTCATAAACTTCCCTCCCTCCCACAACACGCGACTGCTAATGATGCTACATCAGATTCTTGTTCCAGTACAAACATTATTGTCCATTTAATTCACCTCACAGACGACATTAAAGTCCTTGTGCGCTGCTTTTTATCACAAATTTTACACTATTCACCTTTTTTTTCAGGGCGTTTGAGCCCAACACATTGAACAAAGTTAAACTTAGGGCAGAGCAACCAATCTAATGTTTGCAATTATGCTTTGAGTTTTCAACCACTCTAATGTGCAACCACAAAACAACTTCACCTTCACAGCAAAATACTTCTGAGAAAATCCCAAACGTAACCGTGTCAACATACATAGCAAATGGCCAATACGAAATCACAAAAATATCATTTCTAGACAAAGTCAAATAGAATAATATCATAACACTTTGTGATGTGTAACTACTGTCTTGTCAAAAGGAAATGACACCTTCTTTGAGTCTTGCTCTCTTTTTTTGACAAAAAGATTTGATTATCATATTTTGATATATTTTGTTCCTTCAGATCAAATTAGTGCAGAATATATTTTGTGATCTTTGCGTGTGAGAATCAAGTACAAAGACATCACTCAACGAATCACCATTAAAAAAAAAGTATTCAGGTTCTAAAATCAGGACAAAAAAGACTGAGGTGAAAATTGCTACAGTGAACTTAAGTGAAATCTTTTCTTGTTTTCAGTGAATCATGAAATGACCCGTGGGGAGGGGTTAGTCAAAGTAATTGAGACACCTTTCAATACAGTACTTATTTGCTCTCTGCCAGTTCAGTGAGAAGAGCAACAAAACGCTCATGTTAGTCTGGTACGTGAATAGAGCCAGGAGATTATTATCTTAGCTCAAACACAAGAATTAACTAGTTAAATCTTGTTAATTTAAAGTGTTCAAAGGTATACAAACCAGTAGATTGTGCTTCTTACTTGAGTGCTAAAACAACTGCTTAGCAAAAGCGCTGACCACCTGGAGTCATTTTCTATCGTGAATATTTGATCCACGAAGATCTGACATCTGTAAAACCTTCACAGAGCTTAGAAAAGTGTTATTGTTGGTGTTATTTGTGTGATGCCACAGTAGAAATTCTGTGGGCCGAGCAAAAACCACTAATGAGCATTACCAGTAGGTCTAACAAAACAGAAGCAAACCCAGAAGACGGAAAATGTTTCTGTGCTTGGCGAGCTATTTCCATCACAAGTGAGTGGGCGCCATCTTTGAGTCTGGTAATCGTTTTGAAAGATATTTGTGGAAAAAACACTTCTTTTTTTAACATTTTGTTTTGTACATATTAAACAGGCGAGACATAAGTTAGCTTTAGACGTGCCGGTGGGCTGCTTTCTGAACCTTATGACACTACGCTAATCAGCTGGTTGAAGCATCATTTTTAGAATAAATACTTGAGGCCTACGAAAGAATTAGGTGCTTAACGTAGCAGTGTCATATTGATTGCATTGTGCGGTGTTTATGTTATTTCGTCTATCCCGTTTCCCCTTGGTTGATTTACATGACCCTCCGATCCCTCCTGACTGTTTGCATGTTTGACCGTTTGAATCGATCAGACCCAGGCGTGGACGCTGCCCGCCCAGTCCAGCAGCCGCCCTCGGTACCAGGCACGTGAGATCGGCTGAATGAAAAGCAGGAGTCTAAACCTCCGGAGAAGCCCGCAGAAGATGGCGGCCGCCACGACCACAAGCGGGGACATCATCACAAAGCCCAGGATGATGAGGGCGGAGCAGCTGTTGTCGTCAAGGTAACGGCAGATGGCAGAGGGGGAGTCAAGGACCTACGAGGACAAACACAGAGGGGATCAGAAGAGTAGACCGACGAGCACCAGAGGGGGTGACGAACATTTTGGCATCCGCAGCTTCTGTTATGTCAAAAAAGCAAATAGGTGGCATTCATCATTGGCTCGGTATGATTAGTGTGTGCATGTCTGCATACGCTCACGGTGCAGAACCGTGTGGGTAGGGGACTGTGACAGACTTTTTCCCAGCCTCCCTTTACAGTTCAGATAAGAAATGGCTCAGTGGTCGTGAGTAACCCTCTGAGCTGTCAATCACCTGTGACGGTGAGGGAGGGGGCAGAGGTGGAGAGGCCAGAGACAGAGAGAGATGCAAAAGACTAGAAGCAGGAAAAGAACAAAACAATGAGTGGATGAGGACAAAAAGAGCACGAGGAGCAAGCGCATGCACGTGACACTGACGTCCCCCAAATACACAAAAATATTATCTCCTCTGTCAAACTCACTCAGACACACTCACTTGGTACGTTTGAAGCCCTTTTTCTAAATGATTTCCTATTGTAAGCTCTCTGAAAAGGAACTTTGCCTCCGACAAATGTACCCTAGCAACAGCAGACTTTAACACGCACACGAGCACACACAGAGACACACCTCTGTCAAGTGCACACTGTGCTTTCATTGAGCACATTTTCTTCCTCGTCATGCTGTCAGTGTGTCTGAACACAGCTGGTGACGGCGCCAAATCAGACGTCCTCTCAGTGGGCCCTCGCTCCGTGTTCAGTCTGTCACCACAAAAAGGGTGAAGTCCCTGACTGACGTTGTCTGTAATTGATTGTTCTGAATTGAGGTTTGTTTGGCCTTAATCGTGATTATCATCTCGTTGCACGCACATTACAGGTTCTTAATTTGTCTGCTACCCGGCTGCAAGTCATTCTTAGGAGCCATCTAAGGCCAAAGGATCAAGTAAATCAAAGTTGGGGTGTAACATTATGACCTGTCGGGTGAGCCAAGGACAGAACTGCAGATATTTGCCTGCTTGGTTTGGCGCAATGCCTCGACTTCCCATATTTTACTGACTATCTGTCTGATCCTCATGTGACTCACAAAAGAACAAGCCGCGCCCATATCTTTGCTTCATTCCCAGGAACACTGTCTACCAGGCTCCAGCATGAAAGTTTGGTCTTTTTTTGGATGAGCATGTTATTCAAAATAAAAAACAATCACGAAGAATGAACCTGGACACCTCTGTGGATAAAGTGTCAAGTGGAGACGTGTAACTTATGCTGCCAAACAGACTTTTCCCTCAGGCTGTGATTGTCGGTCTCCCTCAGAGACTCCGGGTACCAGCAGGCTTCATGAGAGATAATTCTCTCACTTTCGGTAAATGACATGGGCTTACTTGCCTAAACTGAAAAGTTAAAGAAGACTGGGTGGGTAGGAGTGGTGCAGATCCATCTTTGTACACGATTTCTCAAGAGCTGGCACAGACTGCTCTCTTTTTAAAGCTGCATCAACAGATTTTTTTGGGCCACTTGGGGCAGCAAACAGGTACACTTTTTGACACACACATCATCATATTTTAGTTTCTCATTGACACACAGTTACTGACAGAAAACAATAAATCTAAGTCCAGTATGATCTCCCTTTTAGTCTGCATCAATTCCTGAGAAAATGATCTGTCTCTTGACGTGGCTTGAAAGAACACTGACAAGAGTGGTGAGGACCAGAACAGTAAATTCATGGACTGTGAAAAAAAAACAATGAGCTGAAAGTCGATAAAACACTGTGGAGCTGAGGGGCACTGCAGAGCCCGATGATAACTACCTGTGGGTTTGTCACCTTTCACATCATGTATTAATTTGGTCCCCAGTTACACGCTGAAAGGGCTGATCGCAGAGGAATCGAAGCAGAGAAGTTTCAGTTGCGTAGTATGTGTCTTGGGCCATTATCTGGACAATTACAAAGCTTTTAAGGCCACATCCAGCATGGCTATTATCTGTCTATATGGTTACTATGGGCAACCAAAATTCAACCTGTGAAGATTAATGATCAATAAACAACAGGGAGGTGGAAGAATCGATGCAGAAAAGTTACATTTTGCAAGACAAAACTGTCCGGCTACAGAGAAGCCAAGAGTAATTTTGTAAGCACATTAAAAAGCACATTTGAAATATGTAAAGTGGTTATTCACACACTGTACTTTGCATGTTTGCCTCCATTGAATCATTGCAGAGATTTGAACAGAAACAGTTGTTCCAGTGTGTTCAGTTTCCATAAGAAATGTACTGTGGTTTCATTTGCATGATAACAGGATGTTCACCCGTACTTGACAATCACGTTTGCTGCAAAATAAGTGAGTGGAAACTCGCCTGTTTATCGTATTTTGTGGCACAAAATGTTATAAATTGCACTGAGCTTGTATCACAACTGCCAAATCTTTATCCAATATTTTACATTGTGAAAATGTTTTACTCTGCAGCCCATTGTGATTCCTCGTAAACACTATCCTGTGTCTGATATTATAGTCTTGATCCTGTGCCAGTGAGTCAGCCCAGTATCCTCTGACTAACCCTCCAGGGGCAGAATTAGCTCAGATGCCACTTTACAGCCTGAATTTTGGAGCTCAAATCACATCAGCGGATCAGCTGTCAGCTGTAATAACAGTAAACGTTTCCTCTCAGCTCGCCCCTGCTACAGAGAGAACAAACACCAGAGTCAGGTCTCTTAACTTGGGGCCACACTGGACGGCTCACCCTGGTGTGGCAGAGGAAACCCACGTAGAGCAGCAGCATCGCAGGCAGCAGCACCACAGCGAAGACGGCCGCCAGTAGCAGAGCGCAGGCCGAGACCACACACAGGTTCCAGAGGACGAGAGCTGCCCCGCAGGCCACGCAGCCGCACCTGCCCCTGCGGCTGCCCCACGCACTGCCCCCACTGTGGGCCACCGGAGGGGGCAGCATCTTCACTCCCTCCCCGATCCAAAACTCCTCCTCTTTCTCCTCCTCGCCTGAACCTCCGTCATCCAGGTCCACGTCCATACCGCACATCCTGAGAAAAAACAAAAAAGATCAGACCGTCGGAAGCAGAGTAAACACACTTATTTATGAATGTTTTCATTGAACAAACCTGCAAAACTGCACGAGGATGTGGCACTTTTGTTGACTCACTGTGTGTCTTGCTTGCAAAACATTACTGTGCCTATTTAAATTGTGCATATTGTGAATATCAGTATCAAATTAATGGGTAATAAAGCTCTTTGCCTACTAAATTGGCCCATTTCTTAGCTTGTCATCATTTTCATATTGACACACACATAAAAAAAATCTAAATTATTTAAAGGGATGTTGTTGTTTGCTTCATCTGCATGTGATGTTTGCACGCTGGATTTTACAAGCTTAAACACAAAACCAGTGACAGTGAGCCCTGTCCACCCACCGCCCACTGCTTCTCTCCATCCTGGCAGCCAATAACTCATTAGACTATGTAAATGAGGAGCCTATAGCCTGCTTTGACTTTACACACACACACACACACACACACACACACACACACATACTTTTGGCTGTCTTCCAATCGAGCTCATCGATCAGGGATTTGTCACTGCGTCCCAATACGATTCATTTTAAACGAGTCAGTCTGAAACCTTTTAACCTGAAGACCTGAGCTGCACACACAAACTGAATCAGGACACACGTTTTGCTCCTCACTGCAGCTTCAACATCACCATCATCATCATCATCTTCATCTGAACTGAACACGTTTCGCTTTGTTGTTGTTTTTTGAGTGAGAAGTCATTTTCTTCATTCAGTCATGTGTTTTTACCGTTTCTATTTCAGACTTGTTTGTTTGTTTCTGTCTGGAAACTGTTAAACAAGCTGTCACAAACATTAATGCACGTGATGGAGTAGAGGTGATTTTCTGTTGCCTACCTCCAGGTGCAGGTCCCGTTAATCGCGGGTGTTTTGTTGTTTTGTGTTTCTGCTTCCTCTCCCGGTGCTCGGACCGCAGCTCCCGATTTAAGGACGAAACGAAGACTTGTTGGTTTTAAAAAGCAGCGGAGAAAAGCCCCTGGTGGGTGAGTCGGACTCTGCTGTGATGCTGCTGTGAGGAGCCGCCGCGCGCCTGTGAGAGAGACACTCCGGGGCCGCGCGCAGCGAGGAGTGCGCGCTCACGCGGCCGCAGAACAGGTGCATTTCCAACCTGGAAATGTTGGAGATTAAACATGAAAAAGTCCCCTTTTACCCCTTTTCCACAAATCTGAGGTGCGCCAGTGTGCGACAGATCCTGATAAGCGCAGACACGCCGCCCTGAAGTGGCCTCATCACGACTCTAAATGGTTAAATAGTTCCCTGTGTGCTTTTGTGACTGAGGCGTAGATGTTAAACTTTAAATCTCAGCCACTTAATGCATCTGTTTTCATTTTAGTCTGGGTTTGGAGCTGTTTCACCATGAATGCATCATGATTTTCTGCCTCCTATTTTCTATTTTTCACTCCTCTGGTACATACAATAATGTGGGAAACTTTTAGGTTGCCAGGTTCTGCAAAATCCTCCACCACTATGGCAATTGTTAAAGCCAAGTTATTAATCAATCCACCGGGCTATTAACTAAGTTATTAAGAATTCACAGCTGTACACTTGATGGATTATTGTCATAAAAACCAATGGATTCTTAAAATATGAGAGAGCAGTTAGTTCATAAAATACTGCAGAGGTAAAAAAAAGGCAATAAAAAAAATATACTGTGATGTAGTCATAGAATAAACATAACATGTATCACTGCAGTGAAAGACAATAAACTAGATAAATAAACCAAACAAATGAATTTTTCAACCTGCCATCCAAGAAGTTGTTTCTATCAGTGATTTATAACAAATATATCAAGAATTAATCAACGGGCCGCAGTAAGCTATTAGTTACAACCTTTACACTCTTCATAACATATGCCGTTAAAAAAAGAAATCCTCTTTTTTTCAAGCTTAAATGTTCAGAACTTTTTCTGTAAGATTATTTGGGAGCAGTGAGAAAGTACTTTTGATACTCTGTAGTAAATGACTGGGTTGTTGGTGCATCAGAGCAACTTAGCAGGAGCTGAAAGTCTTGTTTCTACTGATCTCCAGTCAACGTCACTTTGCCTCAGTGATGTACATGTGTACTCCAGGGTGTGGTCAGTGCACTGTGACATCACTGCTGGCTGAAACCACTATTAAGTTACCCTTTAACAATAACCTTATTATACACAGCCAGTGTTGGTCAAATGGCATGTTTGTCTGTTTCAACAACCAAAGTCTGCCAGACATTATTTGAAAGGTTGTTCAAAGCTTTGACTTGTTTAAGAATATTTATTGAGGGTTACAAACTGTAAGCAAATAAATTTCAGTTCAGCGAGATGATCAAATGACATCTCAGGAAAATGTGAGCACGCTTTAAGTGCTTAGATTCACAGAGGTCACATAACTATAAGTAAAGTATATGTGTAAATAGTAAATGTGTCACATTTGCAGGAAAGAAATGAGGTATTGTTTTGTACCAGGTGAAAGATGATGAGCCTGCCTGAGTGCACGAGCCTGAGAACAAGACAAAGTAAAAGTTCAAAAAGATAAAAAAACAAACACTAAAGTCAAATCTTGCTAAACAAGTTAACATGTAATAATGTATGCATATTGTCATAAATACAGTCCATTCTCCCCTCTCTGCAGTGTACCTTTTTTTCTCACAGCATTGTCAGACGTGTTGCTGCAAGATAAGGGGATGATCGATTTGTTTGCGCAGACAGACAGTCAACCTTTCCACTGTTCAAATTTAATTACACCGAGCAAGAGAAAAAAGATGGGAGGATATGGGACAGGGCTGACAAGAAGAGAAGAGAAGAAAGTGCCTGAATGTAGAGATGGAGATGAGGGCGTGATTGATGAAGGAGAACAGGGATGCTGCAGAGAGTCTGAGGGGGAAGTGTTGTTTGGTTTGTTTGTCATCTTGTTTGGAGAAGTTGAAAAGTGACTTTCCAGACTTTACCTGTAACATCTGCTGACATCTGCTGGACTGTCTGTGAACTAAAGGGAGCGCAGACGGTCACATATTTTGGCAGCCAGTTCAAATAGTGTTCCTCAGTAGCCCCCCAGTTTTTCTGCACTGACTAGACTCTATTTGATTTGTGAGTAGTTTAGTTTATGTAATGCAGCAGACCACAAACTGAACATTGTCCCCTCCCCTCCATCAAGCTCTGATTCTGTCACTCTCTGCCTCCAGCCGCACACGAGGTCAGTCACCATCCATTTACTGCACAGCATCCTGCAGGTTGCCATGGTAATTCATCTTAGTCCGGAGACATTTGAGGTCAACAACACAGCTATTTGTAGTAAAGTGTTGAGATTAATATTGTTTATTGTGTGTTGTTAGAATATGTGTTGTGTGCATCTTGTCTGCATTCCCGCAAGAAAACATATTATTAAAACCCAGATGGTGATGCTAATGCGAAACTACAGGTCTGAATTCTTCCCAAAATATCTACGAATTATTTCCAGAAACTACTACGTGATTCTGCACTAAATAGAGTGTGAAAGCTTATATCAGAAATCAGAAAACAGACCTGTAAAAGTTTATAAGATTATTGTATCATTGTAGGTGTTCATATTGTTTATTTTTACAAAACCCTAAAAAGGAAGAATAGCTTGTTCGATGTGTTCTTCTATTCTATTTAATAACAATTATTGTGCCATTTTGGACCATTTTGGTTTTAGAGAACTGAAACTCTTACATTTCTATTACCTGTCTGTAGTGTACTATTCCCAGTCTGAATCCCAGTCAGTTTTTCTTCAAAGGGTTGTTTCCTACGTACACTGAAAGAGTCTTTGGTTGCTGTGATAATTTCTCTCCGCGTTTGCTGCAAAATGGCTGTAGTAAGCTGTAAACACTGTAGAAATACAAACAGATTACTTAGTTGTAAAAAAGACTGTAACTCTGTAAGACACCCTCTCTGGATTAAACCTTTGGCTGGTCATTTTTCAAATCACAAATAACATGAATAAACAAGTGGAAGTATCTAAGTAAAACTTCCTCTGAGGTTTTCCATCACAGCATCTCATTAAACCGTCTGGCACAGTGAGATCAGATTTGGGCCAGTGAAGTGACTGGAGTGTTGTTGATCAAAGAAAGCAACACGATAAGCTGTGGCCCAAACCCAAACAGCCACCCCAAGATAATAAAGACTCTAAGTTTCATTTTGGTTCAATACGAAGTCTCCAGCTTGTTGCTTGCTGAAGGAGATAAGCGACATGTTTAAGAACAACAAAAGGCAAACGGGCAGTTATCACAACAATAGAATTTATTGCATTAAAGCAGATTAAAAGTAATGAGACTACATCTTATTAACAGACTATAGTCATGTCTGGATGCACACATATGGATGTTTAATCAGCAAACAAAAAGAGTGCCCAGGCTGGTGTGTTTGAGTTTATAAACAAAAGAGTGTAATCTGATAGCATGACTTTGTGAGTGTGTGTGTGTGCCTTTAACTTTTTAATACAAAGTGAAGCCATGTTTTCAAAGTGCCTTTATGATACTACAGATTGGTACAAAAGATGCGGCGAGGGGGAGAGTAGAGAGGGCGGGGGAGATGAGACGAAGTGACGAACAGAGACAGAAACGACCTACCCTCCCTCTGATGTGTGTGGTAGTGTGTGATGGTCTGTGTGTGGGTGGGCATGCTTGTTGGAGTGTGTGTCCAACGGGGGCAGCAGGTGAGACTGAGCGCTGCTGAGGGTGTCGGCTAAAGACGGAGCGTCCAGGGCATTGTCTGCAGGGTACAGCTGCATCACCGCCCCCTCCTGGCCACCGTCCTTACTGCAGGACTGGCAGCTGCAGTGGAAGATCCTCTCCACCAGCTTGTCCACGTGAGGAGATTCTTCGTTGCCCGGGCACTCCAGAGTCACCTGTTTTCACACAGACATGCAAATAAATGAATACAAACACAGAAAGAGCTGAGTGATTTGGGTTCATATTTGGAGGTACAAATTCAAAGTTATTTTATCTGAGCAGGAATTTTACTGAGCTATTTTGTCTTCAGTCTTTCACTCTGCAAAACTAAGTAGTGTTTCTATTTTTCCCTTAATATCCTTTTTAGAGTTTATTATATATATATATTTTTATTGTTGCTTACAAAATCAATTTACATCTATCACTGTTCCTATGAGTTTTATCATCTGCACATTTTTTTAGGATAAATTGATGTTAAAGTTAGTGCTGAACACCTACAAAGCAAAGTAAATAAAACAAGTTAAAAGTGTAGTCACATATATTTAGATTTGAACTTTCAGTCCCAAGGCAACACGAACTGATCCACCAAAGCTTCGTTCAGAAAAATAGCATTTTAAAAGTTGTTTACTTGTCTTCCTGCAGACAGACCGGACAAAGCACACAATCAGTTTTTTTTTTTACAAATCAGCATCATGGTGCATTTATTTCAATATTTTTATTTCAGATTTTTACTTTTTTTGTAACTAAATCGCAGCAATATGTGTTTCTTTTTGGACCATAATGCTAAGCCAGATTAATTCAGCCAGTGTGTAACCTGCTAGATACAGTGAATATTCATTGATTTTGACACACGTTATGAAACTGACGCATATCTGAGGCAACCTTCACATAAACCTAAATGATCTCACTGTCAAACACACACGAGTACACAGCATCAGTGTTGTCCTGAGCACAAGCACGAGTTGTGACCAATCATGAGTTTTTGATGACCTGGGAACGAAAACGGACTGTTGGCCCAGTCCGAACCAATCTGTTTGTTTCCCATTTACAGAGCCAAGACTGTATGAACACTGTGGACTTTTTAAACACACACAGAGATATACAGCTTTCATACTGAGATATTCACTGAGTTTGATGTATATATATTGGATCATAAATGCAGACTATACCTTAAAGGTGACAGAAATATATATGTACATATATGTATTAGAATTGTGTTTGTTTTGTTTTGTGAACATAATTTTGGATTGTGTGTGTTCTCATCACATGCTCACCCCTCTATGTTGTCTTTTTGTTTTTATGTTTAAAATCTGGCTGCACCATGAAGAAATACTGAGAAAAACACGAGTATAACATAAACAGAAAATAAACAAAATCCCTGTCAACCTCAGTGTTGCACAAGCTTCTTCTAGCTCTCCAGACCTCATGCAACTTCCCCTCACTGTTTCCATTACCCACTGAAAATGATCATTCAGCTATTTTATCAAGATCTACAACGAGTGCCAAACCAGCATGGAGCAGTATCCTCTTTCATGAGAGCTGACTTTGTTTTGTTTCAAACGCAATTTTGTTTAAAGTCCTGCAACAACAATCACGACCACAGACATAAACATCCATTTCCAGATAATTAGAAGAAAGGTGAGACCGTTAATGCACTTTCTCTGGCCTTTCTGGAACAACAAAAATATCAAGAAAATTAATTAATCTATCGGGTAACAGAAGTTCACTCCAAGAGATACAATATTTTTCCACTGAAAGGCCACCTCACCTGTGATCCCACCCGCCTAGCCTACCTGGCAGCTCTCCAAACTACATACACCTTACTACAAAGCCTTTGTTGTCGCAAGGCTGGATTCCTTCTGGCTACGAGGGACAATGAACACCAGAGGAATATCAAATACAAACTTAAGATTTGTGCTGAGCTGCATAGATTGTGTCAGAAACGCATTAAAAAATCCTCCCTTTATGTTTTTCCTTCGGCTCTGTGTTCGCCAGAAAACAGTGCTCGCCATCACTCATGCTGGAAACTTGTGGTTTGTGTGTGTGTGAGAGAGTCTGACAGGTCAGCGTTGGTGTGCGCTCGCTGCGTGAGCTAATGCGCAATAACTCTTACCACTTCCCACTGTGTCTGGGCAGGCATGCAGGAGTCACAGTGCACCAGAGACTCGGTGGACTGTGGGAATGTGTTGGGGACGCTGTAACTGAAACACTGGCCCAGACAAGCTCTGCGAGGAGGACAGAGAGCGTTATTTTCACTGCGCCTGCAGACACGCCAACGTTCATGAGACCCGCGGATGGCTGGGAAACTCAGGCCAAACACACAATCACAAAACAGAGACTTGTTATTCATAAATTATAAATGTCAAATTGTGATTATAAGTGAACTGTATTTACTATCAAACATTGGAAGTTCAATACCTACCGATGTTTCATGAGCAAAGTTTACTGGAATAACTAATGAATTGTAACCAAACTGTGTGTAAAAGTAATGTGAGGGCAGTTTGTAAGAGCCACAGTGTTAAATTAGCATGTTTTAGTCCATTAACTACAGATAAGGCACACTCAGATAAAGTCTGGTCCCATTCTATTTTTTTCTTATTGTCAACAATTAAATTAATTCCCATGAAGAGAACAAAACCAACAACAAAGTGATCCTTCAAACAAGCATTTACCATGTCGCCAAAGCCTGAAATAGCTTGTTCCGCAATTGTTTTCCAAAAACTATTAAAAAACACATTACTGGGTGACATGTTCCCTCGTTAACATGAACATTGGCACTCCAGTTTATTTTGAGTTGATTCCACATCCTTTGCAAATATTCACATATTGAGAAACAAATCAAGGGATGAAAATAGTCCCCAATAATTGCACAACTTACACATGTTTTCTAAAAACTACAATGCCAAGCTGTTTTACTTTTGTTCTTTAAAATAAAAGCATTTATTCATTTATTATTCATGACATGCTTGCTAAAGATTTATGTCTTCTGGCGGAACCAGTGGGCCTGTTGGCCGAATGCCACAGGCAGGTCAGGGAAGTACTGGAGACAGACTAATGTATTGTTGGTTTTATTCTTTTCATGAGAATAAAGAAACATATAAACATTACCAGCGTGCTTTAATATCAGCTCCAATCACATACAGTTTTCTGACCCTGCACAACTTATTCATATTCGTGACAAGATGACGTGTGTGAAAAATCAACATGCAGAGCTGAAACCTGCTTAACAAAGTTCAGTGGAAGTCATTTTCTTTATACTTTTTTTAACTGAATTTAGTATTTATGAATTTGTTTTTTAAACCAATAACTTCCTGTGAGGTAGAACAATGCAAAAACTTAAAATTCAGTTGTGCACTTATGTAATAAGTAAAATGCATTCTTCAATTCATGGTTGATAATGACATAAAATACGTGTTTCTAGTTAAAATGACTATAATATGCAAAATCCCTGTGGCTCACTATTACAGCTGAAGTTCCCTGATTTGTTTGCAGCTTCAGCTACAGCACTTAATCAGCCCTACAAAGTGAATAAATCACAACTCTGAGGAAGCCACTTATTGACATCCAGACATTTCCGGATTAATCACTTTATTTTCAACTGCGCCGACAGATTGTCAAGACAGAGACAGAGAGGGCCTTCATCCTGACCTGTTTTGAATAGAGCGAGGCTGACATCCCGTGTGCCCGACTATCTGTGTGATGTTCTTGGCTTCGCACCAGGCGCTCTTGTCAGGGAACAGCGCCAGGCGGTTGATGTGTGCAGGCGGTGCTGCTGAATACAGTGCAAACAGTGCGCAGCAAATCTGAATCCTCTGCCACATGACTGCACCTAAAGGGGCAGAAAACCACAGCATGTTACCGCTCTGTTAACCTTGCTCCAGACAAAAGCACACACACACTCAGCAGAGGAGCTGCCTGATGCCTTCGTGTCCGCTGGTCACACACACATTGTCTGGTCTGCACAAATGTGGACTTTGCCTGCAGATGGAGATGAACAACTTCTTGGTTAGCAGCAGCTTCAAACCACATTTAGTGCCCCACATTTCTCCTACAGTGACTATTAAAAGAGTCAACTTCTTTATGATCTGCATCAGCACTGAAAACAACATTATTCTGAGTTCATGTTGCCACAAAGGAGACAACATAGATGTCTGCTCCACACCACCTGACTCCACCACCTCTGCTCTGCTTCACTCTTTTCTTTAAAAATGCCTCAGCCAGTTACGTCATTTACAACCTACTAAATCGTTTTCTCCTGTTGCTTATAAAAAAAAAAGAAATAGTGACTAGTGGTCACCCATGAAGGCTTCTCACACACTTTCAGCACTTCAACAAGAAGCCTCCATTAAGTCAGAAGAGCTCTCATTAGCAGATGTGAAGGAGATACGGTGGCTGCTGAGAAGAGGAGAGCCTGGGATCAATAAATATAATTATCTTTGACAAACTGGAAAAGTTCAGGCTGCTGTCTTTAAACGCAGCACAATCTCCTGACCTGTGATATTAAAGCGGTAACGCGTTACAGTAACGATTTAGTCACTCTTTCAAATAAAGTAAGTTACACGGTATATTAGTATTATTATTATGATTATACACTTTTTTAAAAAAACATTAAACTTAATATATTAAATAAGAGTTTGAATTGTGTGTAACGTCTAAGTTACCAGTAACGTAACGTAACGTACGTTAACGGCTGAACGTTGTTCGTCTAACGGCTGACAGTTGAACCTCAGACTCCGTTTAACGGCTCCAGCAGGTTGAAGAGGTGAAACAAATCTCCGTTTTCCGCTTTTTCTTCGTTTTTCGCTCGGCTTTTCCTTCAATTCAGCCCTTTTCCCCTCTAAATGTTTCACCGGCGGGGTCGCGGGGTTTTTTTTCTCGCCGTACTTTCAGCCGTCGTGTTGAACAAGTGTAGCTAGCTAACTCACGGATGAAAAGTAAAACACACCGGCAGGAAAAAGAAAAACAAACGCGGCGGGTGAGACGGCGGCGACTGTCTGCAAGAAACATGACGGCGTTACTGCGTTACTGCGGACACTTGTAACGAGTAGTGAGTCTCCATGTTACTCACCCGGGGAGCGCTGCGCAACGTCCGCCCGCACCGAGACCTCAACGCGGGCTCCCGAAACCGGAGGATGCGGCGCCGACCGGAGGAAAAAGTGAGTCCTTCTCAAAGTCCAGCCTGTCATAAAACAGTTACATCATCCGGAAAGAAAGAGAGCCGTCCGTCCGTCTGTCCGTCCGTCCGCCGGGGAGGATGGGGAGACGGGGCAGAGCGCTATCTCCTCTCCGAGCCCATCAGCGTCCCTCCCCTTCGTCCGCCTCCCGTCCGCATCACGCTCCCATGTAAAGTCCCGAGAAAAACACCCGAGCTGCGTCCTCTGCTGCTGCAGCTCTGCGGCGGCGTGACGGGAGTCCTGCTGCGGGGACGCAAGAAAAAAAAGAAAGAAAGGAAGAAAGTAAGGGGGGTGGGAAGTTTTCAAAAGTTTTCCCCCAAAGCGGGAGCGAGGTGAGACCGCAGATCAGATTAAAAATGTAAATATAACAGGAGTGCACAAATAAGGCCGTGCAGCTCCACTAACATGTGTTTGAATATTGTGCAGCTCAAACACTAATAACAGTGCGATCATGCGATGAAACTGGGAAACAGATGTGAATCAAAGCTCTTTAACACTTTAAAAGCACCTTTAGGACGTCGATGTGATATGAATAGCAGGTTATACTCAACCACAAGCTCATGACAACTTCTAATCAAGGATTTAATATGTTTGGAGCGAAACCGCTGACATGAGTTCCCATAATGTTCCCTGGCTTGGCTGACCTGTGAGTTGGCTCTGTTAAAATCCTATTTCGATGGAAATATGAGGCTAGAGTCAGGTACTGGTAAATGTCAGTGGCTTTTCTGACAGTAGCATGCATTAGAGAAAGAAATATGCAGATCCTCAAGGAACAACAGCCAAAACACACACCACTGTGATAAAGTATACTCCCTCATCAGTTCTGTAAAAGTTTCAGGCAAGTAAAAGTCCAAAAGCATTGGGAGTAAAATGTAAAAAATTATTTCAGCATTATTTCAGCACCCATACTTGAGTATTTTCATTTGAAATTACGTTATACTTCTAGTATTAGATTTCAGGGGTACTACTTTAGTATTGTATTTTTTTACTCCACAGTATTGGACAATATACTTTACAAATTACGATGCTACGTACAAAATATATGATAAGATTATAAAATATGATGCTTTTTGACATATTAAACTACAACTATTTTTTATACCTATAAGTACATTTAAATAATCATACATTTTCATTGCTGCACTTTTACTTGTGATTGAGTATTTTTACACTGCAGTATTGCAACTTTAACTTAGAATATCTGAGTCCTTCCCCTTCCCTTGGTTGTGACCAATCATATCAAAATCATATTTCATAAGTTATATATTTCAAAGTAAAAACAAAGTAAGTAATAACTACAGATTAAAATGTGCTGCAGTGAATAAAAAAGCTGTAAAATTTTTGCACAAAATGAAATAAACATGTGCCTAAAATGCCTCTCAAGCATTGAGTACTTTGCTAAATCAGCTCATTTGCCTGCCACCTCTGGTAGCATCAGACCCATCTGCCTTTGAGGGCAACATCAGCAGCTGCAGCAGCAGCACACATGGCATGTCTGGTCTTATATTTCATGCCAGACATTAACCAACCCAAACTGAACAGTTATGAGCCATTAGAAGAACAAATATGATTAAGTAGCATTATTAGGCTGGTACATATGATTCATCCTGGAGAATTTTTCAGACAGGCATGGACAGGTATGGCCTAAAGGTTACACCTCAGCTGGGTCCCCCTCACCCTCCCACACACAAACACACACCCCATTCCTACACTTCACCCTACCTGCAGCTATGCTTACAGGTGTTCAGCCTGGCTCATGTCCATAAGCACCCCTGTCTGTTTCATGCATCGCTTGCAAACAAATATTCTAATGGACAGGTGATGAGTGACATGGCTTAATTTCTGACATTGCTCATTACGTGCTTACATTTCTGAGAAAACCGTTACCGTGACGAAGAGGGGAAAAAGTGAGGGTGTGCGAGAGTGCGTGCATGACCAGTGTTTTCTTTGATGTGAGTGTAAACCATGTGTTATGCTCGGAGTGCAAAGTGCAGAACTCACCTGTTTGCAATAAGGCCGAGCTCGAGTCCAGAAACGGCATTCCTCTGCATTCCACAGATTCTGCTTCACCAGGGGGCTGGATGAATGTGTGCGCGTGCACATGCTCGCACAAACAATCCCACTTTCCCCTAGCAGGCCCGTGCAACCACACATAAGTGATCAATCACACTCACAACAATCTCGCCAAAGCAGACACACGGCCAATAAATACACAAGACGTAAGAGATTCCTCCTGATATGGAGACGTGTGCTTTTCCAAACTCCCTGTGACGAAAGCAGTCACAGCAAACACCCCTGTCCAACTCACGCAACTTAAAACAGAACTGCAAGGCATGAAATACCGTGCAAATGCTTCGTCTGGCATGAACGATCAGACTGGGTTACTTACTTGCCTACACACAGAAATCTACCCTTTCATGGTATTCAGAAGAAACTTACATCTATAAATACAAAAAACGGCCATATGGCAAAGTATGTGTCAAACAAAATGTATGTTTTTCTTTCTTTTAAAGACTATTTCAACCCCAGCATTCATTTTACCCCGACTGGACTTTCTTTATTCCATCATTCTGTGCAACTTTTCTTCCTCCCACTCTCTAACAGGGCTGCAGATGCTGAACCTGGCCCTCATTCCAAAACAGCAGGAGATCCAGTCTCCCAGCTCATTAACACACAAAATTACCTCCCACCCCCAAACCCACATTTTATTCTTCTCAAACATGCACATAGAAAAACAGAGAGACAAAGAGAGTTTTCTCCATAATCACTTTATTAAATATAACATTGACTGCCCCCTGATGAGGCCAACATGGGCATCGATGGACATTAGTGCCAGGACAGAAATGAGCAGCAAATCAATGAGGGCGACACACAAACGGATGAGCAACTTCATGACAAATCCCCATGATGCTTCAGTCCTTTACTGGTCCTGTAGGTGAAGATAACATTCATGAAGAATGATAAGCCAGTGCATCACAAACCTCGGACAAACAATACATTTCCCCCTCCGTGCTTACCTTAACCATGTGGCCATGAATCAGATATGGTGACCTGAAGTCGTGCTGGCAGTTGGCGTACCCCATGCCTACTCCCAAACCTGAGCCAAATGAGACCGGCCATGTGCGACCTGGGGGGAGAAAAACATTCACCCGTGAGTGACATCTTAAAGTGGCGCTTGCAAAAGAAAATCCTGCCTTTACCAGTTTACCTTCAGAGAGAGCACTCACGTTTAAAGAGGAGGACGGAGAACACGACGCCCACAGCAAGGCCAGTCACTGTAAAAAGGAAGGGAAAAAAAAGAAAAGAAAGAAAGCATAAGTGGCGTGATTAAACTGATTGTGTCTGATCCAGAATAAAAACTGGCTGGCACAGATGTAAATCTGTTGTAATGAGGTCAGTGGGGTTCCTCTATTACGTTTGATGCGGGAGTTGGTAAATAACACAAGTTAGCAAGACGTCGCTCATTAGGGGAAAAAGAGAGGGAGAGAAAAGGATTCCAAGAACGAAAGAAAACAGTAAAAGGGGCGCAAGAGAGGGGGGAAAAGAGCTAAGAGGAGCAACAGCGGCATCCACGAGGCAGAGGGCAGGCAGCAGAGGTAAGAGGTCAGAGAGTGCACATGTACACAGGTGAGTAATGCCATTGACCCAACATGGTCAAGCAGAGGGTCGCTCAGGGGTGCAGAACTTGGCTCAGTTGTTAGAAGCACTCAGACCACAATGGGATCTCGAGGAGGAATGTGTTTGTGCGCTTAACTTCACCTCGCTGCAGGCCACACCACACCCAACAGCAGGCCAGCCAGCACAGAAAACACATAAAAAAAAACAGCCATTTGGGCCCCTCTGACTCTTAATTGGATTCAGGGAGCTATGCAGCATGACCGTTTTGCCTGAACCAGAACCCTCAGACTGTTTTCTATTACACGACGTACAAATGTCCAAACAAGACCACAAAAGCACCCGCACACCCTCATTATCAGTGCACATCAACAACAAATCACTGTCCTCTTCAGGCAAAGATTCAGTTAAACTTAAGGTTCTCCGTCTGTTGCAGCCTCCGTCTTTCTTTGCTCTTCAGCCAGAACATTTTTGAAGCCTCTTATTTTCCACTGACAGTAATATAATAAAAGCGTTGGCAAAATATGAGGGCAGATCAGCATCTCTTTTTGGCGTCAATTCTCTTTGTCTGGACATCTCTGAGGGGGACGGATTCTAATATAAACATTTGTGCTGGAGCAGAATGAAATGTATAACCCACAGGCCAGAAAACACTCAGTAGGTTTAGCCAGAAAACAAAGTCCAGAGCTGGTAATTGTATTGTTGGTTGTTATTTCAAGTATTTTCTGGAAATGGCATCAATAAAAGACATTTATTTTCAATCAGTCTGTCTTTTAAATTTAGTTAGAAATACAACTTTAGTCGCATAACTCTGGCAGATGTTTTTTGCTCAGCATTGCAATTTTTAAACTAATGATGTTTCTTAATGACATTATGTAGGATTTTAGGATTTGCACAGCTTGAACAAAACAGTTATTCCTCTGAAGTAACAAATCATTTTAATTAGATTTTTCAGATCTATTTTTAGCTATGCTGGCGGCATGGCTCTCGGGATGGCGAAGTTGATCTGCGTGGTTCCTAACTGAAATATCTCGACATCTGTTGGATGGGCTGCCATGAAATTTTGGACAGACATTTGTGGTACCCAAAGATGAAATCCTATTGACTGGCAGTTCTACCAATGTGACCATGAGGTTGACATTTATTCATGGTGTCCACACAAGAATGTGCAGTACCTCCAGTAATGCCCTGCCTTCTCATCTGGCACTATCATCAGGTTATAATTTCAAATTTTGTCCAATACTGTCCTTAAGACGAAGCACCTGCAAAACTCGTGATGCTCCCATTAGCCGCTGCTTTATTTTACATTGTGTGCTAGACTACAAATGCTAGCATGCTAAATGCCAAATTAAGATGGTGAACATGATAAACATTCTGCCTGTTGTGATTGAAAGCATGTTAGCATTGTGATGACCAGGTTATACTAAAAAGTAACTAGTTTATATGAGGTGTATTTGACCACAGGTGAAAAAGGTGATATTGTTTAGATACAGGGATAACAGAGCACACATTCAGACAGTCTCAACCAGCATTCATTCATTCATTATTACAGTATGGGAAATGGTCACCTTAATATTAGCATTTAGCTCAAAGCACACCTGTGAATAAATATCACACAATGAGACAAAACCTTACAATAGCGTGTCTTGATCAGAGCCATTTTGAGAAACAACACAACCAACTGGTTGTTAACACGAACAGATGAAGCGAAGACTTTTACAGGCCTGTTTTATTCTAATATTGCTCTTTAGTTCCTTAAACTTAATAGTGTTTCCAATAAACAGTGTTGCTCCCTGTTATGAAGAGGATATTAGCAGATTGTCTGCCTTCCTATAATCAGTGCACATGCAACTGCTTTTTCTTTCCCTTTATGAAGACATGTTGGATTTGACCTTTCTTGTGGTCTTTCCATTTTTATTATAGGCTAGTATACAGTAGCTCTGCTTCCTCCTTTGCTGTACAGTGTTGTGTAGCGTATGCAAAACTGTTATAATTGGACCTTTTTGCACCTCATATAAATAGAAGCGCCAGATACCAACATTTATTGGTATGGGCTTGTTTATGGTTATCATAAAATTAATCATTTACTGTATTAAACTATAAGGAGCCTTTAACACACTTACACAGTTCCACACAGAACGAGCTGCACAACATTTTCCTGGATGACAAAAGAAAGTTTGGACTAACAAAAAACCTGTTAAACAACCCCCTGAGCAGAACACATTGAAGAGTTTCTCTGCCCACTACAGACGCCTTGGCACTGCTGGCAGTTTGTGCTGAAAGAGCTCAAAGATGCTACGATGCAGATGTTTTTCCTCCCAGCAGGAAAAGATATTTTATTGTGCCGAGGTTGACGTCATTAAGTGTCTTTTGAGACAGATTGTTTACCGGTCTAAGTATTTGAGTGCTGGACCAACACTGTTCCAACTACAACAGATAAACTTTACAAAAAGACCCCCAAGGTGATCTGCATAACACTGAAATACCATGTTTCATCAGCTCCGACTGGTGGAGAGAAGGCCAGAGCCAGTGAAGGAAACCAAAACATATATTCATCTTAATTTCGCCTTCTTAGCGACAAATCCATACTTATATAACAGAACTGTTCACTAACAAGCATTGTTCTTTTGCCATGAAGTTTATAGCTAAAAAAATATTAAATTCAAATAAAAGAAAATGTTACAGATTTGGTGTTTTCTGTGTGAAAACTATGAAAAAGTCAACAGAGAGAAGAGAGACTTGCATTAATACTGGTCAGCTTGTTCTCATTCTGGTAATAATGGGCCAAATGTAGCAAAATATCTCAATTGTCATTTTAAATCTAGATATTATTTGTTTATCTGGGTTGTAGGGTGTTTGTTTGTTCCACACGTGCAAATGTGTTAGCTTGCCAATGCCTCTAGGAAAATAACTGTGATAAAAATGACGTAAGATTAATTTATTCCCAGATCAAAGCCTTACAACATTAAGACTGTACGTCCTCATAAAGCTAAAAAATCTGAAATGGCATTAAACACTGAACATTTGCTTCACTTGAGACTGTAATCTTTCAAAAACAGTCACTGTAGACTAGATAAAAAAATTGCAGTTTACTTTTGACTCGGAGAAACCAAGACAGGCCCGTGAAGGAGGAGGGGCTGTATAGCAGTTAAGTTATGAAGGTCACTATCTGTCAATTTGTGCACATTTACTTTTCTAAAACCAAAAATTAAAATTGCCATTCATGCTCATTCTCTCTGAAAGCTGAAATCCAACAAGATGTTAATGAGAACAACTAGTTTGTGACTCCAGTAAAACATGAACAGACAGCAGGACAGAACAGTAGATTAACAAGCTGTGACTGAGCTGAGTCATTGACTATTTTCACTCATAGATTTAACACTTTTGTGATGGTTTTGATGTGGAAAGACTGCAGTTTCTGACTCAATTGCTCAGGTGCTTCTGTATTTTTATACTCTGTATGTTTGCATTTACAAAGGTCTTTGAGACATTAGTTTAAAGTGATGGACTCCTCAGTGGGACCTTTGTGCTCTTGCTGGTATTTAACTGTAAAATACTGATTTAAGTTGTGGGGGTTTAAGGATGAAAGGGGAGGAGGGATGAGGTAGAAGAATAATCCTTTAACTCTCCACACTGCTAATCCATTTTGTTCAATACTCAGCACAGCCTGTTAATAAATCACAGTCTAGCTTGAACCTAAAGGCTGTTTCTCTTGCATTCGGGGACATTATTTAATTATAATGTCCCCGGTTAGATTTCTCCATTCAGAGGACAACTTCACTCTTGACCTCAGTAACCAGCATGGTCACACTACTGTCCCGCACAACCGCAGCCCGGGCCTGAACACAGCTCATTCATCAGGTGTAACACACGGCAGCAAACCCAAATGACGAAGTCAAATAAGTAAGTCACATTTATGAAGAGACATTAACCTGTTTTCACGGCTGTATCAGCAAGACAGCGGTCCCATTTCCGTCCGTGCACGTCCGCCATGTTTTCAGCTGTCAGGAAGCCTCAAAGTATCGCGAGAGAAACATGACGTCACATTAACTTCACTTTAATGCGCCTCTCTTTACAGTTTCTGTATTTTTATTTATATATGAATGTTTCTAGTATTTTTCACTTTTTAGGGGACTTTTAGGGAGTTAGTTATTTTTATTTTCTAATTCAGCTCTAAAAATATCATTTAGCTTAACCGAACAAAACGCTTTGATTTATTTTTCATTAAACCTGAAGATATAACTGTATATCTTCTTGTTTAGAAAGATACACCGGTAATTTACCGCATTTGATATGTATTGATTTATGTTGCTTGACTTTATTTCTTACTCTGACATTATTAATATAAAGTATTAATCATCTAGGTGGCCCATTTAAAACTGACTTGACAATGTTTCTTGCTGTTATTTTAGTGGGTTATATCTGACTATAATATATCTGACAATCTGATACAAATTATTTTTGTATTTTGTAACTTTTACATCAATATCATCGTTGTCAGTGCTGGTGGAACTGTACTCCACCCCACCCATATGCATACCGGTAGTATATGCACAGGAAATGATGCATGCATACATAAAGGCTGAAACAGAAAGCTCAGCTCCCATTTAATGCTACACAGGCAGTCATAGTATAATAGGAAATATCTTTAAAACACTCAGTTCATAGTAACATTAATTGTTTTGTGCATTGAAGCTGGATTTCTCTTCCTATTATGAAAGTCCCACAGACTAGATGTTGGAAGTCTAAGGCCTGCTTCCCACACAGTCAATAATACACAGATGTTTACAGGGGTTTACAGGGGTTTACAGGCAGGTTTCCCATTTACAAACAATTCAGGATGCCCACACAACTTTAGGGCAGAAAATGTCACAATAGCTTGGACATATTTAGGAATAAATTACAAATATTTATAAATCACAAGCAAATAAATACATGGAAGTACACTTGCATGGGTCACTTTTAACCCCTAAGAAATGGCTTACCTTTAAAGTGCCTCCCTAAAATGTAGCAGAAAAATAAAATCCCTCACATGCAATGCAGAACTGTTAACCATTAAACCAGTCACAGTAGCATCATAATCATATTAGCTGAGCATTTGCCACCCAAAGCCATGACTTTGCAGCTCTATCGAATCCCATTATGGCTATCACCAGTTCATCCCGAGCAGAGTTGGTGTTGATTATCAGTGTGATCAGCACTACTAGACATTATTTTACATTACACAGTCTCACTCAATTTGACTGTGACAAAGAATTACTGAACTACTAGTCACCACAGGTGTGGTCCAAATCATATTCATATTCAAAATTTATAAGAGGACAGCCAACCATATTCTGTGTTACTGAGACAGTCTGAATCTTTATTTTTTGGAGAACTTATAGAAGCAGGACACTCTGACAGCAGTGGGCAGCCCCTTCAGTGTCAGGCCACTTCACCTGTGCAATGTGCACAGCCAGCAGGATGGCTCGGCCAGTAGACCACACACACCAAAACTGACTACTCACCCATGTGCAATATATGATAGATGGTGCATAATATTGCTTCCCATGTGCAGCACAGTGCACTTAATATCCAGTGTTCCTATGTGCAATAGAGTGTAGTGTCATATCTTTTAGATTTATTGTGTAAATTAGTAAATTATAGTAATTGCGCTTCTATAACTGCTTTTTATTATTCTTATTTTATTATCCTTATATTTTTAATATATTTTTTATTTATGCCTTTTCTTGAGTTTTGCCTCTGCTGTCGCACTGTCTTCTTTGCTGCAGTGACACTGAGAATAACACGAATTATTAACTAATTATCATATCTTACATTCATATTTAATTCGTTTTTTTCTGAAACACTGTGTAAACATCATATTTACAGCACTTTCCAGTTTTCGGCGCATTTGTCTACCTACTGCCCCTCTCTGCCTGCACATTTACTGCACCACTCCTCTCTTTCCATACTTGGCAATGCCTCTCTCGCTCCGTCTTGATTGGCTGCGGCGGAGAAAGCCCGGAGTGACCCGGACATGTAACCGGGGCCTGTTCGTGTAGCTGCAGCCTCCTTCCTGTCGCCCGGTTGAGGAAGTGAATTTCGCTGACAGGGCTGGGTTCAGAGAGGGAGAGGCGAACAAAACATCTTCCGCGGGGGGACTTGAAAAGGAAAAAAAAACAAAAAACACAAGCAACAAGAGACGAGGAGAGGAGAGAGTCTTTGAAAGTGAAGCGTACAGTCACCGGTGAACCCGCGCTCCGCTGCCCCGCCGTAGACCTCCGCAGACGGCCGCAGACATGGTAAGGGCCGCTGGAGGGAGAGACGGGGGCTGCTAGGCTAGGCTAACGCTAGCTATAGGTGCTGGGTGGTAACCTGAGAGCAACAACAACAACAACATAAGGAGGGAGGGAGTGGGGGTGGGGGTGTCCATGGGTGCAAATCAGTAAATGGCGGCCGCGCATTTTGCTTAAACTCTTTGTAAAACTTGTCTGTAGCAGATATGGTTGATGTAGCTTCGCAGCTAAGCTAACAGCCGTTTGTCCCTGCTAGTTAGCTCGGAGCTAGCTGTGTTAGCCGCGGTACAAGCCCCGCAGGCGCAAAGTTAGCACAGGATGTTTTGGATTTGACACAAGTTTGAGGATACTATTAGTGAGGAGTCCTAATATAACTCACACGTACACGCACGCACACACACACACACAGAGTACCCCAGTCGTGCACCACACACGCACACTCAGGCTAAAATAGTCAAGCGCTGGATTGCTTGTTGCTAAAATAAGACTGCTTGCTCCTCCTGTTCCCGACCATGACAAGCTGTCAGCCTCAGTTTTTCCTGTCTTGGGAGTGTTTGGCTTAATATTTCCTCTGGGCAATGTTAAGATCTCCCTGTAAATTATACTAGATGTTATTGTGCAGTTATTGACTCTTATTAAGCATTTTCCCACCTCTTACTGCAGCTCTGCAGTAACATCCCTGTAATTGGACATGTATTTATGGTTGATACACAATAATATTTGACTTGAACTGGTCAGGTGTAATGGAGCACCATACTGAGCTTTCACACTGTTTATAGAAAGTTTTGTAGTGCTTCCATATGACTAAAACTGTCTTAGGCCTGAGTTTGGGCGAGCAGCTGGTTTCTCTCCTTAGTCGCCCACTCCCGAGGCCTCACCTCATCCATCCTGCTGGCTCGGCCTCGCCGCTCTCCCCTGACCCAGGGGGTTGTTGGTCTGAGCTGGTGTTTACACTGAGACAGGAGCAAAGGTAAACACTGTCAAGGAGTGCAGGTGTCCACCGGAGCAGACTGATTCATCAGCTGAGAGAGATTTTGAGACGACTCAGAGGACAGGAAATAGCCCAGGAGACATAACTACAGACTTCTGTTATGTTCAGGATCACCCTTAAGGAAAATGTTTATGGAAAGAGGGTCATCTACTTGATAACATATCAGTGTCTTTTGACCAGCCAGCAGATGAAGGAGTGTACTCTGTTAGGTTTCAGCTCCTAAGAGGAGTTAGTTCAGGGATAAACAAAGGCGGAGAGTTTCATCCAAAGGGGAGATGAATGAGGTGAAATCAACAAATAATGATTCATATGCTATTTGAAATGATCTCCAATACAACAGCTTTTTCATATCATTTTTGGATGAGCATTGCAAACTGTCATTCTTCATAACCACCTCTCTGTTTGTAAGGGTGGACATGAGTTCACTCAAATCGAGTCAGGAAAGATTTCTATCTCTGGGCCTTTATAACAATAGTAAAGTTTGTATCGATGAGTTGAAGATTACCAGTTTGTCTAGGTTAGTAACATCCATTTAATATTACTGACATGAAATTAATTAAAGTATTATAATATTTAATCATGATGAAATATATTTAGTCTGGTGTCTCACTGGAAGCTTGGGCAGATTAAGGTGACTTTGATGGTACTGTCTCATAATTATATTACCTGTCAAGGTTAGTGATAATGAAGTTTTGTCCCTCTGCTGCTACAGACCCACCTATATCGTACCACACATTCCCCAGAGTTTCATGTTGTGGCTGGTCTGTCTTCCCCTGCTCACTAATATCCTGCTGCTCACTGCATATTTTAAGGCAGAGAAACGCCCGAGGAGAGGCCACTCTATGCAGACCTGTCTGCTCCAAGTCTTCTGCTTCTGTCAGTATGAACAAGTTCTTCATTTAGTCCCAGCTGAAATGAAAAGTTGAATACTTTACATTTCATTGATCCTCAAAGTGCTGCACAACAAAAAACAATTACAGTATAAAAGTTTTTCTTTCTTTCTTTCTTTCTTTCTTTCTTTTTTAAGTAATGTTATCTGCGGGATACAACGAACAGGAATGTTGATCTGAGAGAGTTAAAAGATCCATCAATCTTTGTCTATTGGGAGGTTTGACCACATTGTAAGATGTGTTCACTTTTAAGTACATAGAAAAACAAGCCTCAGTAAACAGCTCAAACATATAACCAAAAAAGGAATTGGCTTCATTTAGTCTCAGGCTACACTGGAGAGTCTGAATTGATCTTGGGGTTGACGGTGATGACAGTGCAGTTTTCAGGGTTTGTTTATTACAGAGCGCACACACTTTACAGTATTTCTGACCCCTCTACAAAACCAACCTACAGTTCCTGCTTGATTTAATCTTGCTTCATATATAAAGAGTTGATTTTCCCAGTCCCTCGTAGACTAAAGAACACCCAACTGTCGTCTAGTAACTAGACTGAAACAGGTGAGATGCATCTGGATTAAACACATCATACATCTGCTTTGCAACTTAATTAATCAAAGCTTCACTTCATTTCAGGGAAAACAGAAAAAGTTTTTACAAGTGGGAAAAGGTGGAGACAGAAATGCTGTGTTCACGTGTGAAAGAAAAAAATCCAGGCTTAAGTTAGTTTTCTAATAACCTTTGTACACCTTTTACCTATTTCCTCTGAGAAACCTGATTGTGTACCTTCTGAACAATCATTTGTTCAGTTCATTTATCATACTGTAAATCTTTCCGCTTGTCCTTGTGCTTAAAACACAATGACAATGCTCACTGAGTTGGAAGGCAGTGAGGGATCACATACATCTCACTGCAGCACTGACACCTAATGGTTGGTCAGGTTGTCCGTGGAGAAGGGGGCGGGTTCAGACATTTCTTTACATAAGATGAGCTGAAATTTTCAAACATGCTTCACTCATGTCAACAACAGTGATGTCAGAGAAAGTGTTTTTGCTTTTGGACTCCCTCCACAGCCGAATTGAAGCAGAGGGCAAAGTTTTGAGGAAGTTATACTGGCACACATAAATAAGTTTAGAAAGCAAATTGTCTTTACTGCAGACTTTTAAAACCTATCCAAAGATAAAATCAGAGGCCTCACATTCACCTGTTTGAAGTTCACCTCGGTACAATCCATCCTTGTTGAAAATACCATCCTGTCATTAGCTGATAGCGATTGGGCGTCATATCAGCTTGTCCTTTGATAGCTGATGGATGATAACTGCACTGACATAGCTGATTTGGATATGGTCAGGTGTGCGGCATGCAATGCTCTTTGCAGTTCAACTATTAACTATTTGGAGGCCAATCTATTTAATCTCTAACAGTTTTTTTTTTTTTTGCTCAGCAAGTTCTCACATGACAAATCATGTGTGGTTCAGTCTATTGAGCTGGAAGTGTTGTGTCTGTAATCTCACAGCGAGTTTGCCTACAAGGTGTGAATATTTTCTGCACAGCAACTCCTCTCATACCCTCCTACAGAATGTAGCAGGCTTTTATCATTGTGCTAGTTTTGGAGACGTGAAGGAGCTGCCTTTTCCCCCCCTTTTGTGGAGAGGGTGCCAATGCTTATTCTTTGTCCAGTGCTTACATATATTTTCCTACATATCATTAGAGAACACACTTAGAGTAACTGCCAACTACTGAGCCAATTCAGTTTGAGAGTTATACTTTATAAATAACCTGGCTGTCATCATAACAGGGATTTTCTTATAAAGACAGGTACACAAAGTCTGTCTTACAAGTCTGCGCAAAAATATATTTCAAAGTTTATCTGTAAATGGTATGAAGCCACAGCAGTAAGAGTTACTCAAATCAGGTGTTTTTATCCTCTACATTTACAGTCAGATAAAAGTTGTTCCTGGACATTGTTTGCTTGTTCACAGGTGTAGAGGAACAGTAACGAGGAAGTGTTTTAGTAAACAGCAGTAACTCTGGAAGATACACTCTTGATTTGACTAACATACAGTTGAAAACAGATATTAACTTCAGATAGCACCGCAGAGATCACATGGAGACGCCTGCACTGGTGTTTTGTGTCCATGGATGAAGAAGTGTGGGAGCAGAGCTGGTGGGATGGGAAGATTTCGACTGAATTAGAAAAAAAGGTTCCCGGCATGAATATTGAAGTTCAAGTGAACTTGTCAATTAACAAGTGCAGTTTAGAGATTTTGCAAACCTGTGAAGACTGGATAAAGTTGAAGTATCATGGTAATATCAGTTCACTTGTGCTTTGATTACAATCTTCCAGTGATGTATAAAATTATTAAAATATGGTTGGTACTGAGCAATTTATATAAAAGGTGAGGAGCTCCAGAGTATAAACACTCACTGACAGCTGCTTTCAAGTAGTTAGAAGCCACTTAAATAACGATCCATTTTATAATTATGATGAACAGGGTAATTTGGTGTTCTTGCATACAGCACAGTCTGCTTGGTTCATACTTAAACTGCAGTAACAGCACAAAAAATGCTTAACTTAAGTTAAAAGTAATTTTTTGCCAATATAAAAATGTTGAGTTAGCAATTGTCTTTCATATATAATAATCAATATTTGACCTCAGTGGGTATTAACTGCCCATGTGAACACTTTAGATCTATATATACTTATGTCAGAATCAGAGTATTAGCAATGCTTTACACACAAACCTTTATTCATTTTAGTAACAACAAAGAACCTTAGTTTATTTAATCTTGTGTGGTATTATTTATTTGTCATTTTGGTATTTCTTTTCAAATGCCGCTCTATGATATGATGCCTCACAAATTGCTTGATATTTGTTATTGGCCAAAACAGTGTTAAATGTAACATTTAACAACATGCCACTGTGCAGTAATTAGCTGTATGTCATGGAAAGGATTTAGACTGTTGTGAAGCTTTTGAACTGAAATGTTTAATCTGATATTACAGTGTAATAAGTATTTGTCTCTGCTGGTTGTCTTTCAGAATGACCAGCAGCTGGACTGTGCCCTCGACCTGATGAGGCGTCTGCCTCCTCAGCAGATCGAGAAGAACCTCAGTGACCTCATTGACCTGGTGAGTGATTGTCTTTGTCCTGTCAGATCTCCTTACAGGTAAAACATACACAGGGTGTTGGCTAGGTCCCTTCAGACATGTTTCAATAAACGTGAACACAGTCATATCAGGCACAATTTGCTTGTTAGAAAGTAAAAAGTATGAGTACTTATCTATGTCTCACAGAAAAGTTCACTATCAGTACATGTGCAGTGGACATTTCAGGTTTTTCAGTTTCATGTTGGATCACAAGTGGCTTCCAAAGTATTTTTGCTGATACAAAATCATGCTTGTACAAACATGTCTTAAATAGAGATTTACAGTCAGTAGAAAAATCCCTGTTGTCATGTAGTATGCCAATATATGTTATCTGCTTTAAAACGTTTACCACATCAGGAATCAGCAACACTTTTGAGCGGAAGAGGACTTTATGGGAATAAAATAGATAACTCAGCAGTTCTAGTGTGAACTTGTGAATCAAACAAGTTTTCCGTCAGCGGTTCATCCACAGTTTACCCTGAAAGAAAATAAAAAGCATAATGACAGTTGAGACAAAGCTAAGTTGCTGACAGTGTTTATTTTGATTCCATTAACTTTGCTGAACGCATGCAAAACTATGTTTAAATTGCAATTGTAACACTTTATTGTGTGTGTACTTCTTTAGTGTTGAGTCACGCAGTAAACAGCTGTGTACAAATACTGTGAGAACTGTGCTCTGGTTTCTGTGTTGGGGTTGGTCTTCATCAGATCTGCAGTTTGTTTGGTTGCATGTGTGTGCATTTTTCTGCTATTGTGTGTCTGTGTATGTATGAGAGTGGGGCAGCCT
Organism: Amniataba percoides; assembly: GCA_037176925.1. Classification (NCBI taxonomy): domain Eukaryota; kingdom Metazoa; phylum Chordata; class Actinopteri; order Centrarchiformes; family Terapontidae; genus Amniataba; species Amniataba percoides. Next base: position 14,187,716 of record JBAJHX010000096.1, read on the forward strand.
CAGTGGTTTCGTCGCTCTCTCGGTTTGTTGTTCTGTACTATGCAAGTGCGACAGCTGCTGCACGTCACTTTGTCATCTCAGTAAGTGAAGCTATTTTCAGCATTTAATATGATGCAGTCATATTTGTGTACAGAACTGAAGTGAAAGCATAGTAGTGAGTCAAAGTTTATATATTCCCTTAAACCCTAAAAATAACTAAATTATTTGTCTTAAATCGTGTAGTTTTTTGCCCCACACTGCATTTTAACAGAGCATTGCCAACTGAGCTCAACAAATCAAGCTCAAGCAGGCACAAATCAAATCACACTTTCAGCGGTGTTCGCATGGCACCATGTTTTGTGGGTATACGCGTTCCTTTTCAGCTGGACCCCCACCTGCTCACCTTCCTCTTCCCTCACCTTTAACCTCTCTCCCCCAGGCATAGACTCTCCTCACCCATTTCACTGTGTCTGGTTATTAGTGATTATTATTGCAGCCGTCAATCACCTCTGCTGCCCGGCACTTTTTGGCTCCACCATCCACGATTCTGGATCACCTGAAATCACCTCGTTCTTTCCTGTTTGTCAAACATCTCTGCTCTCCATTTTCTCCCCCACCACACTCTTCCCACTGGTTTTAGTCTCCCCTCCTTCCCTTACCTCATCGAGTCTGGGCTGCCAGGTGTGTGTGTGTGTTGTGTGGTGTGGGTGCCTTTTCAGGAAAACAGGGCCTCTTTTGTGTCTATGCTCTGATGTATGAGGATATGGGGGCGGCGGGTGGGTGGGGTTCATGTCCGTCTGTGAGAAGTAATTTGTACCCCCTTATCCCCTAGATATTATGTTTCCTGTTGATTTATTTCCCCCAGCTTTATTCAGTAACCTCTGCTTATCGAGTGAAGCTGAAACTTGAGAGACAAGACGAGAAGTTTTTTTTTTTTTTGTTTGTTTTTTAAATCTAAAATGAAAAATCCGATACAAGCATACTTTTGCTTTTATGGTGCAGTCTGTTTTTACACAGTCCTGCAAGGTTTGCAGAGTTAACATCTCTTACAGGAAGTGTGAATTGACTCACTCTCAGGACGAATGCTTTTGATCAGGTGTCTGAGGAGCTGAGATGTGTTACAGACTTTTGCATAAGTTTCTGCAGCTGAGTGAATCCAAGTATCAGTGCTGTACAGAACGTTGTGTTCCCGTGTTGAGCTGATTGCCTCTGTGTTTGTGTTCAGGTGCCCAGTTTGTGTGAGGACCTCCTCTCTTCTGTGGACCAGCCCCTGAAGATTGCCCGGGACAAGGTGGTGGGAAAAGACTATCTGCTCTGTGATTACAACCGAGACGGCGACTCCTACAGGTCGAGTTTATAACTGCGCTTCAGTCAAGGACAAGGAGCTTTAACTGCACTGTGATCAGTTAATGTGGACATTAGGCTGCAGTTGGTGTCAGAAGCTGAATAAATTAAGATGGAGGAGGGTGTTTTCAAAGCTATTTGAACAAACATATCAGCAGCTTAATGTTTGAGCAGATAGCAGAGAAAGCAGTTGTTTGTGTAAAGCCAATGTATCAGTGTCGTCACAGTACATACAGACAAGCGCCTCTTTATAAAAAGATAATTGCAAGTTTACTTGTTGATCCCATGTCTGAGTAAATGCCTTTGTCACTGTGCCGAATTCTCACAACAGCAATCTTACTAGATCAAACCCAGTAATGACTTTCATACTTTAAATGTGGCACTCGTATGAATTCAAGGCAGCTGCAGAAGTAAAACATGCACAGAAATATGTTGTTCTTCTCTGCCTTCTAAGAAAGAAAAAAGTAAACCACATTCTGAACAAGAACATCTTTCTTGTGTCAGATCAGAAGAGAATTAGGGGAGAGCCTCCCTTGTCCTCACTATGGTTAACCAATGTTTCAGTAGCAAAATATTTAGAAATATGTCAGTGATTTTAGCTCATATGAGAACAACAACACTCTTCCTTGAACTTTTTAAACTCACTCTACTGCTTCTCCTCACGCACCAGGTGCCAAATATTGCTCAAGCATTGCATCATTTTCTGTGATTGCCTGATTCAAGCCATAAGGAACAGTAACTTAAGAAAAATCATGTCTCCATGAAGACAAAAAACAAATCATTTGAACAGATAGATGAAACCAGCAATGTTATTCCATGTCTGAGAAGGGAAAATGTCTGGGACAAAGTCTAGGTACAAAATGAAAGATAGTATAAAACTGAGTTAAATTCTGTTTAGAGACATTTGATGCTTGATATCAGACTTCATATAAACTGCCACAACATCTAAACATTAAGTTAGATGCATATTAACACTGACTTCTGTCATCATTTAACCCATCAGATCCCCATGGAGTAATAAGTATGAACCTCCCATTGAAGATGGTGCAATGCCTTCAGCTCGCCTGAGGAAACTTGAGGTTGAAGCCAATAATGCCTTTGACCAGTACAGAGACCTGTGAGTACCAGCAAAGCAATTTCATAAGGAGTTTTTAATAAAAGGTTTATGGTGCCCTCTTGAGACCTCTCATATCTGTGGGGTATTTTTTTAAAGGTACTTTGAGGGTGGTGTGTCCTCCGTGTACCTTTGGGACTTGGATCATGGCTTCGCTGGAGTTATTCTCATCAAGAAGGCTGGGGATGGATCCAAGAAGATCAAGGGGTGCTGGGACTCCATCCATGTGGTGGAGGTGCAGGTGAGAGTCCACCGAGATGAACTGGTTTGACATTAGAACTTGATTTCGCTCAGTCCTTTTCACACTGGTGAAAGAGAACAAACATGTTTCTGTGCAGGCAGGCAGCAAGTTTACTGATAGAGGCTTACGGGATAAAATATACATATGATTTTTACTTTTCGTTTTCAGAACTTCCATCCTAATTTACACATAAATTACAGTCACGATTTCCTGATTCAGCATTCGAAACAAAAATGTAGACGAATGTTAGACAGAATTAAACCTGTACAGCAGTGAGCCTGATGCCTCCATGTCCAGGATGTCATCAGTCACCTTGATTCAAAGCATCAGGAGACGCCAAAGACAAAACCTCTGCACCTCTGTACAACGTCCCAGTTTAATGTGGAGGATTGTGTCATTGCTTGCTGTGTTCATAGGAGAAGTCTAGCGGTCGTACTGCTCACTACAAACTCACCTCCACCGTCATGCTGTGGCTCCAGACAACCAAGACTGGCTCCGGCACCATGAACCTGGGTGGCAGCCTTACAAGACAGGTACAGCGTTGAACCGCACTACTGATGTGCAGCCCTTCTTTAGCCCTTTGGCCATGAACTCATTGTTTCATCTTTCCACAGATGGAAAAAGATGAGACGGTTGGAGAATCCTCACCTCACATCGCCAACATCGGCCGCCTCGTTGAGGTCTGTTTAACCACTGATATCTTGCTTGTTAAACTTCCTGCCTAAAGCATTGATTTTGGTAATTTGCAGTTTAAGAGACTGTAATGTGTTTTTTCCCCAAGAACAGGGTTCTGCTGATATTTCATGGAGCTTTGAGTGAGAGTACACATGAGTGTGTATCGAACATTGTAGACCCTTTGAATTGAAAATGTGGTCAACATGTGTACAATGAGCAGATATTAAGAGATCTGGTGGTTGACAGCTAGAAATGTGGTCTAAGAGGTCCTTGGTTAATGGCGATAAATTAAAATGAAATTAATGTAATGAAGTCAAGGATTGTGGCTTTTATTGTTGGAGCAGTTGATAATGACACAATGCAGTCATTGTGCTTTTCATGTTTTGCAGCTGAAAAGACTAAATTAAAACTTGAAGTTTAAGATTGCCTTTATTGTCATTTTAATGTTCTACATGATGTTCTGGGCTCTTATAGCAGTTATAGTACAAAGTTTGTCCGTAGTTGCCCATAGTGCAACTTCAAAGTGCAACAATACTGAAGACAAACTCCTTGTCACAGGAAATTAAAGGCAGGAATAATGTTAAAAGTCAACTGTGTTGTGGTTCTGATTCCAGGACATGGAGAACAAGATTCGCTCCACACTGAATGAAATCTACTTTGGCAAGACCAAGGACATCGTCAACGGCCTAAGGTAACACTTGTTTGGATGTTTGGAGCTATTCTCTCCTTTAACAGCATCTTCAGTCAGCAGGGTCAAAGGAACCAGAGTCTGTTTACTTCTGTTGACCTGTTCAACACATTTTCATTTTTCTCTTATCTGTCTTTTTAGTTTGTAATTTTTTTATCTGATCATTTTTTTAAAAAACCTTTGCTGGTCCTTTTTCAGTTGTATTCTCTCTGTATCCACTTCACCTTCTGCTGTTCCTACTCCTTCCTGTGTCTCTCTGTTCACCTTTTTTTTTCATAAAATTATTTTGATTTACTTTTGTATCCATTTCTGCTGCCATTCTTCTCAATGTCTGTCCTCCTGTCCACCCCTCTGTCATCTCCTCTCCCCCGCTGCTTCTCCTCTGTGCTCCAGATCTATTGAGTCTTTGCCTGATAACCAAAAGTATCGGCAGCTCCAGAAGGAGCTGTCGCAGGTCCTCACTCAGCGTCAGATCTTCATTGACTAGGGTTGGAGGTACATCCTGGCATGGAAAAGTGTGTTTGCTTGTGTGTGTAAATATTTTTGTGTACTGGTAAGTAGAAAATGGACAAACAGTCTGACATCGATGCTGTCAGAATACATCATTTTCTGTTATTATCAAGGGTAATTTAGGATGATACAGACCTGCAACATACTTTTCCATTATATTACATGCACCTCTCTTCAAGTCACTGAGATAGAAGCCCTTTCTTTAAAATAAAATGTTTCATATAGTTACCAATAAAGTGCATGCGTGCATTCGTACGAACATATTTGCATGCTCCTCAGAGTGCTGAGGACTGAGCAGCTGTGTAGGCATGTTGTGCAGGTTTTGTTTACATCAGAGTCTAACAGAGACTCTGTGAGGATGCAACACACTAACCATGTTGGAATATTCAAAGTAGTCTACGCCACTGATGTTTTGCAGTTTGTTGCCCTAATAAGGTTTCCTAAAACGGCGCGTTTATTCTCGGCGTATCAAAGACAAATATCTGAAAACAAAAAGTCTGAGTAACAGTATTTAAGTTTTTACCGCCTGCTGTTGTAAATGTAACATTGTAGAAAATGAAGTAAAGTTTTGTGGGTTTTGTATAGATTTGCTCATTGAAAATCATTAAGCCATAAAATAACTTTCACAAAGCAAAGCAAAATGTAAAGGGCTGTGAACACTTCTATAAGGCACTGTCAGATGGTAAAGCACGATTCAACTGCATGACAACAAATAACAGTAACATTAATGTTCCTTGTGTACAGGTTTGGTGTGCGATAATAATTCTTACCATTTTGTCCCCACAGAAGGAGAATTTGACTGATGTTTGCATAACTAATACTTTCCTGTTTTTTTTTTTTCTCGCTGTTGAAGTTTTTATATTTGATTATTCACACACTGATTGTCTCTCCTCTGTTTGTGTCCTCTCCTTCCTCACAGGAGTGTTAATCCTCTGGCTGACAAGTCAAAGCAGGAGGCTCTGAAGAACGACCTGATGGAGGCACTCAAACGCAAACATAACGGCTAGAGATGCTACTGTTGTTTTGTTTTGTTTTTTTTCTTCTCTCTCTCTCTCTCTCTCTCTCTCTCTCTGCCTCATCTCTGCCATCTTTTCTCTGTTTCTTTACGTCTCTCCCTCCATGCCTGTTTCAGTGCTGCACTCTTGTTTACTTGTGGAAAACCGAAAAAAGGAGAAAACGCTTAGCTTTTATTTGTTTTTTTTTGTTTTGTTTTTTTTCTGTCGGTTTCATTTTCATGCATCTCATCTGCCATGAAGCCATTCACTCACGCTCCCTCTGTCTCTTTTCTCTCTGTCCTTTCTCTCCCAAGTTATGAATATAATGATAGTATTACCACAGTTAATGATAATCTTACAGTGTGAGGGTCATTGTAGTAATAATCCCTGACGTTCTCACAGCTGACGTGTCCTCGGTCACTTTTAAAAGGCCGATTTTGGCCCTGCTCTTCCTCTGCGATGAGGAAACGGACTCGGACTGTGCTGTAGGTGGTGTAGGCTCGGCGGGGCTGTCATTATTACGGACATCAAATTTATCTCTTGCACCTATTTTTGTCTACGATCCCCCCTCCCCTGATATATTTGTATGAAATACTGTCCGTGTATAACTGTCATTACTCTGGGCGTTGTAAGCAGTGTGAGCACGAGGGCGAAGGTTTCTCTGTCCACATGCATGTGAGCCTGTGTGGGAGCACGGGGCCGCACCGAGTGGAAATGTAGACTTATCAAACATGGGGATGGACTGTTATAATCACCGGGTGATTGCACCCACGTCGTCAACCCAACCCCCTACACTGTGTATAACATGACAGTCTGCCTCCCCCCTTCCTTTGCTCTGCTTATTCAACCTTTCTCTCTCCTCACCTACTATTGTCTTTGTTGGGGGTCACAGTTTGTCTTTGTGTTTCAGTGGAAACCTTTGACTGTTTCCATTTTGGAGGGGAATCTTTTGTTGTATTTTTGTTTTTGTTTTGTAAAGCTTATGATTCATATTGTATTAGAGCCTCCAGCAACAATAAAAACAGTAAAAAGCTACTGTGCTTATTCTTTTTATTTCTTATTAATCTAAAACACTGCTGCTCGTAAGGTTAGGTATTTCTATGCAGTATTTAGTGCTTTAATAAATGGCTCTAATGTAGTTGTATTCAGATATGAGTGTTCGAGTGAAATCACCCATTAGCAGTATAGATAAACATATAACAAATGATAACACTGTTAAACACTTATAATATGAAATGTTTTATACAAGTAATAATTGTTGGCAGTTTTTTGTTAATAATCACTTAAACTAAACTTAAATTGCCATATATGTTTGAGTACATTATATTGTGATATAAGCCATTCATTAAATGTTTTATGGTTAAGGTGCTGCCTAAAGAACATAACTTAACATTAGTTGTCAACTTGTTTGTTTTTTCTGTTGAATAAATTTGAATTTATGAGACAGTTTAATTAAGATTAAAACATACTTGCTGTGAGGTAAAGGTTAAGTCACATGACAAAAGGTTCACTATCTTAGTTTACTGTGTATGCATACAAATATCTGATGATTTTTCCTTTTACAGTGGAGAAATAAACAGTTTAGCACTCTGTAGTAAACAAACTGTCAAACAGTTGTGGAAACTAATCAGATTTATAGGCTGTATGTTATTTTGCTGACAGTCTGACCATCTGCAGATTAGAAATGTTGCTAATTCAATCTAGAAAAGGCCCACTTTTGTTGAGTTCTTGTTGTAATTAAGTAACTTAAGATACATCCACATATATTTCTCTAGGCTGTCCTGTGTTGTCTTTAAAGGTGAAGCCAAGTAAAATGTCAGCCATATTTCTCATCTTGCACCAAAAATAGCTTCCCTAAACTCTGATGACGACCCAAAGTCTTTGTAATGGTCTTATTTGCTTTTATTACATTTGGATGAGATTAAAAGGAGGGAAATCAAAGTCAAGTCAAATCCATTTATGTAGCCCAATTTCACAAACCATAATCTGGCTCAAGGGGCTCTTAGGGATTATAGTAAAAAGCACATCTAAATAACATTTTATTTCTCTGTCATACTTTGATTCATGTAAACTAATCTTTAAATGACTAAACTGGCCAGATTCCTCTGCTGCTTTTCATTTTAGTCACATCACTATGATTTATTTAACATATTCATTTTTTGACCTCTGGGCTTCTTTTTTTAACCCTCATGCAGCTAATTTTTCTATGTCTTTGAAACAGGCTGTTCTCAAGGTCAAGAATGAACTTCAAACCTCGGCTTTTAAGCCACAAAGCCTTTAAAGTGCTGAGAAAAAAAGACTCCATCTGCTAATGAAGATTATGTGATACGATCAACAGCTCGAGAGCAGCTGGACCGCGTGACATTGTTCTCTCACGGCTGTCAGTTATGTTTCCACAGTGAGACCAGACCCAGTCAAGTGGGTTTATTGTTAACAGGGGAGCCGCATTCATTCATGCAACACAACATCTGCATTTCTTCAAAGTGTCATCGTGGATATCCTGTGGTGGGGTGATGAGCGGCATGAAGGAGGGGCGGCCTCCTCTCAAACTGTGTGACTGCACTTTGTCCACTGGGTGTCAGTGACATCCAGCACATCAGCTGAGCTCCAAGTTTTTCCACCACTGGTCTGTTCTCAATCTGCTGTATTCTGCAAGCTCCTTCCTCTCAGTTGATCCGGTGTTGATGATCTGCAAAAAATGACTGAGGTAATGACTTCTCAACACCCCCAAACTGAGGTCGAGGGTCACCTCATGTGATCCACCAGTGTACATTTTTACTTTATGACCCTTCCTTTCAAACAGGATTTGGATGATAATGATTAAAACCATGAATCCAAAACTGTCGGATCTAAAAAAAAAACAAAAAAAACAGCCCCTGAAAACAAATGAATAAAACTGAATTTGAACCTCTGTCCTCTATTGGCAGATTTTTTTGAACAATGTGCAGCCAGTGAATGAACAACTCTGAGTGGGTTAAACTCTCAAAACCTAAAGTCTGAAGAATGCCTCCTGGTTAATGAGTAAACTCATGTTGGAGGTGAGTGCTGGATGCAGAGGTGAACACACGTTTGTCTCTGATGGAGTCGCAGTGCTGTTTGCTGTTTAGGTGCTTTTTACTCTTTAGACACTTTAGACTCTTTAACTTCTGCTAAAGAAAACAAACAAATGTGAAGATAAAGCTGCCTGTTCCTGTCAGGCCATCGGTGGTTATGCAAGTGCTATTCAAAGTGGTTAAAAAAAAATAGAAAAATAGAGATATTTCAATACACTGCTGTCAAGTGAATTAATGAAAGTTGTTGTTTTCTGTTAATAAATGAAGCTTTTAGACGGTCTCCATTTATCTCCAGTGGCAAGTCCTCAGACCCCTAACAGAGCTGTTTTCCTCTCTCTCTCTCTCTCTCTCTCACACACACACACACACACACACACACACACACAGGCAGGTTTATGATAATGAGGAGCCTCAAGGCGCAGGGGGAGGAGGAGGAGGAGGAGGAGGGGACCTTTTTTTTCACCATTCAAGCGGAGTTGCGCGGACGGAGCGGAGGTGCTGCTGCTGCTCCCGCTGCTGTTACCGGCGTGTGTGAGCGAGTGTGTGTGTGTGTGTGAGAGAGAGAAAGAAGAAGAGCCAAGGATACTGCGGGTTTACCTTCTTCAGACCCGAGCGGAGAGACCGGAGAGCAGCGCACCCGCCGAGAGCATGGCTCCTGTGCAACAAAGGGAAACTCGCGGGCGGAAAGTTTAAAGGACGAGGAGCTGCGGACCCCCCCCCCCCCTCCACGACCCGGCTGAACACGATGCGCGTCGTTACATGGGACTTGTTGTTGTTGTTGTTGACGTGCGGGCTGGTTTCTCGCGCGCGCTGTTTCACGGTGCACATCAGTGAGGATGCGGGCACGCGGGCGGCGGTGGCCGGCGTGCCGCGGAGCGCGCGCTGCGTCCTGGATCAGGTCCTCGCGCCCAAGTTCGCGCGGCGATTCCTGGAGACGGACGCGGCGGCGGGCGCCGTGTTCGTGTCGGGCTCCGTGAAGTGCGCCCCGCTGCGCTCCAACCCCTTCACGCTGCTCACGGTGGCGGACTGCGGCGGCTCCGGACACCGACACCTCCTCACCGGGCTGCACGACGTCCACGTGCACGGCAGGAACTGCTCCGGCAGGCGCAGAAGGAGACCTGAGTGGGACATGGAGGTCCTCACCCTGCTAAAGCCCCGCGGCCACCGCAGCTCGGAGTGCCACCGTCCCGGCTCCGCTCTGTTTGCAGTGGGGGGTCTGCTCCCAGGGGCCCCCGTCCGCTGCAAAGTCGCCAACAACAGAGACTTTTACTTCTCTGAGGGGGGCCTGTTTGTGTCCCAGACGCTGTGCTGGACTCGGGACACGCTCCTAGAGCTGGACCTGCTCTGCGATGTGCTCTCAGGGACCGGAGCGAGCGCCTCCGTCAGCCCCGTCTCCGTCCACTGGCGTGTGGGTCAGGGGCCCTTCAGGCAGGACCACCTGGAGGAGCTGCTGGAAAAAGCAGCTCAGTCTGATTCAGGCATCGTGAGCAGGAGGAGGAGGAGAAGCGTCAACAGCAGCCCCCAGTTCCAGCCCCCGATGTACCAAGTGTCCGTGGCTGAGAACAAGCCAGCCGGGACACCTGTAGTTGTCCTGAAGGCGGTGGACGTGGACGAGGGCGAGGCTGGCAGGCTGGAGTATTTCATAGAGGCTCTCTTCGACAGCCGCTCCAACAGCCTCTTTGCTGTGGACCCGGCCAACGGTGCCGTGTCCACGGTCGAAGTGCTGGACCGGGAGACGAAAGACACCCACGTGTTCCGTGTGACCGCAGTCGACCACGGCACGCCGCGCCGCACAGCCATGGCCACCCTCACCATCACAGTCAGTGACACTAACGATCACGACCCCGTGTTTGAGCAGCAGGACTATAAGGAGAGCATCAGGGAGAATCTAGAAATAGGCTACGAGGTTTTAACTGTGAGGGCCACAGACGGGGACGCACCTGTTAATGGTAACATCCTCTACCGCATCATCAACAGTAACGGGACCAACAACGTGTTTGAGATTGACTCCAGGTCGGGCGTAATCCGCACCAGAGGTCTGGTGGACAGAGAGGAGGTGGAGGCCTATATGCTGTTAGTTGAGGCAAATGACCAAGGTCGTGACCCCGGGCCCCGCAGCGCCACAGCCACCGTTCACATTGTGGTTGAGGATGACAACGATAATGCTCCCCAGTTCAGTGAGAAGCGCTACGTGGTCCAGGTGCCCGAGGACATGGCCCCAAATGCTGAGATCCTGCGGGTCACTGCCACGGATCAGGACAGAGGGAGCAACGCTGTCGTCCACTTCAGCATCATGAGTGGAAACACCAGGGGACAGTTTTACATCGACGCTCAGACGGGACAGATGGACCTGGTGAGTCACCTGGATTACGAGGCGAACAAAGAATACACCCTGAGAATCAGAGCTCAGGATGGAGGACGCCCCCCGCTGTCAAACATCAGCGGCCTGGTCACAGTGCAGGTGCTGGATGTCAACGACAATGCCCCCATTTTCGTCAGCACCCCATTCCAGGCTACTGTGTTAGAGAACGTGCCGCTGGGTTACTCCATCATCCACATCCAAGCAGTGGACGCAGACTCTGGAGACAACTCCAAGCTGGAGTACAGCCTCACTGAGACCACACCAAACTTCCCTTTCACCATCAACAACAGCACAGGCTGGATTGTAGTGGCGGCTGAGCTTGACAGAGAGAGTGTTGATTTTTACAACTTTGGCGTGCAGGCCAGAGATCACGGCTACCCCGTCATGTCCTCCTCTGCCAGCATCAGCATGACGATTCTGGACGTCAACGACAACAATCCTGAATTCACTCAGAAGGCTTATTACATGCGACTGAATGAGGACGCAGCTGTGGGGACCAGCGTGGTGACGGTGTCAGCTGTGGACCAGGACATCAACAGCGTGGTGACCTATCAGATATCCAGCGGAAACACCCGAAACAGATTCTCCATCACCAGTCAGAGTGGAGGGGGGCTCATTACACTGGCGCTGCCTTTAGACTACAAACTAGAGCGCCAGTACGTCCTCACTGTCACTGCAAGTGATGGCACCCTATTCGACACCGCCAAAGTGTTTGTTAATGTCACCGACGCCAACACACACCGGCCCGTGTTTCAGAGCTCGCATTACACCGTCAACATCAACGAGGACAGGCCCACTGGCACCACCGTCGTGGTAATAAGTGCCACAGATGAAGATACAGGTGAGAATGCACGCATCACCTACTTTATGGACGACAGCATCCCTCAGTTTGACATCGACCCAGACACCGGAGCTGTCACCACACAGATGGAGCTGGACTATGAGGACCAGGTTTCCTACACACTAGCCATCACTGCTCGGGATAACGGCATCCCACAGAAGTCTGACACCACTTACCTGGAGATACTGGTGAATGACGTCAATGACAACTCCCCCCGCTTCCTCAGAGACCACTACGTGGGCTCCGTCATGGAGGACGTGCCCGTCTTCACCAGCGTGGTCCAGGTTTCTGCCACCGATCGAGACTCCGGGCTCAACGGCCGAGTCTTCTACACCTTCCAGGGCGGGGAGGATGGCGATGGGGATTTCATAATCGAATCCACCTCCGGCATTGTTCGCACACTGCGTAGATTAGACAGAGAAAATGTGCCTGTTTACAACCTGCAGGCTTTCGCTGTAGATAAAGGTGTTCCTGCTCTGAAAACACCAGTAAACATCCAGGTGACAATCCTGGATGTCAATGACAACCCCCCTGTGTTTGAGAAAGACGAGTTTGACATTATGGTGGAGGAAAACAGCCCCATCGGTGTTGTGGTGGCAGTCATATCTGCCACTGATCCGGATGAAGGCAGTAACGCACAGATCATGTACCAGATCGTGGAAGGAAACATCCCAGAGGTGTTCCAGCTGGACATCTTCTCTGGAGAACTGACTGCACTGATAGACCTGGACTATGAGGTGAGGTCTGAGTATGTCATCGTGGTCCAGGCCACCTCAGCCCCCCTGGTCAGCCGAGCCACGGTCCACATCAAACTTGTAGACAAGAATGACAACGTGCCCCAGCTCAAAAACTTCCAGATCATCTTCAACAACTACGTGACAGAGAAATCAAGCAGCTTCCCGACAGGAGTGATCGGACGCATCCCTGCACATGACCCAGATGTCTCAGACCAGCTCCACTACAGCTTCGAGATGGGAAACGAGCTGAACCTAGTCCTCCTGAACCAAAGCACAGGAGAGATCCAGCTGAGCCCGGCCCTGGATAACAACAGGCCCCTGGAGGCCTCCATGAGGATCTCAGTGTCAGGTGAGACTGTCAGATAACTCTCTGTAATGCAGGCTTGGCCCAGTGAATGGGAAATAGTGCGGTGAGAAGAGAACAGCCTCTCTGATTTGTATTCCTGCTCTATTTCCATTAACATGTTATGTCCCTTTATTTACATTTTCGCTCCACTTCACCGGATAATGGAAGTGATGATGACTTAAGTATGTCTTTCTTGGCTCTAGTGTTCCAGTTTGATTTCCCTGTAATAGAAATATTCATGAAGGAGGATTAATATGCTGCAGGATATTTGTAAGCCAGAGAAAAATCACTCTGTGACAGTAACAAGTCACAAAAGATGTGTTTAAGCATTTCAATTCTTTGTGGTAAATTGTTCCATTTGGTTAATGCAGGGGGAGGCCTCTGTAATTTTTTCGACTCCTCATTACGGAGCTTTTTTGTTTTCACAGGCCTGATTTAGCTCCGTCTATTGTAGAGATTTAAATAGCTGTTTGCCTGAGCACGTCTGCATCCTGTGGGAGCTGCACTCCAGTGGGCAGACTGATCATGCCCAATAATTGCCCATCATACACCCTCTTCCCACATACAATGAAAGACCTAATTCAATTATGGTCTATTTCTATAGTTTGTTTCGAGTCAGAATTAGGAGTCGATGTTCTGTAAGTGTTGTTTTGTTTGACTGGCTTGTTATTTCTCATTATAATTTGACATAAAGGCTGAAATGAGCCTCAGTGTGTTTCAGGCTGCTGGTTCGGTGGTGTCTTTAAAGACAGCTGATTACAAGAGTTGCTTGAGATGTAAATCAACGTTTGGTTCACTATTATGAAGTTTCACTTCGTGGTAATAAGGTTGATGTAGATCCTAAACAAAACTGACAATCGTCTGCTGCTCATGCTCACTGCTGGTGTTGTCTTTCCTGACCTGCATGTCTTAAACTGCCTGCTCCTTCTACCATTTAATTTTGCATGCCTGCACAAATTACAGAGTTTTATGTGCTCCACAAATGTGACTGAACTTGAATTGCACCCACAGAGGGTTGGCTGGGGTGGGGGTTTGTGTGTGTGCTGTTTTTTCCCCTCTGTTAGAGCTTATTTGACGCAGTGAGATTTTCTGTAAATATGCCTTCTCTTTGACCTTGGCACAACCTAAGAGTGTAAGCAGTATCAGGGAACGTTATTAAGAGATTGGACATCAGGGTTTAATGTGAAATCAGATACTTAACTAGAACAGTGAGGATTATGGCTGGCAGGAACCATTAGTTTCTTTGATTTGACTGAATAAGACAGTGGAAGTGTCGATTCAGGGGCTGACAGCTTCGAGTGCTTTCATATTTGTTGATGAGCTGACACAGAATAGCAGGTACTGTATGGTTAGAGTGGGCAGTCGTTATAATGGATCAGAGCTGAGCTTTGCCCCTCTGGAGAACAATGGTGAGCTGTCGATTCAGGGGCAGGCGCTAGAGCTCATACCGGGCTGCAGATAGGGGCAACAGCTGTGACTCCACCAAGGACCAATTAGAGGCTGTGTCTCCCCAGCGCGTCCTGCACCTGCTGGGGTTTATGTGTCAGCACCCCTGCAGGAGACAGAGGGAGACAGGAGGGACGGGTGGGGTGTGTGTGTGTGTGTGTGTGTGTGTGTGTGTGGAGGGGGGGGTGCAGGGTTACGTTTCAGTTGTGTAAACTGGGAGCAAATACAGTCGTACTGTAACAGAGCAAGAAAAGTCATTAGCCAGAGAGTGCTGGAGGAGGAGATGGGGTAAGAAGATGAGCTCCACCAATAGATGCCGCTGACCCCAATTTTCAAAAGCTTCTCCCTCCAGGGACCTCCCAAGTCTTCCCATTATCTTTCTCTTTATGCCGGCGTTTAAGAGGCCCCATATGATGGACGATTTTTGATGGGCTCTTTTGTATGTTGTTGGACTGTGATTAACATCGTTTCTGAGCACCGCTCTTCACAGTGAAATAGATGTAACGGCTCTAATGTAGCTACACTTTGCTTCCAGTGTAATGTGTTTCCTATGCAGTAGCTTTGGGAAGGTAACCTTTAAATAATCCACAGATTATGATGATCCTTCTTAAAGTTGAAATCAGGAATGTAATCCATTGCTTTGCCTCAACTCCCTGAAGTGCAGTAACTACTTTTCTCTTAAAACTGATATATAAGGATATGATATAAAATGATTAACTTCAGTATGGTATTTAAATGAGAATTTCTGTAATTACCTGCCAACAATATTACTGTATACAGCATGTGATTATAATCTGCGTAATCCAAAGGGACTTTACAAACAAAATCCAAATTATCAACAAGTCTGTTTTTTCATCATTTTTATTTTCATTAATTATATCTCATTTTAAAGCAAGTAATTTAATCTTGGTAGTCTGGTAGGGGTATGAGGATTGATATTAACGTAAATTTATTTTTAAACACGACCTATGTGTTTTGTATGTAATATCAACTGAGATTATGTTTTCCTTTTATAATTCTTGGAGAAACTTTTCAATTCCATATGCTAAACTTTTTCCATCTCTTGATCTTTTTAAGCAGTTATATGTGTAT
The DNA here is from genome assembly GCA_037176925.1 of Amniataba percoides. Classification (NCBI taxonomy): domain Eukaryota; kingdom Metazoa; phylum Chordata; class Actinopteri; order Centrarchiformes; family Terapontidae; genus Amniataba; species Amniataba percoides. The sequence goes on from JBAJHX010000096.1 coordinate 14,203,139, forward strand.
GTTGTATTTTATCAGTCACACAATGCCAATGTACCATAAAGATGGCAACCACAGTTTAAAAACCACATTTGAAGCGGTGCAGCCTTTTAAATGAACTCGAAAGTATACACTCATTTTAACTGAATATAGTCTCAAGGCCACTGTATACAGCAGTTTGCCGCTGAGGTCAACAAACACACAAAAAACACAGTTTATTACAGTAAGTCACAAAATGAATCCCTGCAATCTTTGCAACAAAACCCTGTACATAAATTGAAAAGTCACTTTTTTATGGTGAATCTATTTAAATCTGTGTTATAAGATTAAACAACAAACTAAATAGTTTGACTGATGTTCTTCAACAGAAAATATTTCTCTTCAGATTGATTCTCTGATCATTCAAAACCATAAGCAGGCACTTAAAAGCACAAAAGGCAGCCTTGTAACCTGCAGAGGTTGCTGCTTGCTGCGTGTTGGCTGTGTGCGCTGGCATACATTTTATGATTAAAACCATTTAATTATGTTAGCCAGTTAAGGTGTCAGATTTACAGCAGCGGTGTGGAGGCGTTCAGTCTGCCTCTGTACTCAAAGGGGGAAGCAGACTGATAAGCTCATAATAAGATGTTGTGTGAAGTAATTGGTGTTGTACTGAAACAGATTTCACGTATTCTCATGAATCTGTTGAATTAGAACTCACATCTCTGCCACGCTGAGCACAAATCAGATATGGTGATGATATTCGTCATGTGTCAGTTCTGCGTTATGAGGAGACTTTGAGGTCTGGTTGCGGAGTCAGAGGCTGGTTGTCGTCTGTGGGATTAGATTCGCTGCATCTGTATCCTGGGATCTGTCAGACCAGTGTTGACATACTCGGGCGCTGATCTACTGTTCCCAGGCAAGCGTGAGCCTGCATAAATAGGTGTTTGCAGTCCCCCCTCCCCGCTTTTCTTTCATTCTTAAAATCCTGTTAATTTCCCTATAGAAAGGATAGCTAATCCTTTATTATCCCTCATTTTCGAGTGTGTTATTATGCTTGGTAGCTTGAATATGACACCAATTTGTTGTCTCTGTTGTAGTTTTGCCACTTTCCCCTGAGATAAATAAAGCATTTACATTCTGATGTGTCGATTCCTCGACATCTCTTCCTCTACGAAGTGACTCTGTGGGAGTGACACACTTGAATCTGAACCTCCTGTGTGGCAAATATTCAGTGTACGTTATCTCAGCTGGGGCATCAGGACACTTTGCCCTTGATTTAATCGCGCTCTGTGTCCAAGCCAACGTATTGCCCTCGTGCTCACTTTGCAAATGCCAATGCAGAGACTGAACGGACAAACACGCCTCCACTGCTAATGACGCCAATTTGATTCAGCTCACATCACACTGCTGGTTGTACAGATGCTCAAATTACGTGGTGGACAGCAGATATTTTTCTCTGCCTGGTCAGTGTCAGTGTGAGACCCCTTTTTTAAGTCTGAAGTGGCTGCGGATGCTCGAAGGTTTAACTACGTCGCTGTCGAACTTGTCTGAGCCAAACCTGTTGGCATTTAGCCCGACTGACCTAATACGCATATATATATATACAAAGTTTATTTAGATTTACATTATTTGGTCCTTTCATACCTCGTTTTAAACATTTAGATGTTCACTTTTCACACATGATAACTTTTTATACAGGAATAGATGTCAGTATTTCACGTTGTTAAAAGTGTTTATTGTCTTAGAGCTTCTTTGCTCCTGCCCCTCTTCGTGCTTGCATAAGATAATAAAAGACTGGAATTTTAATGGGGGAGACTCGCTGCTCTGTCACATATTGTGCAAGTAAGAACGGAGACATTCACGGCTGTCATAATTTCATTATAATCTATTAAACCTTTAAGCCGTCTGTGGAGGGACTTTCTCAGGGGTTCATCTTCTGTAACACTACCCCATCAAGCTGCACAAATCTGCTGTATTTGTGTGTGTGTGTGTGTGTGTGTGTGTGTGTGTGTGTGTGTGTGTGGCCTCTAACAGCTGGACCACTCTGATTGCCTCTCTCCTCGCCGTCCTGTAATTATTTCACTCAAGCAGTGCCCACCTTGGATTTCTGTGTTCTTTATGGTTGATGAAATTCAGTTTGCCGCGCGCTTGAATCACAGGGCTCAAAGTCACATCTTGCGAACGCGTCGCCCCGTGTTTCGGGCGCCCGGAGTCATCAAGTAATGCGTCCCTTTCATTCGTTGTGCCTCCCTCGCCCTCCCTGGACGGCGTTAGTCACACTCGCAGGCCTGCTTGGAATTTTGTAGCTCTGTTTCTCTTTTCTTTCTCCCTTTAACGCCACCTATCACCTTGATCCTGTTTCTCTTTCCCTCTTTTTGTTTGCCTGTCACCAATCCCCATTTTTCTCCTATCTGCCCAGGTCTATAGCTCTAACCCCTGCAACCTCCGCTGTTCCCTCCCATCATTTCAAGCTCCTCCACCCTCCCTCTTTACTCCCATACTTACACCTCCCCCCCCCCTCTGTCTCTCCCTCCTTTGACTGTTGTCCCCCCCCCCACACCCACCCCTCACTCTCCCCTGTGAAAGGAAGAATGCCTAAGAGAAATGCTTTGTTGAGCACCCAGTTGTCATGGTGAACCCAGCAATGCCTGAGAAATTCCTTGTGGGTGGGGACGAGGGGTAAGGTCCCTTTTGTGGAGCGAAGATTGGGGGGAGGGGAGGCACATAAAGTTCTAAAGAGCAACTGTCCCCCTCTCCCTCTTTCCAGTGAGGCATGTAAGGCTTTCTTTGGACCTGTAATGCTCCGGGACACACTGACCTGTCCCGCCTGACCTGTAAACGTTTTTTACAGGACACGTAGCGGGTCGGGCTGGCACCTGACTGCAGATATAAACTTTTTGTTTGCTTAGGATCAGGTCTAGTCTTGCATGTGACAGACTTCAGAGGCACCGAGAGCTTAAAGCCCCGGCGGAGATATGATAGTGTCGCCAATTTAAGCCCTTTGATTTGTGACACAGATGCACTCAGAGGGTTTCCGATTTCTTGCCACCAGCTTGTTTTTTCAGTCGCAGAACATCCTCCTGCGGGCCTTGCTCCTCTACGCTCGGCCGCGCTGAAGGTCTGGAGGTGGGGCGGGGTGGGGTGAGGGTGTAGGTGAGGAGGGGGGAGGATGACATCATCTGTGTATTAGGAGGGGAAATCGTGTTTGGGATTAGGGCTGGTGCATCACTGGGGTGAGACCTTGTGGTGCTTGCATATATCTCCGCGTTGTCCTGCATTGTCCTCGCCATCCCAGCAGACAATGGGAGTTTGCTCTGTCTGGGGCTGCCCCCCCTCCTCCACCCCCCATCCTTGTCTTTTTGTCCACTTGTTTTCCCCGGTGCTGCTGTCTTCTCGGCAGCGTCACTGGGCCTGCTGTTCATCCATGAATTATCCCATTTACTGTAAAGTCTGATGCAGCTTTTTCAAACCTTCCTTTCACTGACTGAGCACATGTATTTATAAATGTAAAGACCTAATACAGTGATACCCAGCCATTGTTACTGGAGAGACTGTGGTGTAGCTCCTTACAAATTTGAAAAAACAGAGATTGGGATTTAATATAGAAATGTACCCACACATGGAGTCGGCTATAACACAAGGTGCTGTGATTGAGAGCAAACTAGTTACCAAAAGCAAGAGGGAAAAAACTAAACAGTTAGTAAAAAGATAGAGGATAAATGTTTAAAATAGCTCCAAGTACTGGATAAATACTTCAAACAGTTGGCTAAAAGTGATGTATAAATTCTGTATAAGCTAAAAAAAATGTTTCTGTAAATGTTTCTGGTGACCAAAAGTCATGAATAAGTAGTTAAACAGTTAGATCAAACTGATGTAAAGATGGTGTAAAAGCAGATAAATTGTTTGAATAACTAAAAGTAATGCTTAAATTGGGAAACTACTACTACTAAAAGTGATGCACGAATAGCTTAAAGTATGGAAATGGTTAAAGTGTAAAGAAATGCAAACTTGAACAAAGTGACCTAAACATTGGCTTGTGTTCAATAAAATCCAGCTTGAAATGAGTTCAGTGAATTTTTTTTGTCTAACAACAACTCTTGCTTTTGTTAACTAGTTTGCTGGTCTTGCACAATCGCCAAAGTATATTCTTCTTGTATTAAAAAAAAATGCTCCGACTACATGCTTCTCTCACCTTGAACGTGACAGATTATGTTTATTCAACAGGCCATTACCTTTCCGCCACGTTGCGCTCGTTTGCGCTCATTTGCGCTCGAACCAGTCCGAGATTTCACAGTGACCTGGTTTCTTTAACTGCGCCGTGCAAACTGTCAGCATCCGTCTGCGAGACACGAGGGTGAGAGGTGTGACTGGTGGAGGTGATGAACCTTAGCGTGCAGGAGTTTGAGATGTTTCGTCACAGTCTAATTTCTATTAACACTGACAGGAGGGTGCCGGGCTAATGAAGCAGACGCTTATTTTGTTTTAGCTGCTGCAGCGTGGCATGATTGTGCTTTCACAGTTTGGAGGCTCTGAATGAATGTTTGTGTTCGTACTTTTCACTTAGATGCAGGTGGATTGTTTTTTAGTTTCATCACATTTGTGGATCCGAACAGACTGTTTCTCAGTTTGTCTTTCCAAAAATAATCTACTGGTGACAGCGTTCGCACTTTAAACTGTCAGCAGAAGTTAATATAACAGCCCTTATGTTTTTTGTTTTTTTTAACTACTCGCATCAAAACTGGAATATGGCTTTGAGCTGCTGCCTGCTCTGTTTTTAATCGACCTAATAAATGACAGTGCTTATTGTGCTACTAGATGCAAAGTATCCAATATCCATCAAATGACCATTGGTACGTTTGAATAACGGCCTCATGCTTGGTCATGTCTCTGCATGCTAATGTCTCTTTACTACTGCGCTGACAGCAGTTTTCCTTTTGATATGCAAATGATCTGATTGGATGAGTTCGGGTCCTTTTTCTGAAGCTCTAAAGCCGCCTCACTATAGAGGAAGAATCCGTGGAATGTCCTCTTTTTCTCGTGGGTTTTTTTCTCTTTTTAACAAGATACAGCAGAAAAGTGTCATCGGGGAACGTTGTGGCAGTCAGGGTCCGCAAATGAGTACGAATGGCCTCTCCCCACCATGGTCAGCTCTCTCTCTGAAAAATGGACGAATCAGGAGAGGGATTGGAGGGTTCGCTCTGACTCCTCTGGACTGAAATCCTTGGGCTGACATTGAGCTACACAAGCAGTTTTCATTATTGACTCCACAAGCACTGCAGGAATTAGGCTTTGTTGTGTTGTTGCTATCTACACATATCTACAGCCGCTCCTTGATTGTGTTTTTTTTTCAGCTACTTAAGTGAATTACTCTGCAGAAGAAGATAAAACAGCCAATTACAGCAATGCTGGAATACTTTAATCATTGTTGCAAAAATAAGGTCAGAGATGTATGAATATTTATTTAACCTGTGCATTTCTCTGCTCTGAAACAAATGAGCACACACACTGAATTAATAATTGCACATTATGATGCTATGTGTAATTTGCGCCGCCTGATGTAACGACCTTAACATCGCTCACATGCAGATAACAGCAAATCTGCTGCGTGGGAGTTTGAGCACGCTGTCCGTTCCCTCCTCTGAGAGTGAGATTTGCATGCAGGTTCCCTTGTTGTGCACGATAGCTTGCTGTTCATTTGTGCGTAATTTTATCTTTCAGGTTTTTTTCCCCCACTGTGGGATCAACAGTATACTATGGTCCTCAACCTGGTGGAGGTGAGGAGCTTTTTCCCCAAATCAACCATAAATCCGCCTCCGTCTGCTCTCATTGTGCTCTAAAAATTCCCCGAGCAGCGCTAGTTCAAGAATGTTTTTGGTGATTAGAGAAGCTTTAAGGTCGTCTCAGCCCTCACGGTCTGCTTCACCCTCCAGGCTACTAATTTCTCAATTGCCATAACTTCTAAAGCTATGCAATTTAGTACTCCCCAATTATATGTGTTTGATTTAGATTTGATTATAATAGGTAGTGTGTTTTGTGTGTGTGTGTGTGTGTGCGTGTGCGTGTTTTAAAGACACAGTGAAATAAAATTTAAAGTTTAAATAATATGTTTCTTAAATAATATGTTTTTTGTGGGTCTGGGCTGAAATGATTTTGATGACTCATCTTGAACTTTTGCAGTCAAATGTGATTTGGGAAACAACCACACTTGCCCATCATACAAAACTGCACTTGGCTGTTTGGCATGAAATATCACTAGGTTAAAAGAATAGATTGACATATTGTAAATTGTGTTTTTTTTCTAGCAGATAGTTAAATGAGAAGAAACCAATTTCTTTTGTCTGTCAAATAAGAGGCCACAGCCAGCAGCTGGTTAGTATAAAGACTGGAAACAGCTGATTCTGTCAAAAGCTAAGAAAATCCACCTAGCTAAGCTCACTGACACGGCACTGATATGGCATCAAATTACAGAAGCTAAAGACTCTCTAACTTCCATTTCGTTGCGATGTTGAGGATTTGGACAGAAAAAAGTGGAGACAATATTGAAATATGATATAATGTTGGCTTTTTACAGGCAGACTCAGATATGTGTGGCTCTGGTTTGGTTGTACTTGGTCATCAGTACAACCAAATACCAACATTTTGTTGTATTAAATGTGCATAAATGGACTAATATATTTCAGCGATTCAGGGATTTAATATTCTCCACCAGAATTATATACCTGTAGGCAAGGCTTTGAGACACCTTTCAGATTAAAATAAAGAATAAAATGAGTAATTGAGTTTTTTAAAATTAATTTTATTAGTAATTATTTTAAGACCGTTTTACTAATTCTGGTTGGTTATTTGAAAATGAGCAGACGGCTCTCATCTGGGAGAATTTGGACCCAAAATCCTGCCCTGCGTGTCCATGCTGTGGCCACCGATGTCCTCATTGAGAAGCTTTTTTTTATTTTGTCGGTGGGTGGAGACCTGGCAGGAGTCGTTGGAGTGTTTTATGCAGAGCATGGTGGTGGTGGGGTGTCAGCTTTGGCCGTTGATTGTTCAGTGGGGGGTCAGGAAGAGGGGAGAAGGTTGGGGAGGGGGGTATAGGGGTAATGAGATGAAAAATCTGTTCCCTCCTTTGCAATGCATAGCCTCTCACCCCCCAGCCCCCCTCCAACCAGCCATCAGGCTCCATTCAGGCAGCAGTTGAGTGTTTCACCTTTCAGCCCCGCTTAATTCAAGCAGCCGCATTTTACTGTCCCCTTTGATCGGCGGGACTTGAGATTCCAGCTTTTAAATTGAATCGACACCAAACAGAGTGCACTTAGTTTTAATGAAGGAGACATCTGATAAGCTTGATCTAACAGATATACGACTATTTTACACCGCCAGAGCACCGAGCCACAGAGCTCCGACATCATGATAAACTTCTGGCCCCTTGGTCTTTAACCCACATCAGCCCTTATTAGTGTCTGTCCAGGAGTGACTTTTTCTTTTCTTTCATCTTTTTTGTGGTGTTAATTGAACCTCAGCTTGCTCACTGGTATGAAGGTAGGGATTAAGCCTGCTCTCCACCTGAGGTCCTTTCCCATGAAATCATAAAGATCCCAGAGTGATGAAAACACTTGAAAAACCTCTTCGTATAGTTTAGTTATAATCATACTTTGGCCTTTATCCTCCATTGAAACAGTCTGGTTTGTTTTAAGTTACAGAAAGTACAGTATGTGTTGAAACGGTCGTCCTCTGTAGTTTTAAACAATTGTTTCCGGCTGATCTGATTTCATCCTTGACGAGACTCACAGTTCAGGGGGCCCCATGTTGACGGGTCCCAGCACCTGTAAGGACTCCCAGAGCAGCCATAAACATGTCAAAGTGACGACACCACCGAGACGCTGATCTCTGACTGTGGAGGGCAAAAGCTTTAGGAGGAACGAGTAAAATGTAATAAATTAGTCAGGGTCACACACACACATACATACAGCAGCAGAGCCCCAGTAATTAATGTATGTGATTCAAGGCTGTTCCAAGGGCAGAGTATTTAATTCTAATTAATTTAAAGTGTGTCCTGTTGTTGGCCCCACAGGGACTGTACTCTCAGGTCACGGCTCTGTGGTTTGTTTAGCTGGTGGGTGTTGTCTCCGTGTGACCTTCTGTAGACTCGGCGGTGTGGTGTTTGTTGGCAGAATGCGAACATGTCACTTTTGACAGTAGTTTGACACTGTATAAGCTCGTTTACAGTGTTTTTCTTTCTGTAATATCCACCGCAGAGGTCTGGCAGAGGTGACTGTTTTTCCTGTTTCAGAGCCTAGGCCGGTATTTATTAAATTATTATTAAAGTGAAGTGAGGAACTTAAGGAAAAGATAAAAGTAAAAAAAAGTGCAAGAAAAAATGCAAGAATTAAAATAGTTAGTTTCTTAAGTTCACACAGTTTTCCTGAGAGATTTTCATGTACAAACTATCATTTGTCATAATGAATAAAACATGTAAACATGTGTACTGTATTTCAGAATAAGACAGTTGTCAGTCCGTATGATTTCAGTTTAAATGGGATAGTCAAACACTTCAATATTTTGTGCGTTGCCGCAAGGTGCAAACAACAAATTAAAGTGAAAGTTTGTTTACGTTCCCTTTAGTACAGTACAGACTTCCCCTTTTTCAGTGTCTTTCAGGTGTATCATTTCTGCCAGAAACAGAATTTTCTCGAAGCAGATTTCCGGACATTTGTAGGCAATTGACGATTATGACATCCTGGGGAAGTGTAAAATATGTGTAACCAGCATGCACCTGTCCTTTTCACCTCACACAGCACCTGTGCCTCACACCTTTACTCTCACAGGCTGAAAGACTCTGTAGGTTATTAGATTATTATTCATGTCTTGTGTTAACTTTTTTTAGGATTTCACACAAAGGAAAGGAACCTTTTAGAAAACAAGGTATGTTTTTGCAAAAGTAAAATGTACGGGTATTTTAAAGCAGGAACAGTGAGGTGGATGGGTAAAGTGTCTGTGATTGGCTGTTCCTGCTCTGAGCACACATGCACTTAATCACGTGATCACTTGAGAGCTGTTCTCAAAGGTTACTCATTCACTTTGCTGTAAGCCGCAGGAGTGCAATGTTAGATAAATCTGTCGTGCTTTTCACTTTCAGGGAATCATTTCTAACCCAGAGTCGTCCCTTTTGTGAGACAAGTGTATTTCTCAGAAGTTTGATAACTACCCAAATGTTCAACTCCCCATGTTGAAACAAACAACCAAACAGAGACTTTCCAAATCAGAAGCTCATTAAAAGCCTGTAAGTTTTTGCGGAGCGGCTCGCTGGTTGCAGCTGTAAAGGCTGTGAACTGCAAAGACGTCCACAGGCCTCGTGCCTCCAAAGTGATTTTTAATTTATGATCTCCCTATTGATCTTGGAAAAGGAACCCCGGCTTTGCGCTCTTTGATGTTGTGAGTACTCGGTGCGTGCTGCACATACTGTAGTGAGCTGATGCTGAACAACTAAGACAGGCTCTGCTCAACCTCATTACCTTCTTACCCGGAGGTTCCCCTCGACATGACACACTTCTGCAGAGAAATACACAGCTGCCTCATGAGGGAGAGTCGGCCTCTCCGGATCATAGAATTAACGGCTTTTGTTTGATTGTGGCGATCTTAACACGGCACCATTAGACATGTGATGAATGGCTGCTTGAGAGAGCTGCTTGAGTGCGATTATTTATCAGCTCCCCAGTGTCATGATGATAAATGGTATTTTTACAGTGTCTCTAAAGTGGCTCCCCTCCCCACGAAACAAACGTAGGGTGTTTTCATTGGCTCAGTGTTTAACCTGCACGTTAGGAGGCGGAGCGGCCAGGTCAGAGTGAGACCGACAGCAGTCACACAGAATATTTTCTATAATTTACCACCCTGGAGGTGATTTTGAAGAAGTAATTAGTTTACGATGAAAAAATCTTGCCAGTTTTGCTGAACACCAAATTAGTTCACCACCTAAGGCCTCTGATTGGTCTACAGACCTGCAGGGTAAAGCTGTTAAAAGTTTTGCAGACTGTAGTTTCAACAGATTTTCCTTTTTATTAACAGGCTGTGTTTTCTCAAGCAAAACACATTCGCATTGTTTCTCTGTGTTCTGTAGAGATGTAATAATGGACTAACAAGGCTCTGTGCCATTAAAGAAACTCATCTGAATGAGGTCAAGTACAGCAGCTGAGGACGCACCGGATGCGTTGGTATCCAACGATCCATCGTGGGCTTGTTTAAAGCTGGTGCCTCTTGTCAAGAGTCAGGAAACGTCAAGTGACTCCCACATCCATATTTTATTCAGCACTTAACTACCACAGTCCTTTACACACTCTGTGATGGGGAATTGTTGTTTTATGTGTGCTGTATTTCATTAGTTTGTTTACATTGCGCCTTGTAAACCAGGTGTCATGGCTCTTGAATTCACTGCAGTTTGTCATTTGAAAACAGCTTTCTGGATGATGATGATGATGATGATGATGATGATGATGATGATGATGATGATGATCTCTGTGCTGATGCTGTATGCAGCCCTTATCTTCACAGCAGGTTCAGCCTCCTGACCTTCAGTCCCTTGAAGGTGACCTCTGTGTCCTCTGGTTCGTCCTCGCTCTCTTTCCTGTCTCTTCTTTCCTCTTCACGTCTTTTTTTTTCTTCTCCAGTCGCAGACACAAAGGAAAGAGATCCCAGTGTGATCTTTAAAGAGGAAGAGAAAGAGGAGCATAAATAACTGATAAAGTGAGCAGCACAGGCGACACTCTGAAGCAGAGGGGTCGCGGTTTCTGTCGCGCTGCTGTGGGTGATGTCTCTGTCCTCAGTAATTTGGTCACACAGCCTTTCTGATCTTTATCCACCATGACTTTGTTGACATTTTCTGGGATTCGACTGGGAGATTTGATGGCAACTTTGTGGCCTAATTAGGCCAGTCTTACCGATTTGTTTCTTCCTGTCTCTGTCTCTCTCTCTCTCTCTGCAGTCTGTTATCCCGGTCGCTAGGAGCCCTGCTAGACTTAACACAGAGATCCATATGTACTGGTTTGTTTCTTTATAGCGAACACTTCATCCTGAAAGCACTCTGTCTTCACGTAACATTGTGTCAGCGAAGTGTCATTCATAACTCTCTTAGCAGTTGAAACTGGGCTTCATTAATATTTCAGAGATAAAAAGCAGCACACCTCCCCTCTCCAGCCTCCCAGCTGATAATTTATGTTCTCTGTGCGGAGGCCTCAACCTACAGTCAAACATGGCCTTTGTGCGCCTCGCACAGACTCTCCTCTGTAAATCATAATGAGTCCGCTTGTTGACATGCCTCCGTTCATTATCAGAGAGCGTCTTGTGAGATTTTCTTGGCTCTGTTAATCTGCCTTTTTTTTCTAAGATGGGGAACACAAGCATCAGAGTATTTTGTTTACATGCTAGATGAGCTGGAGACAGACCGCTTTCACTCACAGGAAAACCGACCCGCAGCCTTAAAAACACAAACAGCTTTGTTTTTCGCATTATGTATCTTCAAAATGACACATTTAAAAGCAATGCATTTATGCTTTTAAATTAATCACGTCTTCAGTGCAGACTTTGCTTTTTTTTATATCTTAATGTTACGAAGCTTCAGTTTTTCACCTTCAGGGATTCTCTGATGACTAAACCTGCGCTGCTTCAATGTACACTCAGGTCTGCTTATATTGACGTATGGATCTCCACCACCCACTCACCTACACACCTACACACTCATACACATGCACACAAACACTCACAGTGGCGAACACAGCCTTGGCAGTCCTGCGGCCACAGTGTGTGTTTAATCTTTTCCCTGGCGCCACTTCCTAGCTGAGAGCATTCCTGGCACCCAGAGGCCCAGAGGGGGTCGAGCTCTGGGCTGAAAGCAGTGTCACACTTCAGAGCTGGCACCTTGTCTCGTTACCAACTAAGCATCCCTCTTTTCCTCCTTTTTGGCCCCAATAAACGCCCCGCTTACCCTCCGTTCCTGAGCGAAGGATCCTTCCACGGAGAATGACCTCTTTGAAGGATGGTCTGGTTCCTTTCAGGGGAGATTCTCCTCGCACTCAGTTTCCCAGCGCTGCGTCTACGTCTGGAGCTCTGCCCGAGCTCCCATCCAAGAATGCGAATTGGCAGAGGACATAATTAAGGCGATGTCTGTCCTTCTACGTGGCCTAACCTTTAAGAGCCTCTGTTCAGTGAGAGCCGTTGTTTTCTGGCCACTGTTGCTGCAGAGTATCAGTTATAATATGAGCTGAAAGGATTCTCTGTTTGGCAGAGGTAGAGAGGAGATTGTTGTTTTCTGGGTATCTGTCAGGTTAGCAAAGGATCTCAGTGTCCACAGTAAAGTGTAATAACGCACTGCTTTACTGTACAGCAGTCAGTATTGTGTTTGTATTGTGTAGTGTTTGTTTCCCATGAGGCTCGGCAGCTGAAACACTCCTCTGTCTAAAGCCATCGCTGATAGACGGTAACAGCCTGCAGAGCTCACCTTGATTTCAATGAGCCTTTTGTATGTTTGCATGTGTGTTTCTCGCTGCAGTGTTTTTCTTACGTGACTGATGAAAACGCTGCCAGGATTTGAAATAAAAAATCACTGTAAACATCTTGAGGTCACAAAGTTAATGTTTTCCATGAAGGTCTCTGCCTAACAATAAAACGATGTTTCAGATTCAAATGTTGATGATTGGGCTTCAGCATCTGACATGTTGCAGTTACTGTTTTTTACTCATGTATGATATTACACTCTCAATGTAGGAAATTCAATGGACATTTTTGTGCAACTCTTTTAAACCAAAACATTGAGAAAACAATTAGATTATATTTAACATGCATGTTATGCTATATGCCAGTGAAATGTGAGCAGTCTCACCAAAGACTGATTTTGACCTCTCGGATTGTTTTAAATTGACCATTAGAGATAAAACAACCCATCATTTCATAAAAGAAAAAAATGGATAGAAATGAATTTCTCCAGTTAGCCCTTGTTATAATTTTTTCTGCTCTTCTGAAAACCCGAACTAACAGGTCCACCTTTGTTTTGGCTTCCTGTTACATTCTCTGTGTTTTCAAGTGTTTTCTTGTGTGCACAGGTGTGTGTGTGAGTGAGTGTGTTTGTGTGTGTTTACAGTAAAGTGTGAATTAGAGGAGCGACCCTACTCGTCTCCATCCTTTGATTTTTTTTTCCCCACTTCCCTTTTTTAAGGCCCTGTATTATTACTGTGCTGGAAGCGCTTGACTGAGAGCAGAAGGATTAAAGCCGTGTCAAACATGCTTCTCTGTCTCACTTCCTCTATGACCCCTCCTCCCCCTTCTTCTTTTCCTCCCCCCTCCCTTGGCACTATGTGTTTAAACCTGCCCAGTGCCAAAACAGGGATCTGGTAACTTTGGGCAGTCCTGTTTGTTTGTGCGAGTCCTGCTCGCAGGTTCTGCTCTCTGGCCAGCATCCAGACGCCCCAAACAAAGCGTCCCATTGATCATTTTGGAGGGAGAGGCCGAGGCTTGTTTTCATGACACATTTGATTTGATTAAGCCTGTTTTGTGTTTGTTCCTGAAGCTACAGAAACCTGCAGGCCAGCGGTGAGACAGACAAAATGGTAGTGGTCTCTCCCTGACCTCAAAGTGAGTCTTTGTAACTTTTGAGAGACAAAATGGCTTAATCCTCTTTCTACAGAGAAAAAGTTTAATTAATAGACACTAAAATACACTATTGCTTTATTTAATACACTTAATACAGTTTAGCTTTTCTTGCTCAGGTATGACCCGTAGCTTGTTACACTACAATAACATTAACATGAATTCATATGGATTTGAATAATTAGAAATTTCCTATGTTAGGTTTTATTAGGATTGGTTAATATCAGAGGATTTATATCTCGCCAGTTGAGCAGTAAAAGTTAAGTAGTAAAAGCTCAAACTTTAAGGTGTTAATGCCACTTTTCCTTCAGATATAACAGCCCCATTTCCCAGATGATGACATAAACATGTGATTACTGATGATGAGAGATTGAAGTGAGAGATGAGTTGAAATGAGCAAATGGATTTGAAATGAATCGGGATTTGATTTCAGGAAATGTGAAGTGCAGTTTCAGACAAACAGTTAGTCGACTTCGGCTCCTTGTCACCGGGCAGAGAGCTGAATGATCCAGGTTAAGCTGCACATTTGTTGCAAACCTTCTGTATCTGCTGGATCTAGAGCGACCATGAAGCTTTGGCCATACGGTTTTGTGCTTGTTAGCAACACACAGAACTTCCCTTTGTGTTCTTTGTTCTTTGTATTTGGATGGTTTAGAATCGAGTCTGTTTTCATTATAATTTTACTCCTCAGTGAGCAGGACTCCGGCTGCTCCTGTCAGTGACTTTCAGCTGATAAGCAGTATTTCCTTTATGGTATATGTGGCTAGACTAGAAAAACAAGCAAGAAAACAACCTTAACAAAGTCATGAGTCAACGTAAGTGGGGTACTGCATGTGTACAGGATGCAAGCTACATAATGAAAGAGAATCATTTATGTTTTATTCCCCTTCAGCAACAGTCAAGACCTACAGTCCAATAGCAGACAAAACACTACATGTTTACAGTCAAAGCCAAAGAACTGAATGTATAGAGATAAAACATGAACAGGATTGGCTATCAAAACAACAAGATAGAGGACAAGAGATTTACTGAGCTGAGAAATGCTGTAAGCGTTGAATTTGAGACTTAAGGCTTTCAGTATGGCATGTATAATGAAGTAGCATCTCTGCTTCCGGACAAAGAAAAGAAAGACAGAGCTGTGAATACAGGCGTGAAATTGCTGATTAGAAACTTGGACTGTGTAGAAAGAAAACATAAACTTGTTCTCTCTTAGTCTTGGCATACGTCCGTTATCTGTTCTGGCACATGAGAGCTGAAAAAACACTCGTCTGAGCCAAGAATCGTAAAAAAAGTGCCCGTCTATATTCGATTTGGAGCTTTTTTTGCTGTCAAGTCCTTCATTTTAAGTTGCATTTACGGTAACAACCATGTTTTTTCTCTGTTTACACATGTGGACCTCCTGCAAATACCTGAACTCTGTGATTTAAGCACAGCTGTTGCATAAATCCTCCACCATGCATGTACCTGCATCCATACTGTGTTCACTGTTGTAGCAGCTGCTCCAGGTTTTGATGCTGCAAATGTGGGCGACTTTAGTATTTAATACAACATCAAATGAAAATGTTTGAAGGATGGTAGCAAGCTATAATTTAAAGGATGAGTGCAGATAATCCACTAATAAGTGTTGTCTGTGTATCCAAAGCCTGATATATGCTTTTCTTTTCTGCCACAGAGCTCCAGTGTTGTCTATAGACTATTAAAAAAACATTCACTTGAGCGGCTGACATGTTCCTTCGTTACGATAAATGTGGGAACTGTAGTTTATTTCAGGTTGATCCCACATGCTATTGTAAATCCTCACAAGAGAAACAAATGTGTATTAATCTGCATATGAAAATAGTCCCCGACACACACACACTGCTTAGCCCCTATTTTGGTCAGCTATTACTGAGAGGCAGTCTAACACAGTGTTGGGTTCAATCTTTTCTTAGGATTTCTTGCTAATTACAAAAATTATCAAAAAAGTATCACCAGACGTATCCTTTAACATTAACAGTCCCAACTCATTGTCCCTTTGCTAGCTATTTCAGGTGCTTTCAACCATCACACAGCCCTCATCAGCGAACTTAGTTGAATCAATAAATATTTTTATGCAGTTGTGCTGTGGATGAAAACAGGAATGCTATTGACTGTCTCAATGGCACTGATGAGGACCGTATTATACTGTTGAAAGTCTTCCTGTCGTATGTTTGTGAAGTCAGTTTGGACAGTCATACTGCTTTTCGTCAGATTGGATTGAAGATTTTTTGGATTGGATCATTTTTCAGTTTACTTTTATTGTCCCTTTATTTGTCTTGAAGCTGGTGAAACCTTGAACACATACAGACTTTAACATAAGATACACACAACAATAAAAACACATTAAAATATGTGAAAACAAAAGCCTAAAGCCACAACGTATGTTCATGTAAAAGAGCGTACATCAAGGGGTCAGCGTAACATGAAATATCTACATCTTCATCCATCATCGATGGTTCTCACTAGTTATATATAAAGGACTTATTTTGAATCACACTTCCAAAAAATTAATGAGTCTGATATTAATCTCCTTTTTACTTTTCCTCCAATTTTCTTCAGATGGTGTCCACTCGGTGTCAGCCCAGTGTCTTCTCCAAGTCACCATCATCACCGATGAAATGCTGTCCAACAGCATCACGCTGAGGCTGGCCAACACCTCGCAGGAGCACTTCCTGTCCCTGCTGCTCGCCCAGTTTCTGGATGGTGTGGCCCGCGTCCTGTCTGCCGCCCCCGAAGACGTTGTTATCTTTAACATCCAAGACGACACGGACGTCAGCGCCCGCATCCTCAACGTCAGCCTGTCGGTCGCCGTGCCCATGCTGGACGACGGACACCAGCGGCCCGGAGGTCTCGGCCTCGGAGGGGACAGGCCTGGGAGAGGGGTAGAAAGTGGAGGGGCGGAGTTTTTTGGCTCGGAGGAGCTCCAAGAGAGGTTGTACCTGAACCGCAGCCTCCTGGCCAAGATTTCCTCCCAGGAAGTCCTTCCCTTTGATGACAACATCTGCCTGCGCGAGCCGTGTGAGAACTACATGAAGTGTGTGTCCGTGCTGAAGTTTGACAGCCTGGCGCCGTTTGTTGCATCGGACACCATCCTGTTCAGACCCATCCACCCCATCGCCGGGCTGCGCTGCCGCTGTCCCACCGGCTTCACGGGAGACTACTGTGAGACAGAGATTGACCTCTGCTACTCGAAACCCTGCGGAGCTCACGGCGTGTGTCGC
Source organism: Amniataba percoides (assembly GCA_037176925.1). Lineage (NCBI taxonomy): Eukaryota > Metazoa > Chordata > Actinopteri > Centrarchiformes > Terapontidae > Amniataba > Amniataba percoides. Next base: position 14,219,965 of record JBAJHX010000096.1, read on the forward strand.
AGCAGAGAGGGAGGCTACACCTGCGAGTGCTTTGAGGACTACACAGGTGAGACACCAACTTAATTACAGATGAAGCAGTGTTGGCTTTTCTCTTGGCTTCATTAAGCAGCTGACCTCACACAGTTACTGTTGCTGCGCCTGTCGAGTTTTCCATTCTCACACAGCACATAGTGCAGTTGATAATAATACATAATCATCATCTATTTAAGTCTCAAAAAGGCCTCTGAGACAGAGACAGACAAACTTTAGCTTCTAATTTGTATCAGAGAAATGTTGAAAAATGACTTCACTGTCAAAAAAGAGTATTAGATATGCAGTTTATGGATGATTTATATTGTGCTGAAACAGATTAAAAGTGAACAGGCCCAAAGACAAATGTAAGCATCCTCTGCAGCTGATCGACGTAGATATGTGGCAGTGTAGAGCTCATTCGTGTTTTAGTGTTCATCAGACCAAACAGAGTTGCACTTTGATGGCAATGGTAACATTGCAGCATAAATAGTCCTGTTTAAGCAAATCTATGGTCCTATGTTTCCTAGCTCAATATCCTCTTAATACAAAACATAAAGGAGACTTTTCAAATGTTTTTTTATTCGTAGCGATGTGTTTTCCCAAGATCAAGTGTGCATCATATTCGTCTCTGGTCAAAACACCCACCTATAGTTTATAGTCTAAAGTGGTATACTCTTTAAAGTTTTCACAAGCAAGACAGCTTTCTTGACTTTAGACAGTGATATCATAATGTGTATTTTCAGCTGTTATATCATCTTACACCGTTAGCTTATATCAAAACCCTGAGTGTAATTAGGAAACATGGGATCCTGGGAACAGGACCGAGTCTCAGATAAATGCACCATTAAATCCATTATTACCATTTTTTTGCTGTGTTTTTGGCAAGGCAGTTCAAAAAACACCCTCGAAGGTCTGTGCATACAATTATCACCCTTACTACAGCCCTGGTCAAGCTGCGGTTTCTGGGATTGGACGATCACTGTTTGGGGCAGGGGAGCCTTAGCAATCAGTCCCACATGAGTTCACACTGAATAATTTTCCTGTCCTCAAATGTAGTGCCACTAAAAGGTGAAAGGGCACAGTTTCATCCAAGCTGTCCACGTGTAGCCGTCAAAATGTTAATTTCTCCTGCTCCACAAAGATCCCACGGGGGGCTTTAAAGTCTACATCTGCCCTTTCACTCTTCAGCTCTTTATTGAACGTGCCTCCATTTAGACGCAGACTGTCGCTGATGTACGCTGATGGCCGCTGCTCTGTAGACAAAGGCTGAGTGATGAGTTATTGATCCGAGTATCCCTGCTCCAGTCAGCCACAGTGGAAGTGAACAAACAAACATGAGCCTGTAAACAATTAAGATTTTTGAAGGAGATTGTCTGAATCGGAGCCGACCGCTGCATCAGTTTAGTGTTTGTTCTCTGTCTGGGTTAGTTGAGGCAGCTTGTGGATTTTTTTCTGAAGTTTTGCATTACGCAGTGCTGCTGAATGATGAAAAAGTCTGTTTATGCTTGGTCAAAATCAATTCGTCTCTGTGTGTCCTGCTGCCACTGAATAACCTGTGTACCTACATAGTTATTCACACCTACACTGAAAACTTCATCCAGAGCTGTGGGAGTGTTTCAAAGTGTCCAAAGGACAAAAAGAGTGATGATATAACCGAACTGATGTCTATTTAAAGGCCGGGGATTTGCAAGAGGAATCTTTACTTAGAGGCAAATGTTTTGCTGTGAGGAAAACAACAGCAGCCTCCCTGTCCAGAGTAGTATCGCTGAGTGGAACAAGGGAAGGAAATGATTAATTATAGATGGCTACAGATGGAGAGTGTTCCCTGGCTGTCAAATGCCCTGTGGTAAAAAATACCTCAGATAAAAAAGAATATATCCCAAAAACACACACCACGATGAGATGGAGAGGACAGATGCTCCCTTTTTCAGCAGTAATAAAGAACTAATTTATTTCTGTTGGCAGCAGAATTTCTAACCAGTTGCAGGAATTGTTATTCTGTCTCTGCTCCAAAAATTATTCACATCCTCAAAGGGTTAAAGACCGTCTGCTCACTCGCTTCATGGTTAGGGGGAAGTTGAAAAAGAGTTTAAAAAGGAAGCAAATGATAATTTATACAGTATGAATATTATGGTAGCTGCCACGTCTTTTTGTCGAGAGGTTAAGTGGGTCAAACCCTGACTTTTTAATGTGAGATTCATCTTGTCTTTAATGCAGCATGCTAGTTAGTTTATTATAAATGCAGGGGTGTAAAGTAACAAAGGTAGATACTAGAGCAGGGGTCGGGAACCTATGGCTCGCGAGCCAGATGTGGCTCTTTTGATGACCTCATCTGGCTCATTGAGCCCTCTCC
>JBAJHX010000096.1:14224273-14307329 GCA_037176925.1 Amniataba percoides
GTGTGTGTGTGTGTGTGTGTGTGTGTGTGTGTGTGTGTGTGTGTGTGTGTGTGTGTGTGTGTGTGTGTGTGTTTGAGTGCTAAATTGCTCACTCTGTGATTCGGGTGGGTAGCTAAGAGCTGAATAGCTGTTGTGTGTAAGAAAGTTGGATGGACAATCTGTGGTATGTTTATATGTTAGTGTGTGTATATGTGTGTGTGTGTGCATGAGACTGTTGGACCGTAGGCGTTGCCAGATGGTTGCAGGGGAGAAAATGAAAAAATATAACAGCCATCATGTTTTCTGGTCTTCAAAAGGACGCAGTGAATGATTTTGCTCGGCTGAGTCACTCCGTATAAGCAGAACAACAGGTCGTTTGCTTCTCGCGCATGTTCTTCTCAAAACACACAGTGTGAGCGATTTACTTTTTTCCTTTCCATTTACAGAAGATCCAAAGACTGTCTGTATGAAAATGAATTCAACTGTTGCACCGTGAATCTGTTCTCCAGTTATCACTCATCAGCTCGCTGCCGACCTCTGTCCCTCCGTGATCAGACAGTCTGTTTGTTTTCCTCTGATAATTCATTCACTAATCGAGAAAGCATTTGTGGTGTTTTTACGTGCCGACATGCTTTTGGAACAAAAACCGTTGAATGTTCACACTCTCATCTTTTTTTCTACACCTGCCAAGCACTGAAAGCCACTACAATTAGCCTCGGAGAGATGGCATGAATAAAAATACACGTTGCCAGACGCGTGGACTGTTTTAAAATCAGTATTTGCATGCTGCTGTTTTGTTCCAACCTGACGTTTTTCAGTTCAGATTATCAACCAGTACTGATTTCCCAACTGACACCAGTGCTGTATTATTCTTAAGTTTAACATCCGTATATGTAGCTCATTTTTATGTTTCATAACAAAACTCTGCAGTGACATAATGAGTGTAACCGACAGCATAAACACCAAATTTTATGGCGACATTGACTAAGAAACTGTATCAATACAGTCACATTGCTGTGTATTTATCAGTGAGAGTTTGTGATGTTTTCTCAATTAAAAGTATATTTGAGGGTTTTACGGCCTTACTGGTAGTAAATAGTAGAGATATGAAAGGAAACAGCCGAGAGAGAGATGCTTCTCAGCTGAAATCATTTTCTTATTACACCAAAAAGTGCTTGAAGAAACATATTTCTATTAGAAATTAGTTGCTTGTGTGTGTTTGGTCCTCAGGCTTTACATGACCTGCAACGTGATGAGAAGATCTGATCACTGATACACTTTGATGTTTATCCATTCTGTTATTGATCACCTTATTTCATTATTCACCCTCGTAATCCTCCAAGCGTCCTCACAGGGACCTCTTCATCGCTGCAGGAATGATCTGCGTTTTAGTCTGTGCTGCAGTGAACGTGGATTTTGCTCTCAGCCTCTCTGAGCTTGTTGTCTTTGGTGCATCTGGAGGGATCTACCCACCCGTTGATGCTCGTGTGTCACCTAGCAGCCCTGTTCAGGTTTGAGATCTCAGAGGACGTTTACTCTCTCTGCGCACACACGAGAGGTGCACAGTTTACGCTGCATCTTTTGATTGTTTACTGTTTGATTGCTTTTGGTTGTTTACGGGTTTCAGATAAAAAAGAGCTTGTGCTTAGATTGAATACCTGCAGCAGTGTCTTGAATTTCAGGAGGGTTTGTTCATTCAGTGAGCCACATGCTCATCAGGCTTATTTGTCACATTTTGTCCATTTTTATTTATTCTCCCTTTGGGAAAATCCTCTGGGATCAATTTATGATGAACCAAAAGAGTGATAAAATGCTACGAGTCCATTTTACAGACAAATTATCACCTGTTTTTTTATGTTTGAGAAAAACAGGAATAATTCTGTGTAGGCAGAGGTGTTAATATCTTAATTTATATTCCCTGATATCATTTGCTTTAATGTTTGCAGCGGCTTTTAATTTGGCTCTACAAAGGGGTGTTTGCCACATGTTTGAATATATCTTTTAATCCATCCAGTGACACCTTGATTGTCACTTTGATTACAAATATCCACAGACAGCGTTTTCCTACACACCTGATTTGTCTTTTCCTGACTGTATAAATAAAAACAAGGTCTTTGTTTTGGATCTGCCGTCTCAATGGTTTAGCAAACACAGGTGTGGGCACTGTGATGGATTTACAGATGGGCGTAAATAGAGCAGAGGAGATGTGCTTGAATTATTCATCGGTATATTTGGTATTATTGTGAATGTGAGTCCAACCACTCCCCACTGTGCTGCTCACCTGGCAACCTAAAGCCGTCTGGAGCACCTGTGGGGGGACGGCCCCGAGGGATGACCTGAAGAGCACTGCAGGTATCAGTGAGGTGGATTGTATATAGATTTGTACCAAAGTGTACTTTTAAAGAACACAGTTAATCTCATCTCAGCTTCATTGTGACTGAAGTCCCACCAGCTGAACGTCTCTGTTTAATACAGCTCTGTTTGCTGCAGCGTTTGACCACTGTGACAGCTTAAAGAAACACAAGTAGTTTATTGCCTACAGCAAGTTGCTGAATTAATAACGAGGCAGACAGCACTGTAACAGAAAGGCTTTACTTTCCAGCCGGCTGGCCAGCAGTGGCTGTATGTCATCGGGAAGTATCAGTAAGAACATGACAGCACGTTGTCCCTGGCTGACAGAGGAGAGCGCTTACTACGCTCCATTTTGTTCCTTCTGAAATCGAGTGGCACCCCGACATTATACTTACAAAGTTGTCAGTGATGGCTGTAGGTTAAAAGAGAATTTATTGGTGTCTTGCAGAATAGTAAATCAATGTAAAGTGTAAATCAAAAACCTTTTGCAATGCAGAGTTGTGAATATTCAAGCCACGGAAATCTGTAATTAATGAAACCTTCAATAATAAAAGGATGAGGGTTTGTGGGAGTAACAATAAGCCATCAGGCCTGCAGTCATAAACATTAGTAAATCTTTAACACAAGGTTTTGCCTTGATGCTCTGCAGCTTTTCTCTGAGAGGTCAGCAGTTCATGGGAGGAGTTCTTCCTTGTGAGCGTAAGATCTAAGCAGCCAAAACAAGCTGATGTTGACATCTAAATGTTAAAACACAACTTGTGGTATTCAGCATGTTATTACTAAACTTTAAAGCATTAATTAATTATTTCTATACATTAAGTAGCTGTTTAAATGTATAATTTGCGCTGCCATGTGAAAGTTTCTCATTTTCTGAATGAATAGTTTTTGCTTTGTGGTCTACAACGATCTTTGTTATTCAAATTATGTTCAGTGTCATTATTGAAATGTTTTTTTCTCAATCATCTCCTGAATTTACACTTACTTGAACAGACACAGCAACAGTAATGAAACAAAGAAAGCTGCTTTCAGAAGACTGTGGATAGAGTGTGTAATAATCAAAGCGTAAATAAAAGTTTTGTTCATGAATTGATGAAGATGTGAGAGTGTGTGTGTGCATTTGTGAGAGATAGAGAGAGAGTGTGTTACAGTAGAGCTGTAGTACGCAGCGGAAGTCTTCCACACTGCTGACTGAGTGGCTTTGACACAAATTCCAGTTCATGCATGGGAGCGCGCAGTCTCGCCTGAGCAACTGCTCGAGCCTCCCATCCGAGGCGCCCAGACAAACGGCACATGTGAGCCGGACTGAGGGGCCGAGGAGCTCGAAGGCCCAACAGGGACACGGTCTCATTGTCTGACACGTCTGGCATGCTGCTGTACTGCTCTTCCTCCTCAGACCGGCCTCTGTTTACTTTGCTGACCTGGTGTGACCTCAAGACATAGTTCAGATCTACGTGCTCTGTTACTGCAACTAACGATTATTTTGTTTTACATGCTGACATACCAAAATATTCAGTTACCATAGAAAACACCAAATATTCACATTAGATAAAGTTGAACAACTGAATCTTTACATAAATGAAAAAAAAGGATTGATCATTTCTCAAAATCGACGTCATTTACTTTTCTGTTAATCAATCAGTTGTTTCAGCTTTAATGGGATTAATGCTGCAGGTGTGGTGTGTGTTGTTTTGCCTGAAATGTGAATCTTTCTTTCTTGGATCAAATCATTAGCAAACTCCATAAACAGATTTTTGATTCAACATAGTAAAAATATCTTTACTCATCAGTGACAAAGTCAGTGTCAGCGGTTGTCTGTATAACTTCAGCTTTTGATTGGGGCTGAAACCAATCGTTGATAGATTGAGTAGCTCATCAACAGGAGGTTTATCTGTAGGTAATTTGATAATCAGGTGAATTCTTTGAATAAAGCTTCACCTTCAGTTATTCAGGCTATTGTAAATTATTGATAATTTAAAACATTACTGACAAAATCATTTTAGTTAGGTGGAGCTGGTATTGAAGAACGATTTGACAAGTCTAAATAATGTGAAGCATCCAAATAGATTTATTTTGAGTTTCTGGTTTGAAATGAACTCATCAAAAGTCTGTTCAGTGGGAAAAAGCTGAAAGCAATCATCATGAGCTGCCACAGTCTGCAGAAACTGCAGTGATTTCATTTGACGGCTTCAGAGTCTGAATGCATAAACACTTCCAACTCACTGCTTTCAGATATCAAGTCGTCCCACTGAATATAAATGTAGCACAAACTGCAGTCACGTCCCCAGAGGGAGGAGAGGGAGTCATGCTGGCTGTGGGTGACACACAGAGGAGAGAGAAGATTGAAACTGTGGCTGAAGAGAAAACCATGTTCATAATTACGATTGTTGAGTCACTTTTCTTCTGACACACTTTGTCAAGTTATTTATTATTATTTTGTTTTTCATCCCTTGTTTCTGAATCAGTGCGGGTGCGTGTTTCAGATGGGTAATGTTACACCTCTAAAGACACATATAGGAGAGCTGCAGTGGCAGAGAGCAGCATAGAGCAGTGTGGAGTCCCCGAGGTGATGCAGCTTGTCACAAACAATATTAATCCTCATTTCTGTCCTTCTCCATCCTTCTCTCTGTGTCCAGGAGAGCGCTGTGAGCTGTCGTCCCGCTCGGGCCGCTGCGCTCCGGGCGTCTGCAAGAACGGCGGCTCCTGTGTCAACCTCCTGGTCGGGGGGTTCAAGTGCGAGTGTCCACCGGGCGGCTACGAGAAGCCTTACTGCGAGATGACCACACGCAACTTCCCCCCGCACTCCTTCGTGACCTTCAAGGGCCTCCGCCAGCGCTTTCACTTCACCCTCTCGCTCACGTAAGCACCTCCGCCTCCCTGCTGCAACAAGCCGCAGCTCACCTGGATCACCTGCTACATCGCTTTTCAGTAATCTGTGATTCACTCCTCATCCGCCCCCACATCATACTTCTGCACGCACGCTCTCCAGCTGAAGTGTGTGTGCACCCCCCCCACCACCTCACATTTATGTAACCATAATGGTGTTTAATAGCAATAATGGGCTCGCTGAACAACGGCCATCTTCTGTAGAGCCTCACTGGTGCGAGATTAGCGTTCCTGCACTATAAATACAGAGCCAGTGCTGCAACATGCTGCACATCAGAGGTGCACGTATTGTCCTGAAGCGCAGGCTGTGACACAGAAGTTGGACAGAAGGTGAGCTGAAGGAGCTGTGTTTTTGGAGAGGAGACTTGCATAATATAAGGCCATTAATCCCGCAGCCAAGAGTGAGTCTGATCTTATTACAGTCAGTGTCACTGGTCACTGTGAGCGGTGAGTCAGCGCCTGGCCTATTTCAGCTCAGTCTCCCTCACCAAGGTGAGCCCGGGAGAGGCCGTCTTTGGATGAGCGAGTAGTCATTATGTGCACATGCAGGCAACATTGTTATTGTTAATACTTCACTTCCCTTTTCATGTCAGGTTAGTCAAGGTTAGTTCTTAGTGTAATTTTGGTGTTTTTTTCCTCCCTGGATGTTCAGTATTTGTGTAGTTTTTAAAAAAAAAAACTCAAGCTGCCACATCTTTGTCCCTGTAACTCTGCGGGATTACATTATAGAAAATAGTATTTTTTTACATTTTATTTAACAGACAAACTCAAAAATGAGTCTTGGAGGACATTACAACTTACAATAAGATATTACATCACAACAAAATAACACATTGCACAAGACAAGTACACAGAAACCCTTCAAATGTGCATTTGCATTAGTTTAATACATCTTTAAAATAATTTTGAGAGAGTTGGATAAAAGTCAGATGTCAGAAAGTTATTCCTTTACAGATTAAACTAAAGAAATTCAACATGTTAATTAGTGAGCTTCATAAATTCTGGTAGGTGGATTTCTTTTGGACAAAATCAGGTTAGTTGTCCAGTCTTTATGTTTGGCTACGCTAACACATTGATGCCTGTGCTGATACAAGGCTTGTGTCCTCAGCTAACTTTAGCAAGAAAATAAAGTGAATGAGCTTTTTTTCCCCCAAAATGTCAAACTATTCCTTTGACTACCACACGCAGGGACTTTCCAGGGATCTCTTGATTTCATATTACATCAAAGAAAGCATCCGCAGATAAAAAATAAATCTCAGTTCAGACTATAATCAGGCAGAGACGTGCAAACAGCGCTGTCACTGCGAACACTTTCTTTCACTTTCCCTGAGAGGTGGAGGTGCGATATCACGCCAAAATTAGCATTTAGGGAAAAAAAAAAGGATTTGAGCCCCGGGTTCTTTTTTTTCCCCACACAGCACAAAAACAAAAAGGCCGGCCCGCCTCATGTAAATTTTATTACATTAGTTTTAAAAGCAAACCAGACATTTTTAGTTTAGTTTTACTTTTTGCAAGCTCTCATCTCTGTTTTTATTCCACCTTATGGCAGTGCCTCTTAACATAATAATTTTTTTTTCTTTTCTGACACAATCATTTTCGTGCCACCATCCGACTTCTGTGCGGTCACTCGTTTTGGAGGTGGTGGTGCAGCAGATGAGCTGTGAACAGTGAACACATGCGAAGCCAGCAGGGCCTCCAATCTGCACGAAGTCTCCCTACGATGAAATGTAATCAACGATAAAAGCCGTCCGTTCTGTTTGATATCTGTCACAACAAGAGACAACAAGTATCACCTCTCGGACGGTATCACAGGGAATGTGTCTGCCATTTTGCTTTATGCATTGTGATACATGTCACCTGAGACGAGCTTAGCAGGGGTTGACACTCACAATGGCTGCTGGTGGAAATAATATCCCCCTTGTGAGCTTTTTGGACTCGGCCCTTCTTTAAGCGTGGTTCAGGTGACTCTTTTTTTGATGGATAACCGCTCAAACCAGTTTTGAGAGTGGTCTACATTTCACTGCCAGGTCACAGAAGCTGTGAAGTAGCTGGTGTGTAAAAGGTGCCGATACCGAGAGCCCCAGGCAGGTGAGGTCAACAAGTGTCCCTGTTACCTGAGCCTGCACTGATCAGGTTCTCCCAGAAAGAGCTGCTGTTATGATGAACGGTTCAGGATGTGGATCGTGTTCGCTCGGAGTGACGGCTAATTTTAGGTCTCGTTCTATCGCAGCTCTGGTTGTTGAGCTCTGCAATTAAGGCTGAGATTTCACAAATAAAGTACAGAGTGTTATAGAGTGTTACGGGATCAGCACAAACAAGATTTAAAGTCTTTTCTCACTGTGATATTTCTTATCTTCTCTCACGGTTCAATTTGTATGAGAGCACACGTTGAGCAGGATGGAGAAACTACATACATTGGCACTAAACACAAAGTGCACCAGAGGCTGATGGGAACATCAGTGTTTTTTGGGGGGTATTTGTGCAAAAAAAAGTATTTATCAAATATTTATCATGTCGTTGGGGAAGAAAATTAAAGAATCATCAAAGTTACTACAATTCATGCTGTCAGGGACCAGATTTCGTGGCAATCCATCCAATGTTTTTTGAGCCATTTCCCCTGAAGTCACATTTGTGAATCCCATTAGTTTCCATCCAGACATAGCCTGCATGTATGTATGCATATATAAAAGCTACGAAGAACACAGTACTTTTACTAAAAAGCAAAAAGGTCGAGCTCATGGTGGTGCTGCAGAAAACATCAGAGGATCACCAAAGTCAGCAGGTTTCATTTTCTGCAGAACAGGAACATCTGTATAAAATTTCAACTGAATCCATCGAACAGTGGTGGAGATATTTCAGTCTGAACCAAGGAGGCGCGTTAACCTGCTGACACTGCTATCACTCGAGATAAAGGACATATATTTTTATATTATATTTTTATATTAACATTACAGCAATAAAGCTTCTCTTTTTCCAGCACTGAAGTAGGTCATCATCATCATCATTGCAGGTTTTTGTATCTTTATTCACACGTCGGTAGTAAAATCAATAAGTGGCTCTTTTTTTTTTCCTCCTCGCTGCACACATCTAATGCACTGCATCATGTTAGCATAGCGTGACATGGTTCCCTACATAAGGGAAGACTGGTTGTTATTTTTACTGATGGGTGCCTAACGTGTCACGCAATGATGCCAGATAAGTCAGAATTTAGCTCCGGCTGATTACTCTCATAGTTCAGAGGGCTCGGGGGGGCCATTGTGGAGAGGCCTTTTAAATCGATCCATCAGAGACTAGAAGCTCACTCGGGGGTAACAGACGCGACATCATAATACTAGTTGGCGTTCAGTTTTTTTTGTATCATGTTCTGGATATATGGAATCCATCTGACTGCTCTGTCTGCTGTTATCAGCTGGAGCATTGACGTCCTCTCCCCTCAGAGGTCGTGATTATCGTCTCTCTCAGTAAGCAGGTCAGCGGTGTCGTGCCCCCCGGCTCCTCTCCTGCTCAAGAGTGCTGCGCAAACAGCATCATTTACAGTAGACCTTCAAACCCCGAGGACTGGAGGAGGGGGCTGGGTGGCTGCTCATATTGTCTGTGAGCATTTATAGATATTTGGGTGCTTGAATGATATCATCTGAGAAAAAAAAACAACTTAGACGGAGACTGCAGCTCCGTTTGTGTTTTAAAAAAGAAAGAGAAGAAAATCATACTTACTTTGTGATTTGCAGTGTTTCACAGCCTCTTTTGGGAATAATGATTAATTAGTCCTTTTGAGGAAAATTAAGCTTTATGTTAATGGAGTGAATGACCAGGTAATACAGATGCCATTAAGTCACACGCCTTTTAGGTTGACAGATGTGCACATGAGACTCATTGTTGGGTCCCCTGTGGGACAGATAATGAATACATCCGGTAGTTAGTGCTCGACCTTTTCTTTTTTTTTTCTGTTTTTTACTGTAACACACTTTCACACATCACAGTGACCCATTTCCACAGGATCAGATTTACGACCACAGACCGCAGCTGACAGGTAATGCTTGATATTTTTAAAACCACGTGTCTCACCACGTACTATGTTCCCTCTTATCGAGAGTGAGGTGCTGTCAGCCGACCGATCCCAGAGTCTGAACCACATGAGCATAAGTATATTGAAAAGTGCATTAATATGTAAGGATCATGCAATGTGGCGGCCCTGCCTGATCCGGTTTCACCATCGAGATGCAAACAGAAATCTGAGACCGAGGTGGCGGTTACAGCACCGGCAGCTGTCTGTGTTTCCCTCCATGAGAAAAAATATTTTGAAGCTGTTGTCGATACTCTGAGCCATCTTCCCATGTGTTTCTTCCTTACTTACAGTAACCGCGTCCCCCCTCTCTGCTGCTTTGACATTGCCCTAGTTTTCTGCCTCTGTGTTGTAGTGTGTCGTTTAATGTAGCTCTGTGATATCTATTCATGGCACGCATCCTGTATTCCTTCAGGTTTTTTTTTCCCTCTGACTCGGCCTTGTGTTCATGATTAACCTCATTATCTGTTCAGTGATCTTCGAAAAAACCCCTCTGCATTGTTAATTCTTGAGCACATCTTCGGGATAGTAAGTTACACGTCACGCCATGTTACTGTGTAAGATAGGAGCACTTCAGTGTGAATGAAAAGGTAGATGTGAGAGGATGGAAAAAATATTTTTAAATAGGTCAAACCAGACCAGTGCCCTCCTTCTTTTCTCTCTTTATTTCTCTGTTAACATGGCCGACAGCATGTGCTATTTTACAGTGCATACGTCATTTGGTATCTTTATATGACAAGGCATTTAAAGTTGTCTTTTTTTCCCACAAATCCCAGGAAAAGACTATTTGTTCCACCTCTCAGTACTTCCTGACATCTGTACCCCTCTGTGGCTCTCAACCCTTATCCTAAATGTTCCAACTGAAGACAGTGTTTTCTAAATAATATTTGATTTTAAAATATGCTTCTTTTTTTTTTTTAGATTCGCTACCAAAGAGCCAAATGGTTTATTGCTCTACAACGGCCGCTTTAATGAAAAACACGACTTCATTGCCATGGAAATCATCAATGAGCAGATCCAGCTCACCTTCTCTGCAGGTACAGATATGACTGATATGGCTGATATGTTCTTTGTCATTTCAATTTACTGATAAGAAATTATCAGCTTCATGCCAGTTTTGTCCTCAGTGTGTTGCAGTCATTCACCTCTTTGACTGTTTTCCAGGTGAGACCAAAACTACAGTTTCACCATACATCTTCGGAGGAGTCAGTGACGGCCAGTGGCACGTGGTGGAGGTTCACTACTACAACAAGGTACGATCCACAATAAATCAACAGATGTTTCTGCAGGTTACACTATACACTATATTACCAGTAGTTTTTTGTTTCTTTCTTTTAATTATCTATTAACGACATACCTGACATACCTTTGGTTAGATATGTCTGCTGCTGCTCCCCTCATCAGGTGTGGCAAAATACCAGACATAGTTACCAAACACATTCAGAGTGAAATCAGGTCACAGTTTTGATCGGCTGCAGACGACAGGCAGTGGAATTTTTTTTTCACGATGTCTGCAGCGGTGACTGGCAGCTGTCATGTTTTCTCTATAAAAGGCTTCGTGTGCAGGACACCCATCGAGGACTAACTGTAGTGGGTGTAAACCAGAGTGCAGACAGGAAACCCCGAGCTGTGTACGTTTGTTGCGCTGCCTCTTTAGTGCTGCTGCTCTGTCAGACTAAAGAATCGCTGCTGACAGGCTGATGATCTGGAAGAGAGCCAACATGCCAACTAGACACTGACGGAGGGAGAGACTGTGACTACAGAGGGGAGAGGGGGTGTAAATGAACGAAAAGAGACTGGGAAGACAGTGTTTTTCCAGACATGCTTGGACTGGACTTCATATGTTTTGACTAATAAATTTCTCGAGAAGAACATCGCAACAACTCAATCGATGGAGGAATGTATGGAGCTGTTGTCCCTGCTCACAAAGTACTTTCCCAGCCAGGACCGACACACAGGATGTCACATTTTAGTCTATTGAGGAAGTCACTTTGCATCATAAAGATGTTGCCAGGCAACACCCCCGCCGCTCACATTTTCTATTCAGTGTCTATGATAACACGGCTGTGTCAGATTTTAGCCAGAAGAAGTGATGAAGGGGGAGAATCTTGTCGACTTTTGGCTGGAAAATAGTTGCTTTATTGCCAAGAGCACATCATAATCTCATTAATCATTTTTGGTTCAGTGCCCTCAAAATCACGAGTCTTCAAACTTTGTTATGTTCCTGACCTGGTAGTTGTACATCTGAAGTGTGCTGCATGTTGGAAGATGGCATGATTGTGTTAATGCGAGGTTTATTTGTGTGGTGTGATTTGATTTAACATGGGGATGTTTGCCGTCTTTCCACCAGTACTTTAATGTTTCGATAAGTGAATCTGAACCATGTCAGGGGATTCCACCTGATTTGGTGGCTTATAAATTGAATTAAATCTTTGTTAATCAGTGACCCATTAAGTAATAACTAATCAGAATAAGTATAATAAATCATCATGAATTATGGATTATTCACTATATTATATGTATTATATCTAGATTATATGTCTTGTACCCATATCATACATTTACCCAGTGAATCGGTTACATTATTTATTCATTATATTGAATACGTAGCATCCTTTTTAGTTTTAAACATCCCAAAAGTGTCCAGGGTTTAACCCGCAGTTCTAGCTGAACTAAACCTCCTCTCATGTTCCACATCCTGTGAGTCGCTGAGGTAGAAACATGGATCCTCCCACTGGAGGTATCCCATGGTGGCCCACTCTGACCCGTCCCTGTCCGCAGGGGGTGGGGCAGGGTGAGGCGGGGAGGGGGCATTTTAGATTGAAATGTGGCTTTCAGGATGGTGGGGGACTGTGGAGAATGGCAATGACCGCTGCCTTTGTGTTTGGCTCTGCTTCCTTTGGGACCATGGGCAGTGAATGATGCGGCCCCGGGGAAGGTGCCCCTCTCTCTCTGTTCGGCGAGGACAGAAAAGCGGAGCAGGAGAGGAGCGAAAGGAGGGTAAAGAAAAGCCGGGAGAAGTATTGACTCGGGCTTTGAACGGGGACGCTGCGCTTCAGGGCCGACCCCTCTTGTTGCTATGGTTTTTCCAGTCAATCTTAGATCCCATATTTGTGTTGCTTGCTGCCATGCCCCTCCTGCGCAACCCCTGTCACCCTCTGTGACAAGGAACTCATATTCCCATAATCCCCTGTAGCAGTGAGTGAGAGCAGTGTTTAATGTGGTCTTGGGCAAATATGTGCGTTCCAATCAGCGCTGACAGGACAAGGTTTTGTGCAGCAGAGACGCGTCCTGACAGACAGTCATTATTGGAGAGTCAACAGCCGTGACTGATGACAGCAGAGGTCAGTGAAAGGAGCGTCCAATCTGGAGCGCTGCCTGCTTCAGAGCTTTCACAGCGGAGGGAAAACCGTGGAAAACAGCATGTCGGATGATTTCACCTTTGGCAATTCACTCCGCATGTTTGCCTTTTTCATCATCAACAAATTTGTAACAAATTGGCCTGAAGGACCGTCGACTGAAAAGTAAAAGCCACCTTCAGTGTCTGTTTCCATCTACTTTGCATCTCAGTGCTGGGACTTCCTGTGGGAAAAGTGCTTGATAACAGGGCCTGTTGTCCTTGAGAGGAAACTGGTCTGAACTGATCTTCTCTGCAAATACTTAATCTTACTTCAAGAAATGCTCACAGCGGCCTCGTCTTCTGATGTGACTGTGAGTCGGTCAGTCTTAGAAATAGGTCATAAAACTCAGATTTGAATGTTTTTTTTCCATGTGATGTCATGCTTCAGTCGCCTGAGCTGCAGACTGAGTGAGCAAGTTTGCACGAAGAGCAGTCCTCTGTAAAGAAATACGATCCACTGCATCCTGGTATTTGACTCATACATGTCAACAGATTTTGGATGGATTGCATTCAGTCCCCAGAGGAGGAGTCTTAATGACTGTGGTGATTCATCGACTTTTCAACTCAGCGTATCATGTAAAGTATTGAAGGACTGTGTAAAAGAGTTGAAGTATTATTTTGAAGCTTCAAGTTTGGCATTTTCGGCATCACTATCCTGGCAGCCAGTGGAGTTGTCCCCTGATTTGATGGTTAAAACGTTGGCTTCACGTTTGAATGGGTCGTAATGGACAGACAATGACATCGCTCTCAGGAAGAACTGTAACTGAGATGATCACTTTATGTCGCATTATATTGAAAGGTGGTTTTAATATTATGCCCCTCTTGTGGATGTAAATGGGGTCAGCAACAGTAATACCACCTTTTAATATAATGTCCAGTACAACAACCACTCAGGATGACCTTAACAATAAAGTAGAATTATAACCTTTATGACAGTGTCAAAAAAAAGAGAAAAACTTAAAAGTAGACTTCAAGGTAGAGCTGTTGTACTGAACCACATTAGACTAGTGTACTTAGAAGTGTACTTAATAGTAACCTGTCTGTGTAGCTACAACAGATGATCAGATGATTCAAATGCAGTGATAACAGTATCTTTATCACAAGACACAAAGTGAGCACAGCAACTTAACTAACTGCAGCATCTCAGTTACAGAGTCACATTATTAGAAGTTCACTGAGATTTAATCTAATCTACTCTATAAGAAAATCATGTGAGAGAAATTTAACTGTGGCAGGGCCTCGGGCCAAAACTATATTTGTTCTTACTGAGTCGCTCGATGAAGTGTGTTCTGTGCTAATCGATTTCCTATGATAGAGCTGCTAAAGCTGTTGCACCAGCCAGTGAAATCTACACTTTATCTGTAGCTGGGTGTTGTTCTCAGACCTTTAAATGAAGGGATCAGACACCAAAGATGAGACAGCAGATCAGTCAGGAAATTATAATTCCTGCGGTTCACACAGTCAGTGCCGGGGATCTATTTTAGTTTAACCTCACAGAGAACTAAATGGGCAGACAATAACCGCTTATTATCTGTTTTCAAGCCATCAGCAACGAGACCATTCTTCATATATCTCTGTGCATGAGACAAGCTAATTCCTGTTAAATCCTGTCTGACCAGCTGACGGCCCAGCGGCCCGTCCCCGCCTGCAGGCCGGCTGTGATGGTGGGCGGTCGCTGCCCCGCTCTTATCCCGCGACACCAGCTTGAACCTACACTTAGTGTTAATATGAGCTCTACGTGACCTCAGAGAAACTGGACGGTTTGAAAAGAGGTCACAACCTTTTATTGACAGGATCATCATTCTCTCCCCCGCAGACCCCTCCTCCTTTTGTTGCTCCCCCCCATTGATTTCTCAGACAATGAAGAAGATCCTTTGTCGACAGGGATGATGTCCTGCAGAGAGCAAGCTCTTCTCCTCCTGTGTGTGTGTGTGTGTGTTTGGAGGAGTGTGTGTGTTTGTGTGTGCGTGCCAGCCGTTGCCTTTAGCTCTTGCTGTTATGTTGATATGAATTATTAAAATATGCAACACCAACGAGATAAAGATGAACGGGGATTGAACCGAGTTGTACACAAAGGGTGATTTATTTGCTTGTTGTTTCCCAGTTTCAAAGCTACATACAGTTTATAGATAAACCTTTGTTAAATGCAGCCAAATAATGCTTACTGAGCCCTATTTACAAATGCTGGGTGACAAAAATACTTGAGCATCTTAAAAATAGCAGCATTGCAAGACAGTTTTTTTTCTTTTCTTTCACAGTTTCATGATCATTATGCCAACAAACCTTTTGGGAATTCTCAAATGAAAGCGATGCTATAGAGAGAAGATAACTTTTGTCTTTTCTGTTGATTTGAATCACGCCATGTTTTACAGATCCTGCACCACTGGTGAAAACTTCTTCATATATATTCTTAATGCAAAAGTCATTTACATTGTTAAATCCTCCAACTTAACACTAGAAAGTTCTCCAGACTTCTGTATGCCTTCTGAATTCTCACTGTTTTCACCAAAGCCTCCCTAGAAATGTTAAGAAGTCACTCCATAATTTACCTCAATATTCATGAGTTTGTCTCTCACCCCTCAGCCAATCTTAAATCAGGCCGGGCTGCCGCAGGGCCCCTCAGACCAGAAGGTCGTCGTGGTGACGGTGGACAACTGTGACGCCTCTGTGGCCCTCAGATTCGGTCACATAATCGGAAACTACACCTGCTCAGCTCAGGGCAGCCAGTCAGGAACCAAAAAGTAAGTCCACGGCAGAAAGATTTCATCAAGACATATCTTGACTTAACTCTAGACTTACACACATCCCTCAGTGGTCCCATATTGACTTCAGTAATTTACTGATTTCTTCCTTTGCTGTTGGCTCATTAAGAGAGAGTAAACTTGTTTTGAAATGAAGTTCCATATCTCCGGGGTGTTAGCTAAGCTTTCCTTTTTTTTCTTTATAGGGATGTTTATGCTTTTTTCAGTTTTCATCTCCAGGAGGAGAAATAACGCTGCAAAACCATCTCTGTGATGAATTTTTCATGCAGCCTCCCTTCCCCCCATTAGTGTTGATGATGTAAAGGCAGAGCAAAACTCCGGGCTCGTAAATATTTGTGGGTTTTCTGTTTTCAGATCACTGGATCTGACCGGTCCCCTGCTCCTTGGAGGGGTCCCCAAACTCCCGGAGGACTTCCCCGTTCGAAACCGTCAGTTCGTGGGCTGCATGAAGAACCTGCGTATCGACAACCAGCACATAGACATGGCCAGCTTCATCGCTAACAATGGCACTTTGCCAGGTACCTTTTTGACCTGCTGTTTTTTTCATCCAAAGCTCGCTCCCGACTTCGTCTCTTAAACCTGCGACTGTTCTGCAGTCTAAGAATGTTTTATTGTCGGGACAGCTGAGTGAGGGAGGCTGGCAGAGGAAAGAACATAACAATGACTATAATGAGCACAGCGGGGGAGGCAAGTCAGTGGGAAATAATCATTGTACCTGCTATGAATAGTTTATTACCCTCTAACTCTGCTACTTTGATGAAATAATGAGCCAGGAGAGATCAAACAGATAAATTAACCTCTTATTTTCTCGCCCCCGTAGGATGCTCTGCCAAAAGACATTTCTGCAACAACAGCCCGTGTCTGAATGGAGGAACCTGCGTGAACCTGTGGGGCTCCTTCAGCTGCGACTGCCCTCTTGGATTTGGAGGGCAGAATTGCGAGAGAGGTGAGCGAGTTGAGCGGAGGAGTGCCGGAGTGCATCGGGGTGGAAACATGCAGACATGAGATGAGACCCGACGAAGATTTGTCTGCAGTTTTGACCCGAGACTGAACTTGTCATTGAGAATGAAGCTGTCGCCTGCAAGGTCAAATGAGCAGAGTGGAAACAGAAAACGTACTCCTGCAGAAGCTGCTGCATTTGCATTTGAAAATAACAGGTGGAAAAATCAGCTGTGTACCGTAATTGCTGCCGCAGCTTTTAGGGAACACTTGACTTGATTTCAGACATTCATAGTCATAGAAACCTTGTTGATTACTCTGCGGACGTTTTAATACCTCGTTCATGACAGAATCAATATCAGTTGTGAGAATCGAGCTGCTTGAGGTCGACTGTTCTCTGGTTTAGATGATGTTGAACCGTTTGAGATTAATTGCTTTTTGACTTTCGATGACATACAGTGCGTCGCTCATGTTTCTGCTCCAGTGTTCTCCGGTGTCTGTTTTTGTTCCACCTGATCCGCTGCAGCTGTTATCGCTGCTGATTTATGTTTTACAGCAATTTGAGAAGAGACAGAATAAGAGAAACGAGCCACGTGAGCAACTGCAGCAAGATGACACACCTTTTGTTTTTTTTAGCTTCAAGTAACAGAGAAAAGAGACGTATTAAAGAGCATTTTTTCATACATTTTTTTCATTCATACAGATGGGATATGAAAGGGAGGACGTTGCTATGCAGAGATGAATATTCAAAGTTGTGTTTTTCTTTTATATGGTAGCAAACTCAGTATTTTAGGGGTTTTAGACTGTTACTTGAACATAACAAGCCATTTGAATCTGCCACTCTAAGCTTTTGGCAACTGTGATGAGAATTTTTCATTATTTTCTGACACAAAAAAATAATTGTTTGCAGCCCTAATATGATGCATGCATTTAAAATGTAGATGTGCTTAAGCTCCAGCATTGATTGACTCACACAGTGACAATCAGACGAGGTCAATGGAATCATTTTTATCTTTGTGTGTAAATTTGAAACATTTTGACTGAAACTGCACTGCGGTTTCTCTCTCTGCTTCTCGCTGCTCTCAGCAGCCAACGACGACAGTCACCGGCACATCAGGTTTATTTGCCATCACTAATCGATCATTTTCGATCGGGTGCTTTTCTTTACTTTGCACAGCGTGATGAGAGGAAAGTGTTTCCCATCGGGCAGAGTGTCCTTTCGTGTCACTCTGTCAAAGTGTGAAAGAGCAGAGATGGGCGCTGCACAAACACCCTAAACTCCTCCTGACCGAGGGGGACTTTAATCAGATGTTGCTTTACATTTCTTACCTCAGTGTCCTTGCATCTTATTCCCCTGAATTATCAGCACAGGTTGGTGCAGCCAATGATATGAGCTTACTCTGAACACGTGATTTAATTTGGGATGGCCACAGAAATCTTGCAGATTCCACAGCGGTGAACTTTATGTCTGATAAGCTGAGGGGGGGTGTGTTAGCTGTAATACCTTGGACGTGATCAGAGAACAAACTGAACCTGCTGGTTGACAGCAATGACTCACACCTCCACATTTATCTGCATCATTCCTACCTCCTCTCTCTTAAATTTGATCTGCTTTTTAACATCTTTCCCCTGTAGTTATGGCCAGTCCTCAGCGTTTCCTGGGCAACAGTCTGTTGCAGTGGAACAACATGGCGTCGACGGCGGCCTCCGTCCCGTGGCACGTGGAGCTCATGTTCCGCACACGTCAGTCCAGTGCCACGCTGCTACACATCTCCTCTGGCCTGCAGCACAACCTTACACTGCAGGTGAGATTCAGCACACAGTGAAACCTTTTCTTACTGCACATGGATCCATCACATTTCTCATTATTTCTCCTTATATTTGTACTGCTCCTCAAATGTTACAACGCACAGCAATGTCAGTGTATCAAGAGGAGGAACTTCGAAAAAGAAGATCTTTAAGCATTTCAGGGTTATTCCTCTCTCAGTCTGACCAGCAAAGAGCAAATAAACTGAAACTGTAACGCAGAATAAATCGTGTCTTTATGGGTGTGAGGTCCAGCAGTCCTCACCTGAAGTTTCCAAGATAAAACATTGTAGGAATGAGGCTCCACCTGTTGGCCAGCTGAGTAGCAGCAACGTCACTGAATATTAGAGCATGTTGAGACAAAAACCCAAATGATCACACTCACTGTGAGGAGTTTTATTTTTCATCCCCACGTTTGGCGACGTTTTGTCTAGACTGACGCCTCTTTGATATTACTTGAGTGTCTGATAATCTATTTCCAGCCCTGCACAAGTGTAATGTGCGCAATTTAAAGGCTTGAACTTTTGACTGTGGAGGGTGAAAAAAAAAGACTGTCTGTTTCTGTTCATCATGTGATGCAGTGCTGATTCTTGGTGGTTTTTTATCTCCTGTGCTCTGCTCTCTCTTCTGTTATTGAACATCGGTTCAATCTCCCTCCTGCTGTTTCTTCTGTTTTCTCGGCCTTTTCTCCATCTTTGTAGCTCCGTGGGGGGAGTGTGTTGATGGGGCTGCACAGAGGAGAAGACTCAACTCTCTCCCGCGTGGAGGAGGTGCTGGTGAACGACGGAGACTGGCATCACTTGCAGCTGGATATTAGCCGTCTGGGAGGAGTGTCGAGCCACCACAAAGCAGTGTTGTCTTTAGACCAGGGCCTCTACCTTGTGAGTGGTCGCACAGTCGTTACTGTCCAACACTATCAAATTATCTATCAAATCTGTCAAATCACAATCCAACTTTGTAGTTTTACCAACATTAATCCTGTGTCATGCATCTTTTCAGGCCAGCATGGAGGTGGATGGGAAGTTGCGAGACTCCAAGCTCAAGACTGTGAGCGTTGGTGGTCTGGCTAGGCCTGATGGGAAAGTTCAGCATGGCTTCCGTGGCTGTATACAGGTCCATCCCTTACTTAGCTTTTGTTGTCATTTCAGTGATGATGTCCAAAAGCAAACAGTATCCAAAGTATTTTACTGAGCAACTCATCTGAGAAGGAAAAAAAATCCAAATTACTTTTTGACCACATTTGAACCCAAATAGAGTTTCTAGCCTCTGACTTTAAAGTCATGTTCACTCAGCAGGGTTTGAAAAAAGTTTTACTTCTTGAGGTGATGATGGAGCACAGACAGACATCCACTACTATTACATTACACATAACACTTACAAAGTTGGGTACTTCAAAGTGTTTTTAGACTCATCCAAAAAAGGCAACCCTCCTGTATGCAGCACAAAGCTGTCGCCTGTTTCAGATCTGCAATATGCAAAATATAATTTCTCCTCTCACCTACTGAACACTTACAGACTGCACATTTGTTAGCGTCTATCATTTTGTGAATCTTGACGTCACTCCCATTTGCTTCCTGGATGTGCATGTTTGCATAAACGTAACTCTGGTTGATTGTTTCCCTGCAGGGTCTACGTGTAGGCGGCGCTCTGAGTCTGTCGCAGGCGAGGAAGGTGAACGTGGAGCCGGGCTGCAGCGTGCCCGACCCCTGCAGCTCCAGCCCCTGTCCTGCCAACAGCTACTGCAGCGACGACTGGGACAGCCACTCCTGCACCTGCCTCGCTGGTCAGTCTGCTCACGCGTTCAGAAACCATGTTTGAAACATTTTGAAGGGCTGGAAGGTCACTTAAATGTGTTGTTTCAATAATCCTATGAATATGATTTAATCTTGTATAAAACTGTGTTTACGCTCTCAAATGCTCAATTAAAATGCTTTGTGTTTCATCAGTGCCACAGTTTACATATTCCTTTTTTCTTATCCTTGCTTACTGAGTACAGCAACTTATTCATCTTTTTTTTTTCCTACAGGCTACTACGGCACCAACTGCACTGATGTGTGTTCATTAAACCCATGTGAGCACGAGTCCACGTGCACGAGGAAGCTGAGTTCCTCTCGTGGTTACACCTGCGACTGTCCCAGCAACTACTTCGGCCATTACTGCGAGAAAAAGTACTGCGTATTTCCACACGTATCAGTAACTGTGTGTGTGAATCAGGCTTATTCTTGTGTAGCATGTGTGATTACTCTTTGGGTCAACTAATCGTGTATATTTCTACAGGACTGACCTGCCGTGTCCCAGAGGCTGGTGGGGTCACAAAACCTGCGGCCCCTGTAACTGTCAGACGGACAAGGGCTTCGACTCCGACTGCAACAAGACGAGTGGAGAGTGTCGCTGCAAGGTGAGTGCACCTTTGACTCATCTGTGTGTAGCGAGCAGACAAGTGTGATGGTTCGTAATGTTATAAATGTCTAAGGCTGAGGCATCGATGTGCTGTTTGTAGGAGGAGAAAATCATGCAGTGGGTGCACACACAGACTTAATTCAAACTGCCAGTTAAACTTCACAAAAAGAAAACAATTTTCCAAAGATTAATTACTTTACTTTTCTGCTTTCCAAGATCTTTCTGGAGCTGCCTCGCCACCATCTGCAGTCTACTTTGTGTCTTTCTATAACTTTTAAAGACAGCATGAGTATAACAATAAAATGATGAGGATGATTGTAAAGGGATTGTAAATTTATATATAACTAAAACAACATACAGTACATACAGAAGGTTTGTCTTTGGTCTTAAGCCTGAAATGTAAATAATGCATTCATCAATTATTTCTTCCTTCAGCTGTTTCTTTTTTAGCCTTTCTGTTGTTTTTTGCTGTCTTTTTATTAATTTGATCTATGTTTATATTTATCCATTTACACAGCAGGCTATAAAAATATCTTAAATGGCCATGCACATTTCAGCGACTAGCCTGGCTTTATATAATCCAATAAACTCCTTTTTCAGCAGTTTTTGGTTAGGGATTTCTTACCAGCCAGCAACAGTATTTAAGTCCTCTTCTTCCCCCACATTTTATTTATTTTCTACATTTCCTTTGTACACTGTATGAAAATAGTGTATCAACACCACCCTCAAATATCTAACACATTTAGTCTGCTTGATGTTGTCACACTGTGAACAAACTCAAATCCTCTCAGAGGCTTTGTATAGTACGACAGCGGGACACAGCTGAAGTGTTTCTAGGAAAATGAAGGTGGGGAACGTTGAACGTCCTTCAGCAGCCAGATGTTCACAGACAAGCAGCTGCAGCTCGTCACAGTTCTCTACTGAGAATGTGTGCGGCCGTATGACAATGAAGGAGGCTGCATTTGAAAAATGTATTTAAAAAAAAAGTTGTTAATCAGCACTTCCTATCTCGGATCCCGTTTCCAGGACAACCACTACCGCCCTGAAGGCAGCGACACCTGCCTGCTGTGTGACTGTTACCCGGTCGGCTCGTTCTCCAGAGCATGTGACCGAGAGAGCGGCCAGTGTCAGTGCAAACCCGGCGTCATCGGCCGGCAGTGCGACCACTGCGACAACCCTTTCGCTGAGGTTTCTCCAAATGGCTGCGAAGGTCAGAATATGTCACGTAACACGCCACTGTCATGCTTAATTTATAATCCCTGTTTCATTACAGCGACAAATACATTAAATCATTTTCCATTTTTGTCCTCATCATCTCTCTCTGTCTCCCTCCTCTTCCTCCTGCTCCATCTCTCCCACAGTAATCTATGACAGCTGCCCTCAGGCCATCGAGGCTGGGATCTGGTGGCCCAGGACCAAGTTTGGTCTCCCAGCAGCAGTTCCCTGTCCCAAGGGAACGCTCGGTATGATGGTTTTTCAGGCAGCTCGTCAAATTACCATATAATAATGGCAATATATGAAACTTGCCTCCAGCTCTCTCTCAGTTGCAGTCTCTCTCCTCCTTTTCAGGCACGGCTATCCGCCACTGTGACGAGCACAAGGGCTGGCTGCCTCCCAATCTCTTCAACTGCACCTCCATTACCTTCAGCAAGCTGAAAACCCTGGTGTGTTGTTCTTCTCAGTTTTGAGTTTACCTTGCAATTCCCACAATAACGTTCTCAGTCGGAGGGATGTGGAGGAAGAAAATGATTTAAACAAGACTAAGTGTCTGTAACCAAGCTACTGGCTGTATTTGGGAAAAATGGTGCTGGGAGCTGAATGCTAACATGTTTATTATCTTAGTTTATTATGTTACAAACATTTTGTCAATTATTATAGCTGAGGCTGGTGGAAATGTCATGAGATTAGTTGGCATTCAGTGTGGACAAACTGAAAATCCAAAGTTATTACAATTCATCCTGGAGTGGAACATGAAAGTCTAAACCACATTTCATGGCAATGAAACCAGAGGAAACATCAGTAAAACGTAGGATATTCTGCTTAGGATAATGAATGTCTGCACACAGTAAAAGTTCATCTGAAAGATCAGTGGATCACCAAGGTAATTTGTTTTTATTCTCAAAGTACCATGAATATCTGTACCAACCTTCAGGGCAGTTCATTGAGCCACAGGAAAAGTCTGTGGATCACTAGTCTCGTTAGGATTCATCCTCTGGGGATCATGAATGTCCATGTAGAATTTAAAAGCAAACCAGTCGGTACCTGTTGACATATTTCAGTGTGAACAGACACTCAGGAGCCACAGCACCAGCGGGGCATCTATCTGAAGCTTCAACATGTTACCAAATGATTGTTTTCTTTTCCTTCCTCCAGTCTGAAAAGTTGTCCCGCAACGCATCATTCCTGGACTCTGGACATGTTCAACAGACGGCAGCCTTGCTGGCCAATGCCACCATGCACACAGAGAAATACTTCGGCAGCGATGTGAAAGTAGCATATCGACTCACGCAGGGTCTGCTGCAGCATGAGAGCAACCAGCAGGGCTTCAACCTCACAGCCACGCAGGACGTCCACTTCACTGAGGTGACAGTCACATACCGTATAGATCTACAAGCACAGCACGAAACAAAGTAGAAACAATAAATCGCTGAAGATCTTGCAACAAACAAAATTGGTTTTCAAACAGGAAGGCGTTCTCGCCTGGTGGGACTTCACAGCCTTTCATGCTGCGTCTGCAGGGAACACATCACACTTCATTTCACTCTCGGCTGTGGCATCCTGTCACACTGAACTCTCGCTGTTTTCTCGCAGAATCTGGTCCGTGTGGGCAGCGCCATCCTGTCTCCAGACACACGGCCGCACTGGGAGCTGATCCAACACTCGGAGGGCGGCACGGCTGCGCTGCTGCGCCACTACGAGGACTACGCAAACACACTGGCTCAGAACATGAGGAAGACCTACCTCAGCCCGTTCACCATCGTCACACCGCACATAGGTGAGCGTGTCATCTGGAGAACATGACATGCTGAGAGCCATTACAGGATACGGAGCTTCTTTATAGGGGAACAGCATGTTTATTAATCAAGCGTGCTTTATTTAAGTCTGAAATTTTCCAGCATATAAAGACCAGAATGCAGCACAAGATCAACATCTCACAGATAACAGAACAAACTTTTAAAAAAGTAAAAATAAAATAAAAAAAAAAAAAAAGAATACAACATAGAACAACAATACAGTTAGTAATATTTTCCATCTGTTACATTTCCTTCACTATATAGAGTAAGAAATTAGACTAAAACTCTTCTCAATAATTACTAGTCCATCTGAACAGTGATTCAAAGGAGGGAATTTCCTTACTTCATTTTAACCGTTCATCACTATCAAACTCTGCGTGACAGTGAACAGATATTTATACTGCTCTCTAGAATGTAATGAAGAAGAAGGAATAAATGAATAAAACCGTATTTAGATAAAACAAAAGGATTTAATTCCAAAGTTAAATTAATGTCAGTGTGAAGGAGGGTTTGAAACAGCATTAAGACCACTGGAGAGACATAAGAGGTTGAAAATAGTGTTTAATTCGACAGCCTCATGAGAAAGTGAAAATGTTGATGGTTGGTTTGTTGGGGCACTTGTTTGCTGTCACGTCGGCTCCAATGATCTGGTTCAAAGTTGGTCGCAGCAGAGATCTCTGACCCTTCCTCCGTACATCTTTCTCCACAGTCATCTCTGTAGATCGTCTGAAAAAGATGAATTTTGCCGGTGCCAAACTCCCCCGGTACCAGTCCCTGAGGGGCCCGCGGCCCGCAGACCTGGAGACGGCCGTCACGCTGCCCGACTCGGTCTTCCAACCACCTGTGGACACAAAGGGCCACAGACACCTGGATGTGTTCCCAGAGTCCTCGCTGAGGAACCGCTCAGTCAACAGGAAAAGACGCCACCCTGACGACAGCCAGCAGGACGCCATCGCCAGCGTGATCATCTTCCACAGCCTGGCCTCGCTCTTACCAGAGAGCTATGATCCCGACAAGAGAAGTCTGCGGTAAGAACAGTTAATAAAGCTGTAATATAAAGTGCTGTGACAAGAGAATAAAGAGCATAAGTATTTTAATTTTTGAAATACTGATGATGGCACAGAAACAGGCATGAAATTACACTTTGCAACACTGTTCCTCTGCTGGAATTTTATTAGTATTTAATGTGTAAAAATATCCACTCTGACTATTTTTGACCCATCATAGTTTTGCTGGTAGACTGGGATTTTTTTTGTCCTGGATTTATCTGAAAACTTTTATCCAAAATAATCTCTCCGGTTGTGCTAACTGTATGTTGAAAGCTGCAGTATGTCAGACATTGCATAGCTGACCTCAGTTTGTTATTTTACATTTTAGTTTTCAGTCTATGATTTGATAAATTTTCACAGAAAAATTTGAATCAGAAATAAAAACCTACATATGCCTTCCCCCCCCCCTCACTCTCTGTCATCAGGGTGCCAAAGCGTCCAGTCATCAACACACCTGTGGTCAGCATCACGGTCCACGACAATGATGAGCTGCTGCAGCATGCACTGGACAAACCCATCACCGTGCAGTTTCGCCTGGTTACCACTGAGGAGCGCTCTAAACCCATCTGTGTCTTCTGGAACCACTCAATACTGTGAGCACACACACACACACACACACACACACACACACACACACACACACACACACACACACACAGAGCTGATGTGTAAAGCACAAACTTTATGTCGTTCTCACATCGCCCTTGTGTTTCATGTCAGCGCTGGGAGCGGCGGCTGGTCGGCGAAGGGCTGCGAGGTGGTTTTCAGAAACAGCACCCACATCAGCTGTCAGTGTTATCATATGACCAGCTTCGCCGTGCTCATGGACATCTCCAGAAGAGAAGTGAGTGACGCCAAAATGTTTAACTCCTCTAAACCACAGCCATCGTTCCACTGCTCTCTAACTCAAAACTTCTCTGTCCTAATTGTGTCGCCGGTGCCAGAACGGAGAGATTCTGCCCATCAAAATCCTGACGTGGAGCACGGTAGGAGTCACCCTGGGCTTCCTCCTCCTCACTACGATCTTCCTCCTCTGTCTGAGAGCCATGCACTGCAACAAGACGAGTATAATCAGTAATGGAGCCACCGCACTCTTCCTCTCTGAGCTCATCTTCATCCTGGGCATCAACCAGGCAGACAACCCGGTAATCACTGAGTTTTCCTCCCATTAATTTAACTTAATTTATGATGCCTCTTTTCATATCTTAATCTTTCGATTAATTTCTCTCTTTGCAGTTTGTGTGCACAGTCATCGCCATCCTGCTGCACTTCTTCTACCTCTGCACTTTCTCTTGGCTTTTCCTGGAGGGGCTGCATGTCTACCGCATGATCAGTGAAGTGCGAGACATCAACTACGGGCCCATGAGGTTCTACTACCTGATTGGCTGGGGGGTGCCCGCCTTCATCACAGGTCTGATCCCTCATGACGTCACAGAAATGTACCTGCTGCACATGTGGAGAAGCCAGGAAATGCCCCCCTTAAATCTTTAAAAGAAACAGACTGTTTCTTGAGTCTCAACACCGTCCCATATCAAAATCAGATGGTGGAGATGAAAAATGCCACTGAAATGTGGAGAAAATAATGTTTCCCTTTTTTTCAATGCTTTATTTCTTTATTTTCATTTACCCACAGAAAAAGGTTTCAGAACAAGTTAAAAATGAATCAAGATGAATACAAACTGTCCCTTTACATGCTCCAAACACACTGTTTTTTCTGTAAATGTGACTCGGCTGTTATGTTCTGATGGAAAATCTGACGCTACTGCCTGTATGTCTGTCCGTCTGTCTCCAGGTCTGGCAGTGGGACTGGACCCTGAAGGTTACGGGAACCCAGACTTCTGCTGGCTTTCTATGTACGACACTCTCATCTGGAGCTTCGCTGGACCCATCGCCATGGTGGCATCGGTGAGTTCCTGCAGATCCCTCATGGAGACTGAAGCAACACACGCAAAACACAATAAAACATGCGAAAAAGCTTTCAGTGCAAAAAACAAATCTGTTTGTTTTACTCTGTTAATCTGGTTTTTAGCAATGCGGCGTGCCTAGTCACGTTTCTGTGTGAGTCATGATGATCTCATCGGAGGTGTTTTCACAGCGAACACGCCCGTCACTGTTCAGCTGCGAGTGTCAAATCGTCTCACAAAGAAGTTCATTTGAAATTTGTTTTCTTAAACTAAGTTTGATCTCGTGTCCACAGATGAACATCTTCCTGTACATCCTGTCGTCCAGAGCCTCCTGCTCGACGAGGCACCACAGCATCGAGAAGAAAGAGCCTCGTGTGTGAGTGTCCTGCCATTCTCCCTGATTCTTTTATTCAGGTTTTGTCCAGCTAAAATTCACCACCTGAAACAATGGACTTTATTATCAAAACAAAAGTTGACCAGCAAGCAGTTAAAGTCAATAAGGGATTTCCCGTCAGCACCTTTTTACAGTGACATCAGATCAAACGTGTCCTTTGATCTGCTCTAAAAATAACTTTTTATTTGTCTCTGTTGGACTGAGTGAACCAAACAATGAATCAGCAGAGAAAGAAATGAGTCACTCTTGCATGCAGAAGGATCATGTACAGTGTGCATGAAATCATTAGCTAGCATCTCATGTGCAAGCTGTAATAAAAAAGGACAAACGGCGCACAGAAAAAGTGCAAATTCAGGTCAAAGTTTCGTGATCACAGCTCTTGATGAGACAATGTGCTGCTCTGTCTCACTGCACTCCTGATGTCTGCTGGTCGGGCTGCGCTGCCCTCTGGTCGCTTATAATCAGATCAGTGAATGCACAGAGGTCGTCCTGACGGCTCCCTCATGACCTTTCTCTGTTTCCTCTCTCATGTGACTCGTGTTCTGCAGTTCGGGCCTGAAGACAGCGGGGGGCGTCCTCTTCCTGGTGTCGGTCACCTGTTTTCTGGCGCTCCTCTCCGTCAACAGCGACATGATCATCTTCCACTACCTGTTCGCTGGGTTCAACTGTGTGCAGGTGATCTCTCCGCTTCGTCCTGAAATCAGTTTGAAAAAGTCGATTTATGTCCTGTTTTTTTTCTGACCGTACTCTATTGTCCAACCTCCAGGGTCCTTTTGTTTTCTTCTTCCGCATCGTCTTCAATAAGGAAGCGAGAAACGCCATGAAATACTGCTGCAGCCGCAAGCGCCCGGATCACATGATCAAATCCAAAGCCTCTGTGAGTCTCTCGCCACAGAATATTAAGACCGACACCTTTTGGATGTAGATCTCAGCTTCATGATCTCTGACTTGTCCAGTTTGTGTTTTGTGCTACCTTTTACAGCTTCTGTGTTTAAAATGATCTTTCTTCACTTTGAGTTTCATAAATTCATAAATAGTTTGAAAGCTTTTTCATTTTGAGGATGATTTAAAAAAATCGTATGAAGGGAAGAACAAATTTAGACATATAACCATCTAACTTTAAGCATTAAAGGACTTTATAGCAGTTTTTGGATTTAAAAATTCAAGTAGTTGCTTAAATTAGGTTGGTTCCATCCAGACACCAAAATTCAAGATGAAAAATTCAAACATCCAGGCAATGAAGGGTAAGCAATGGAGCCTCTGTCCCATCTGTTTGTCATGCGATCTGAGAAGAAAAAGACTGGAAAACGCTTTGCACTTTTTTATCTGATATCTGACATTTTATCTGATCTTAAGAAAATTGTTTTCTAAGAAAGCATTAAATTGTAACTCATGACTAAATTATCTAATCTTTTACTTAAAATAATCCAAATTAATATAGCATTTCTTTGTTTCCAAATGCTGAGAACCACAGACAGGATGGAGAAGTGAGAAAAGTTGAGAAACACATTGCTGGTTTGGGGATTTTGGATTTACTGACAATAAGAAAATATAAAATAACACCAATCACAGATGTTTTACTCAGCAGCTCAAACTTCTGCACAGGTGGTGTTATTAATTCTTAAAACCTATCTCTTTCGCCTCCATCTTTTTTTAGGGCTACAAATGCAACACAAACTACACGGACGGCCGGTTGTACCACCTCCCTTTTGGAGACTCCAGTGTGTCTCTGAACGGCACCATGCAGAGCGGCAAGAGCCAGCAGAGCTACGTGCCATTTGTCCTCCGGTGAGAATTAAAAGATTAATGCGCAGCGTTGCATCTCAGAGCGGCAGGACCAGCTGTAAACTGACTTTTTGTACCTTTTCAGGGACGACGGGTTGAGTAACAGTCAGGCGCACATCGCCCTGAATGACCACGCGTCACTCTTCCATGAGACTAAGGAGCACTTGGATGGTATTTTATTTTACAGCATCTCTGATGTAGTTTAACTGCAACAATGCGCACAGCGATGTCAACTTCTCCTCTCCCTCTCTGTGCAGATCGAGACAGCGACTCAGACAGCGACCTGTCTCTAGAGGACGACCAGAGCGGCTCCTACGCCTCCACACACTCATCTGACAGCGAGGACGAGGAGGGCCCGCTCCCTCCAGAGGAATGCTGGGAAAATCTGGCATCTAACGCAAGCAAGAGGCCGCATCCTCACGGTACGGAAACTCAACTGAACATAGTTTGTGCCTCTCATGTATTATTATCATTTCATTCAAGACACATCGCTTTGCATCCGATTTTACACTGAATTTAAGAACAGTTTGAAAGCATTTCTTGAGTCCTTAAAGACTCCTTTGAGCATCAGGAAAAAAAAATATTCCTTATGTTGCACAAAAAGTTTCAACCTTTTTCCGAAGTTGCGACTCTTGTTCCTAATCTGAAGATCAAAGATAGCTGGAATGACATGCGTCCTTGTTCAATTTGTACCTCCTTCTTGGTTTTTCAGAAAACTGAAGGTGTACTCCTGTTACTCAAAAGTAATAGAAACATATGAAGGGCACAAACATCCAACACACAGCAAACATCCATTTTTAAACAATTACTATTTAGTGCATCAGTAAGTTTAGTAGTTTCTCATTGATGCGTGTTTTTCCTACATTTCTTTTATTGTTTGTTTCTGATCTCCAGACAACAGTTTGAGTAAGATGTACTGGCCCGGAGATTATACGGCACCAGCAAGCGACACCGAGCTCGCAGGCACAGACAGACTGCAGCCAGACACTCAGGAGCTGAGCCTCGGCCGTGAACCGCGGGCGTTATCAGAAGGCCGGACGCACGACGCTATGACGGTGCTGTTGCCCAGTCTGCCAAACCTCAGCGCCCACCCTCACAAAGGTAAAGATTAGTCCAGTGCAAACACGTGCAGGAGTTTGGACATCACATACAGCAACATGTCTGTGAATAAATAAATGAAAACAGATAAATAAAACAATTTAGTATGAGTTTAAGTCAACTTAAAAAAAAAATGATATAATCATTTGAAGATAATGACACTTATCTACTCATGTTATTTGATTTTAAAACTGTTTCTCTCGTGTGCAGGGATCTTAAAGAAGAAGCAGCTCTCTCCTATCGTAGAGAGGAACGGTCTCAACCGCATCCACAATGAACTTTGTGAAAACGTCCCCGGCACGGCGTCGCCGCAGGGATCGTCCTCCAGCGAAAGTCGAGCTGGCCCGGCCAAACCCGGCCTGCCGGATCAGCTGAATGGCGTCGCCATGAGCATCAAGGCGGGAACGGTGGATGGTGACTCATCGGGATCAGAGTGAGTATGAACACAAGCTAAGAGCCACATAAACATCTATTATCAGACACCGACATGAAACGTGTTGTTCTCTGCCTGTGAGCGTGTCCAGTGTCACTTCACGTCAGTGTTTCTGTCAAATGTCTGTCAAACTATGTTCTGCGCTGCCGTCCTCAGTGATTGTTGTTCTCATTGCTTGTAGTCTGTCTCATTTCCACCAAATTACCTTAATGATTTTAGTTAAACCAAATGAAGACAGCATCATCCTGCTAATGACAAGATGATATAATTGGACCCCAACAGTGAACCTAAATATAGTTCTGGGGAATTGATTACTGCAACAGCTTGTTTGTATTTTATACTCGCTGCTCATTTAGCACAAAGATGTCATCCATCCTTTGCTTCGTCGTGGACATGCAGCTCCAGCTTTTTTTCATTTCAAGACTGTTGAATGTTTGATTCAGGTCTAATGTAAGTGTCAACACAAAGCAACAACACCAAAGCTGTCCATTGAAGCAAATATGTGTTGCTATTACACAAATTATATAGTTGATTTCTGTTTGATATTTTTGAACTTGACTCAAATACGTTGTCCAAGTTTCAGTATCAATGTGTAAATAACACTTTTTAAATACATTATACAAACCTTCTGTGACCATGAAGAACTATTCATGCACTAATCTGTGGGTGAAAAGCTGCACATGTCCAATATGAAGAAAATGATGGCTCACTTGATGAAATTTTCTTCCGTGAGTATATTTAAAATGAGCAGTGAGTGTAAAGTCGCCACAGATCGGCCATCATCTGGTAAAGACATGAACATGTTTATTAAAGCAGTGAAAGGCACTTCTAAAATGCTCCTTTCTTGAAATACAGCAGGTCTTTGTAGTTTACTAATCAACCTTCTCTGCCCCTTCTCTCTTTTCAAAAATCATAGATTTTTATTCTTTAATTTTATCCCATGAAGCTCTGATCCTCATTCAAAACAATCAGGATCACTGTCTTCAGATTGGTGCATCATTTTAAGCATCGGCCACCTCTCACAGCCAGCGAGTGTGTGTGTTTGTGTGTGTGTGTGAGTGAGTGTGTGTGTGGAAGTGTTTCATCAACTCACGTGTTTTTTTTTCCTCTTTGTTTTTCTTTCTTGTGTTGCGCTGCATTCATCACAACACATTCCTCTCCATCCATCCTGAATCTGCGCCCATGTCCTCCTCCTCCATGCGCCACCTGTTTTCCCAGCAGCCACTGCAACACCTCCATGTGACCGCGCTGATGGAGGGGTGTGTCTTTGCAGGTCATAGAGCCTCCTTCCTCAACACTGACTGCAAACAGGGAGCCCCAGACTTCCCCTATACACAAAAGAAGTGGAAAACAAAGGATCACCCCCCCCTCGTCATCTTGATCCTCTGAAGAGAGTGTATGTGTGTGTTTGTGTGTGTGTGTGTGTGTGCACGTTTGTGTGTGTGTTTGTGTTCATACGTGTGCCAAAACCTCAGGAGTCACTGCACTGGCCCAGGCTCACGCACACTGACAGAACGAGTCTCACTCTCCCTTTAAAGAAATCATTTTGTTTACATACTTGAAGCAATGCACTTTTTTTTGTTTTTTATTTACTTTCCGCGTTTGCTGGCGGTCGATTCTGTTATTTGATTTTGTATTTCTTTGTAGTGTTTTTTTTCCCCATTGTTCCAGGATATATATTTTGTTTTGAAAACTGTGGAACAATAGAGAGATCGTTCTTGTTTTTTTTTTTTTGTTTTTTTTTTGGGTGGGTCATTTAGTTGTAGACGTTCAAACATTCAGGGAAATTTCCTTTTTCATGCGTAACTACTCGGTGACGTCTTCCTGGGTTTTCCTGCTTCTGTTGGAGCTGTTTGGTGTTTGTGCCAGTCTGAGGTTGGAGGAGTTCAGACTCAGGTTATAGAGCTACTTTACACACCTGAAACGTCCAAGAGGCACAAAACGGTCGAGTGCGGGTCGTTCACAGGCGCAGATGCTGACCGTGGATTTCTGAACTTTCTGATTGAGGAAGAAGGAAGAAGGAGCGGCTGCAGCTGCCTGTTACCGGATGCTCCTTACAAGCTATTTCTCATTAATGAAGGATGTTTCCAGAGACAGCAGCTGTTCACAGACTCACGGTCTTCGGCGCCACTCCGCCCTCGAGGGAGCAAACCTGCATGTGCAAACCTAAAAAGGACTCAAAGGACATTTGATATATATATTTTTTTTTTTTGTAAATCACTGAGAGCACATTTTTATGCTCTTGTTTTTCATCATTTTA
Source organism: Amniataba percoides (assembly GCA_037176925.1). Taxonomy (NCBI): domain Eukaryota; kingdom Metazoa; phylum Chordata; class Actinopteri; order Centrarchiformes; family Terapontidae; genus Amniataba; species Amniataba percoides. Next base: position 14,256,795 of record JBAJHX010000096.1, read on the forward strand.
TCTGCGGGATGAACGTGTTCATTTGAGTTCAGTGACTAAAACAGCTGTATTTTATAGAATAGCTACAGAGCTTTTGTTGTAAAATAATGAACATGCGAAACTGTGCTGTAATACTATTTGAGCTGTAATCCATTTTTACTGTACAGAGTGGCCTGTAAATGAATCAAGGGCACGTCTCTAAATGTAAGTAAATACATAAACTCCCTTCACACGCTCTGACATTTTAGCAACTGCTCTTGATGCTCAGGAGAAAAATATCTTATCTTTAGCCACCACTGTCAGTCAGACTGATGTGATATTTTGTGGATGCCATTTTACCAACCACATGAATTTTAATGTATAAATGTCATGCCATAAGAATCAACACTACCAGGTCAATCATCTCAACTTTGGTGTCTCTTTTACTCTGCCTACTCATGTTTTTACTGATTAAACTGTTTTCTACCATTTCCATCTTACTTCACATTTTTATCAGTGCCAAGTCAAATAACCTTTCTTTAAAAAATGTTGTTTTTTTGCCCCCTGTATGATGTACAGGGTGACACAAAAAACTGGGAACAATCCAATAAAACCAATAGTGATGGAAGAAAAATATTTTATTCATAGTAATTGAAACCTTAAAACATGCTATTTAAGAAACAATGATGGAATTTTCACCATGACGGCCTAAGTTGTAAAAACGTTGGAACTCCCTCTGCGCAGCTGTCAAACTATCACCGTTTTTATAAAACATTTTTATGGCTAACGCACGCTGGGGCCCGTTCCACTGCGAGACAGTGACCTTGAGCAAGTAAACACACCCCCATTTTAGTAACCATGGATCAGTGGAACGGTGCGTTAGCCATAAAAATGTTTTATAAAAACGGTGATAGTTTGACAGCTGCGCAGAGGGAGTTCCAACGTTTTTACAACTTAGGCCGTCATGGTGTTTCTTAAATGGCATGTTTTAAGGTTTCAATTACTATGAATAAAATATTTTTCTTCCATCACTATTGGTTTTATTGGATTGTGAAAAAGTTCCCGTTTTTTTTGTCACCCTGTATTTTACTCTACAGACGTTAGCTGATAAAGGTTCATCCTGCTACTGTACAAGTGGAACAATCAGACATTTGCTATTAAAAGGGACCAGGTTACAAAGATGAAATATTAAGCTTGTTTATCTTAAGAAATCTAAAGAAATCAGAAATGTATTGTACTCTTTCTTAAAATATATTTTACAGTCTTTTTTTTTTTAAAGTGCAATTTACAGAAAGAAGTACTCAATTTAAATAATTTACATTATTTTCAGCCATACACAGTGCGGTTGAAAATTTTTTTTGAGGTAGTGTTGGAATTTAACATATTTTTACTTAAGTACTGTACTTAAGTACAAGCACTGTGAATTTGTACTCAAGTTGGTCCATTTTGTGCAGCTTTACATTTCTCCTCCACCACATTTCAGAGGGAAATATTTTACTTTTTACTCCAGTACATTTACTCACAGTTACTTTTCTGATTTCTCTCTACTGCAAACTGAAAACCACGTATCTCCAGATAAGATGTTTCTTTTTTTTTTTTTTTTGATAAACCGAAGGATTAAATGTTTGACATTGACAGGGGACATTTTTACTGCAGAAAAAGTACTTTAACTTCACTTTGCTGATAATACTTTCTACATACATACATTCTTTCACTTAAATGAGTTGAGGGACTTCTAGTTGAGTATTTTCAGTGGTATTAGTGCTTTTTTTTAGTAAGTAAAAGATTTGAATACTCCCCCACTCGTTTGAGGCAGGTGTTGGCTCAGACAGGCACAGAAAAGTGTCACTCCCATGAGGCTGACTGAATATGGAATATTGTTGTAGTTATTCTGTTTCTATTTCTTTTAATGAGCTCTGATTGTATATGTACGAGGCAACAATGACCTGTGTCGAGCCATCGTCATCAAGGACAAGACATTGAAAATACTCACTAGGTGGTGCTGGTGCTGTACTCAGTTATCCCTCCTGCTGAACTTCAGCTGACTGAACTGGAAACAAAGTCGGGGCTGAATAAGCTTTAACAAGAACAGACTTCAACAATATCTCACAAACCATCAGAAGGAGTTTAATGGTTTCTTTCATTATTTATTCATAAACTTATCACTGATGAAAACAGTCCTTAACCTTAAGTGTTTTCTAACTTAAATAATTAATAGGTAAACCATTAATGTTTAATTCACAGTTCTTTAATAAAACTGCCTTTTAATGAAGTTTCAGCACTATAGTACAAAATCTTGCACTTACTTCAAAGAGGCTTCAAATTCTCCAGCTTTTCCATCAATCCACCAGACCGGATCCACCAGGAATCTAAAGTAAGTCTTTTAGAGCAATGATTTCCAAAAAGAAAGCACAGAGGATGATTTAGCAGTTGAGAAAGGCGGAAAAAAAATTTGCAACACATTTTGTTTTCAGATTTATCTCCCATTTTTCTGTTTTTCACTTGTGAATTACTGAATTTGATCTCCTAAAGCCTCTAAAACTATTAAGAAAAAACAAGAATGAAAAAAACAAAATACTTACCGGTTGAACATGTCACGACGTGGATGTACGATATGAAACCAGTGATGATGTGTTGCAAAACTAACAAAACAGTCTTTGTTTCAGGAGTGAAGAAAATTGGTTGATTTAGAGAATAAACTCCTCAAAAATAAACTTTCTGACACAACTGTGTGTTGTAACGGATCATTTTATTAAAAAAGGATGTATTTGTATAGACGCAGTGATGTTCAGTTTAAATACAATCTAAAATTAATCTTTTATATATTTATATTTTTTTCCATAATACTGGGAATGGACTACTTTTAAAACAATTTGCATCTAGTAACAATTCTATCAACAAGTAGCGATTAGCACGGTAGCTATGACTAAAGCATACTGTGGAGTTTGTATACAAATACACAAAGAACAAACAATAAAACACATATTTGCACACATCATCTGGTCTGTGTCAACTCCTCATAAATAATGTAAATCCAACAAGTGTGAACAAGAAGGACAGCTCCAACATTATTCAATGGTCACAAATTCATCTCTGTTCTTCATAAATACGATCAGAATCCCTGACACACGTGTGTTAGTTTGTCTGGAGTGTTTTCAGTTTGAGTCCTCGAGGCTGCTGCTTTTCTGCTCTGAGCCACAGTTGCAGAGCCGGACCATAATGCTTTGCAGGCTGGGCTCCACAATACCGAGCAGAGGCCTCTGGAGAGGGTCCCCGTTCCAGCAGGCCTCCATTAGCTGCCAGCATTCCTCATCAAAACTGGGCAGTCGCTCCGGTCTGGATCCTGAGGGCGACACGGACGCAAATGAGACAAACAAACAACAACACAACTGATAATAAACATCATCAAGGTTTCATGTCTGAGGACTAACGACCTTTCTGAAGGAAGGTTTTCAGCTTTCAAGCAAACTCAGATTGATAAACAACAACAGATGAACCACGAGTTTTTCTCATAGTAGATTTGAAATTTTAATTACAATTCAAAAGTTACTACAATTAAATCCACCTTAATATGTCCAATGACTGTCAAAGAAGTTAAAACTGCAGCATGTCTTACTCATCTAAGCGACGTCACCAACATTAGGAGAATGAGCTCTTATTTTGAAAAGCAGAGCAAGTTTAAGTCTCATTTCCTCTCTACAATTGATTCAGGTGTGGTGGATTATTGTCACATGGCCTCAGAGGCAGCAGGTGGAGCCAGAAAGACCAGATTTTTTTCAAAGATTGTCTGTGTCATGTCCTATTGTCAGGAGTGAGGTGATTGTTTTAGCATCATCACTACAAATCATTTCTGAATAATTTACCTACTTCTACTTTAAAAAGTAAGTGATGTGATATAATCGGTTATTTCATGGAAGTGTGACAACAGAGAGTTTAAATTAACACATGGGCAGCAATAAAGTGTTTCTGGGCTAAGATTTCCCCACCTCCGCCCATATAACACATGATGCAGGGTGACATCACCAAAACTATCCAATCAATGATTTATCTGCCAGTCTCTGTAATGTTACATGTATTGCTCTTGGTTTGTTTTGTAATTGCAACAGTGTTTTTTTTATTCCTTGGACTGTATGAAACAAACTGGATTGCAGGTGCATAGACGGCCACAGTCTTTGTTTACCTTTTTTAACATTGTTCCAGAGCTGGTCCTTACTGGAGCATTTCTCAAAGGCTTCTGGGAGTTTCACTGAACCAGTGCAGAGGTACCAGAAAAGGATCCCGAAGGCGTAAACGTCCACAGAGTTATCATACTTTCCTGTTAGGAGAGAGGTCACAGTGGGGAGATACTTTAAAAAAGACTGATGTATTACATTCCTGCACGTTCAGGCAGAATTTTAACATTTCATTCCTGTTCTGATGACATTAAATATATAAAAACTCACGTCAGTAAATAAAGCAAAAATCTGATTCAAAGTTGAGCCACTCGTAGCTGCTGATTCAGATGGTTGAATGTTAGGAGTAACTTGAATTATCGTGAGTGCTCGCACCTGTAAAGAGCTCAGGAGCCATGTGGATCGGAGTTCCAACAATGCTGCCGGACATCATGGCCTCCGGTTTACAGAAGCCCAGGTCGGTGATCTTTGCACGATTTTGTTTGTCCAACTGAAAAAAAGAATGAATGGCAGCACATATAAATCAAAACAAACATACACATTAATGCAGTAATAATATCAATATTGTCATGATGTGTCTGCTGTTAAAATGCTCTACTGTGTAAAGAGTGTTACGTGCAGTTTTATTAAGGATGTGGGTGCATTATTACATTGTTGTTTTGTGAGGCTGATACTTAGCATTGCCACCTCACATGATCTGAATAAATAAAAACCTGAGAAAAACACACCAACAAACAAAAACAAACACCATGACTGATTATTTGACTTCTGACATAAGTTGATTCAGTAAAAGTGATGCTGACCTGATAACTGGATTTTAAAGCTCATACTAGCGAGCGAGCTGACAACTATCAGGTGTTCTGAACTTACCAAGACGTTCTTTAGCTTAATGTCTCTGTGCAAGAGGCCTTGACTGTGCAGGAAGCGGATCCCCTCCACCACATCCAGAGCGATCTGAAGTCTCTCCCTCAGTGATAAACCAGCCTGGTAGAGATGGAGGGAAAAAGGAAAAGGACACTTTTAACTGGAACTGTGTGTGTGTAAGATGGTAGATTACAGAGCTTCACCGCTGCATTATCAAGTCACCTTCAGGCCTGTGTAGAGGTCTCTGTGCAGCCGCTCCATGATGAGCAGCACAGCGATGCTGGATCCATCTGCGTAGGTGTGATCGATCACAGAGCCGTGCAGATCAACGAGCCGCTCGTGTTTGGGCAGGGTCCTTAAGTGACACACCGGCAGAAGAGAATACGACTATTTTAGTCAGATGATAACAAAATAATCTCACCTTCTGTGAGGCCACAGTATGATTATTAAGTCTTATTTGTCTCAGTGCAGTTTGACAAAATCCTACATGTTTCAGGTTTTTGGCAGTTGGAGCAGACAAGCTTAAAGTAGACTGACATATTCAACACGCTGTTATGAGCACAGATAAGCCTCAAGGCTTCAACAGTCAGAAATATTTTCCATATAGTGGGTGGAGATTGGCCCTCACAACAACAACACAACTGCCATTTCCACCGATAAAATTTCTGCTGATGAGAAATGTGAAATGATAAATCATTTGAAATTATGTCAGTATAGCTGCAAGCAGTATATGTTAGCTGTGATGAGAGCTGGGTTTGTTCTGAAGAAATGAAACAGCGTTGAAACAATCATTATCTGATCATGCCAGAACAGCTGTCCCAACATGTCTGTGTACGTGATGTTTTTCACTTACTCTTACAAACCCACCTTGTGTAGTGAAACTCCAAAGCCAGGTCGTTCCAGTGTTTATCGTCAGGTGGGACCACAGACTTTAAGGCGCACGGATTGTGTCCACCCCAGTTGTCACACAAGTAAACAACCCCGTACTGACCCCGACCCAGCTCTCGGCCGAGCTTAGGCTTACCTGTCAGAAAATAATGCAGTCATTTACTGAATGTCTCAACATGGCTGGAGTTTAAAAAAACAAAAGGTTTGTAACTGCATTATGCACAATGACATGGTGAGGCTTCATATGGAGATCTAAATCTAAATCTGCTCATTCAAATTTAGGTTGCCTCTCTAAATGAGATGTTCTTAAAGCATTTGTCTGCTGTCCAGTCTTCTTTCAATTCACTGTTGCTTCAGTTTCAACACTCCACAGTCAAACTCAGAGTTTAACACTAGAAGCTTTTCATATACATCTGCTGAAGGGATAAGTTCACACCTTCAATCTAAGTTCAGTGCTTTACAGTAAAGTAAAGAAGACGGATACATCCTGGATCTACTTTTCGATGAGAGAAGGGCACTGGATGTCATTTTAAGAATTTTGTCATTTCATAATTGAACTCTTTGTGGGGAAAAATGATCTGTTGAGGATATTTATGACGACAGATGGTCACGTTATGTTTTTGCAGCAGTGTGTAAGCAGTTAAGTTTCACTGAACAGTGGAAGGATTTGGTGGTGACTCACCATGTAGCAGCACATCCCTGAGGGAGCGACTCTCCAGAGACAGGCGGGCCAGCCGCGGGGCGTGGTCCTTCCTCACACGCAGCCACAGGTCTTCAGTGCGCTCCAGACGCCCAGTGTGCCCTTCCTCCAGCTACAAACACGGACACGTGACATAACATCTCATGGTCAGCATTAAGAACAGCTGCTAAATGAGGAGTTTTGCTTGTTAGCAGTTGATTCATGTTTGTAAAATAACTGTAAAATATTTGTCAATAAGAATTGTTTCAAAGGTTGAGATTATGTGGGTGATTTTTTGGTCCATCCTGTTGCATCTAATTTTGTCCTTTTTTCCTAGAGGTACATCACTGGGACGTCAGGAGGTGCTATCACCATGGAAACTGTCACCGAAGACGACCACCCTCATGCTCTCAGTGACTACGGGCCAGACGCCCTGGCCTCTGTGGCGATGTTGTCATTTGTCAGACGGATTAATGCAGCAATCCTGACCAACAGTTATTCCTTGATGTTTTTCTTTTTCTGTCTTTTCTTTTCCTTTCTTTTTTTTTAAACCAGAGGGTCACAGTAAATGGATGTCTGTCTTTCTGCCTGTCTGTCTGCAGCTGTTTCCATACACTCCCTCTGCAGGGTTGAGTTTTTTTTTTAACACAGATGTCTGTTTTGTGCTCAGCTGGAACTTTAGTGTCAACATGAAAATTAAAAAAGTGAAAAGCTGCTTGTGCTTTAGACTGAGTCACAACAAGCCTGTAGCCTAATTCTATCCATCACAATCAGATAAGTAAAATACTGGCCTGACAACAGTAATTTAGTGGCTATCGTTAGTCCAATTCATATTTGTACTTGTTACCACTGTTTGCTAGATAAAGTACTCAGTTTATCCACGTTTCTAACACACATAATCAGTAACTAATGAATTTATGCACATTTCACTTCACCTGATTTATTTAAAGATGGGTAATTGTCTAATCTTCAGTCTGCTCTTAAACGTATCTGTTCTGTTCTGAGCTGAATTACCACCAAGTTTGCTCTCACATGTCCAAAACAGTCAGTGTGATCTGCATGCAGCGAGCTTTGGCACGCTTCACCATAAACTGACTGTTTTATATTAAAAAGCAGAGGGAGCTGAGGAAAAAACAAAACTGGTCTATAAACACCAAACCAAATATACTCCACTCAGTATAGGATAATTAACATCACACTGTTACTATTTGGAGAATCTTAGAAAGTACAGTGTGTTTGTCATTTCAGGACAAAAAAAAATGACCCTGCTTTTAAACTGTGTGAGAGTTTTCATCTGATAATACTCTTCCTTCACAGCACACTTTGAATTTGCATTCACATTATATCACCACCTCTTTCTATCGCTTATTATTCATGAACAGGAGTTTGACAGATGTCTTAGTTATTTTATTAGGTTGAGTTGTTTGTGCTCACTTGATTGCTCAGTCAAGATAAATAACTAAATGAAATTAGGATATTTCTGTCCATCAAAAGCCTCAAAGATACAAAGCGCTACCCACAATCACCTCCTCCATATGACTGCCACGATTAATCAGTGTATTTGTGTAACTGCATCAGGAGTGAAGCCCTAGCAAGCATGGAAATGCAGTCTTTGATATGACCCACACTGTCTGTCATGTGATGATTTTCATCAGAGTAATTTCACTAAAGCAGATTTGTCAGGGACTTCATGGAGGGTTTTCCAGCTATTTGCATACTGAGGCTAAAAAAAAAACAATTCAAGTGAGGCATGAGCTGTGCAGGATCTGAGAGCCAATAAAGACTGTCTATAGAGGTGGCGTTTAAAATATTATAGAACACATTCATTTGTTCATTTATGTCATTTGGAAATGCTTTCACGGAAAATAAGAAAACTCAAACACTTTCATGCACTGGCTCTTCCTGGTTAATTACCAACATGCAGTGCAACCACCAGCTATATACACAATAGGTGCAAAGTCTTTCAGCCCATGCATGTAGATCAGCAGGGAATCCACACCAAAATTTTATTCTCCAGTAATTAATGTCAAATTCATTTAAAGTTACAAGACAGTGACAAATTCTTCAGAGCTCTAAAAGACAGTTTGTGTGAGAAAACCGTTACACTAAATACAACAGCTAATTCTATTCAGCTAATACTTCATAAAAACTAGCCACAGTATGCTCTGTTTCCTGCTGTGAAATCTCCCTGTGTCTTAGAGGTCATGTTTTATCAGGCCTGTCTGTCCAGCATCTGCCCAGTGAACCCTTATTCTACTTCGCTGTTACCATTTTAAAAAGCTTTTTATGATATTACATGCTGGCTATTGTAGGTTTACTCACATTGGTGGCCATGTATGCCATAAATATATATCCTTCAAAAGGAGAAGATCTTATCTCTCAGTCTCTGACATTATAAAACCTTATTGTACATAAGAATCACAACATATCTGCTGTAAATCTGTTCATAATCATAACATGTCCAATATTTTAATAATCATATCTATTCTCTTTTTATGTGTAAATATGTACACTGGCATAGTTTTATAGGTGGCTGTATATCCATGCAATAGTCTTTTATCCATCCATCCATCCATTTTCTAACCCGCTTCATCCTGCACTCAGGGTCACGGGGCTGCTGGAGCCTATCCCAGCTGTCTTAGGGCGAAGGCAGGGTTACACCCTGGACTGGTTGCCAGTCAGTCGCAGGGCCTAAAGCTTACAGCACCTGGTATTCCCAGGCTGTCTCCCATCCAAGTACTAAGCAGGCCCTAGCCTGCTTAGCTTCCGAGATCTGACGAGATCGGGCGCGCTCAGGGTGGTGTGGCCGTAAGCCATAGTCTTTTATTATGTGCAATATTCCTCATGTGCAGTATCTTTTTCTTGGAAATAGTTTATGTCTCAGACTTGGTTCATTCTCTTACACACCAACTCCTGTCCACTCTTTATCTTATCTTGCTACTTAAGATACTTTATACTTGCATTTGTATTTCTTAATCTCTTATTTTTACAGTTTAGACTATTTTTATTATTTATCATTATTTTTTTCCAGTACTCTGGCACAACATTTTCCTTAAGGATGAATAAAGTATTTATTGTATTGTATCTTATTACATATTGTGTGTTAAACCAATTCTTTCTGATTGTAGGACAGCCCCCAGCAAATCCTCACTAAACCTTCTACAATCTGAGCTTGACCTTAAAACCATTAGTGGTTTCGTGGTAATGAAAATACTATCCTTTAAGTAAATAAGTTAGAAAAATGTTACTGTCTGTTTTTATGATAGTAGGAGTACAACAAAGCACAAAATTACATGTTGGGCAGTGAGGATCAAAAGAAACAGAAGCAGCAAAGTAGACAGGAAGTTCACCTGGCGTAGGGAGGCTGCAAAGGCTTCGTGGGAGCTGTTCAGTCGGGTCCTGAACTGGGAACAGATGCTTCTGGCCAGTTTGGCAGCACTGAGACTTTCTATGGCGTCCTGGGCCACTTTCCTCTTCCACTCAGGAGTGATGGCAGGAGGATTCACAAACGTTATCCTGTGGATTATCTACAGAGCAAGACACAGTGTAAGAGCTCGTCTTCAGAAGTGCACTTTGAGGCTTATATGGCTGAATTTATTCGGCACCGACCTGTTTGATTTGTTCCCAGAAGAGTCTTGTGACAGAGGATCCTGAATGAAAGGTGACCTCTACATGATACGCAGCATTTAATAACTGTGGTAGATGAGAAAAGGGAGTAAATAAACAGGGTAAACCAGCAGCTTAAGATACCACAAAATGTCGTCTATCAGTCTAGAGGCCTCTGGGACTGAAGCCAAGTGGAGTTTACGGAGGCCAATGAAGTGTACATGCTTCCTTAAATATCACTTGTCTTTGTTTGGAAAAAATTGCTTTACTGATTTATTAGCAATTTATTATTTTATAATCATTTAAATAGTCATGGGATAAAAGGGCTGGACACCATTTCCAACTATTTTATCAATTTCTAAATCAAATTTCCACTCCCTGTTTTTGAAATTGGACTTTGTCTTTAGAATGACAGAATCCCAGTCAAATCTCTAGTGTCTCAAGCTCTCTTTTCCTTTAAAACTCATTTTGTAACTTTACAAAGAAAGCTATCTAAATAGAGTTTCTTCTGTAATTGACTTGAATTAAGGTTCAAGTTTTTTCACAAACTGCTGCCTACCTGTTTGAGATGATTGGAGGTGATATTGTGGGCAGACGATTCGATGTGAGACTTCTCCAGACTGTTGAGACATCGCTCCAGAGTTCCTACGAAGCTCTCCCTCAGATAGTCCACAGAGCTGATCAGCTTATTCGCCACGGCCTGATTCAAACGCACCACTATCAACTCCTGGATCTGGTGTATGCAAGATTTGATCTCCTTCGACGTAACAGGCTCTCCATTAGTTGTTACGATGATGTCTGCATTAGAAAGAAAACCCAGTTAGTATTTATTAAAAATGTGGGAAATTCCTGTTATAATCATGTTTTTATGATTATGTGATATTCTAACTGCTTTATTAGACAACACTAAGTTTATCCAGGTGTAATAGGTAGGTGGTTAAACAGTATCCAGTCCTCCCAATGGTTTCATAATATTTAAATGATCTTCAGGCAGTAACATGCTCAGAGATGAAAAATCATCACTACGTTGTGTTTGCACAATACAAGTGCAGGAAGAAAGGCCTATTCTTGTCCTAGTCTATCATATTTTCTAAATAATGAGTGACTAAGTTCAAACTATTTCTAAAGTGGAAACTGGCGTCTGTGTAGGGTTTTACTCAGCAAGGTTATCCAGATAACCCAGCAAACCTGCTTCTTGGAGAAGGCCCAGGTCAGGAAACCGAAAGGAAGCAGAATGCAGTTACCAATGAAACTGTTTTTTCTGTTGAGTCAGACAGTGCAAAACTTTGTGTAAAACGTTTTGGGTAATGCAGATTGTGACATGCAACCAGCTCAACCATGTCTCTGACTAGAGCCTACAGACAGTACAGACACTAAGGCTGCAGACTAGAAACCCCTGGCCAGTAAAGGCAAGTCAGTTGTCTGTTTCATCTCCTTCGCACACAAAGAAAATCAAAATAATCTGAACAGGCTTCAGGCTGTACCACAAGTCAGCCATGTTCTTTAATAGAGAAATAATAAAGACAGTCCTTTCTCATTAAGTTGAAGATGTAAGGGCAAAATGAAATAAAATGCGAAAGCACATGTGTGGTCATTTCTGGATAATCGAATGTGAAACCATAGAAAGACAGAAAGTTACTGGGATTTATCATCTTAAATCACATCACAAGTAAAATCAAATTCTTAACTGGGGGTATGCTTTCAATTGAGATTCGATTTAGTATATCTTTAAAGGAAAACATCCACAACTGCAATTGTTTTACAAAACAAAGACTTAATTCAAGAGTTTAAATCATTTTTTGACAAAAAGAAAATTAGCAAAGACCCGAAATCCAAACCCACTGTCACAAATTATTGCCTTAAAACAATCAAAAGAGTCTCAGCATGACATTTAATTTTCATGTCATAATCTAAGACAGGCAATAAATATTTGCTCTATGAGATCTAACAGCAGAAGAGACAACTGTACAGAAATGTATGTATCATCTTTGCCCCACACCACATGTGAAAACCACAGCACACCATAAACATCCTCCAATACTTAAACTCTGCACACTGTAAAACATTGGTTTTACTTTCGTTTATGTAGCTCTTAGTTAATATTTACCGGGACTGATTTGAGAACATCAGAACCAAAAATTTAAATAAAAAGAAGCTTGATCAAATTTTCAAATCTTAACTGTCGAGACTGAAAATATCTCCCTTAATCATGTGAGAAATCTTGAAAAGTCAGACGAGAGAGGCCCCTTTGACGTTATAGCATTTGTCCAGCAGTGCCTACTCACTAACCTGTAAACTCCAGGTTGGCCGCATCCTCCAGCAGCTGCTCCTTCATGCTACTTAGAGTCTCCACAATCATCTCCTTCATCTCTTCCTGTTTGCGGTTAGCAATGGCCATGAGGGAGGTGAAGAGTTCACCCTCTTTCTCACGGGTGTACTCCAGCCTGCGAGGTGTTATCTGAAGATCCCTCTGCATGTCAAAGGCCTGCAGAGAAGTAAAGCAGAAAAGACAATGAGGTCAAAGCAGACTAAGCAGTTTGGTCCAACGAGCAGGGAGCAGACAACATAATCACAAACACATGCGCAGTGTCAGGATTCATCATCCTCTCACCTGGTTAATGAAAAGATCTAGGCAGCGACAATGAAGTCCATTAAGAAGGTTGGCGGCTTCAACCTGCTGGTTTTGAAGCACCTGGCGCGCAAAAGGCACCAGCAAACGATGCAGTCTCTCAAAAGCTTCACTCAGCATGCTCTGGGGCTTGGCACCTGGGGTGGGTAGCTGTGTTGGGGCGCCACAGGAGCAGTTTCCTGTTGGGCTACTCAGGAAACCAAGGGAGAGGAGCTGCTTATGGAGAGCGCTCTTCTCCCTGTCTTTTTCCTTCTCTGCGCGGCGGCCGGGTTCTGGTGAGGCGGCTGGCATGGTGTCTGGGATACGAACAAAACATATGGGAAAGGAGAGCATCTCTTTGACCTTCCAGAGCTCAGCCACCTGCTCGGTGCTTAAGGAGTCCTGGTTTATAGCATAAAGTATGATGGGGATCACGTTGCGAGTGCAGTCTTCCAGGGCCTCTTCTATGGGCTGAACGCTGGAACAAGGGACCACCATGACCTTTGCTTCCTGATGAAGTATCACAAGAAAGAAAGAAAAACAAGAAAAACAAAAAAACAAGCTGTTATATTTACATTAATCAAGCAAGTATATATCCAGGCTCTTACCAAGAAACCCAAGGTTCACCCAAATGAACCCTAACCATAAAAAACATTTTTTCACATTTCCTCCTGGTGTAATCCTGCTATGCAGACACCACCAGTAGGCCACCGCTGGATTTAGTTGAAACATTAATTGCTGTGGTAAATGAACCAAAAATGGACTACTTCTATGGTGCTGTAATCAATACTGATACACAATTAAAAAAAAGTAATGGCATCAATTGTGTAATGTGAAAGATGTTTGTTGGGACACACCCTAAAATAATTATCACTTGACTTTGCAGGTCCTGCAGTTTTATGGCATCTTTCAGGTCTACAGCACATAGCTGTTTTGGTTCACTCTCATGTCATGTTTGTAGCGGTTTTGTGCAAAAAAGTTTGGATAAACCCACCAAACAACTAAACATTTGAGAAGCAAAGATGGCGACTAGCCTCTTAATAGCCTTAGCCTTTGGCAGATAATATGAATGAGTTGTAAAGTTGCGTAATAATTATCAGTATGTATTAGAAAATGAGTCGACTTCATAGACTCGTACTCAAGCACAGGCTGGAGGAAGTTGAGCTGCCCACATCTGAAGAGAGAACAACAACACTCTTTTTCTAATATAGATTTCACTGATGTAGAGAGGTCCCAATCAGTCCTGTCTAAATCAGCATTCAGCCCACAAAGCCAGGGCTGATACTTCAGATGAGGTGTTGAACAACCAACAAAAACTTTATATTTGCAAAGGAAATTCGACATTAACACCAGACTGATACGTTTGATCATAGTATACTCATATTATTCAGTTTATAACTCAAAAACATGTTTAAGTGTGCAGTAGCTCTTTAAGTGTCCAAACATACATTTGCTGAAAGTTTAAAAAACAAAAGACCAACACGTCCTCTCAGAAAAATATCCTGGTTACTCTGAATATCCCACAGACTTCACTGTGGACAGCTTAATATTTTCTTAATTTACTGCATGTCTAATATGTCATTTAACCAACTCTTGAACCTTGTGACATAAAATGTTCATTAAACATCAAAACTATAATACATGTTTTATAAAGTGTTCAAGACAAATGGAGCAGTTTTCACACTAATGTATGCCAGGAGACATTCAAACAGATTCCACTGAAGAAAGAAGGAAGAAGAAACACATCCACACTTATCACATGCTCCCTCTATTTCTGAACACATACTGACAAATAAATATTTGTGGTGGTCTTGGGAATCTCAGCGACAGGGCAGAAAAATGGCACAAGTAAAACAGTTTTCTTAACCCCCAATAAATAACATTAACAAAAATAGCCTCAGAGACGGCTTGAGAGGGAAACCATGACAGAGGGGAAAAACAGCAAGAGAAAAGAGGCAAAAATGACCAACAGCCACACAAAGGAGACAGTCAGTCCTGTCTCCAAGAAACAAGAGCTGAGCCCATCTGAGCAGTCTCTCTAGAACAAAGATAGCCTGCAAACATTTGTCCGCAACCAATCAAAATCAACACTGTGTTTGAATTGCCTAGACACAGTCAGTTTTCGACAACAAGCCTTCAAGAAAATGTTTGGGGGCTATCTTGAAGTTACTATTTTGTTTGTCAAATGTCTTTAAAAAGTGTTAACATTCATGTTAGCTTCTGACCCAGTTCTACAAAATGACTGTCAAAACAAATGGCCATGTCAGAAATTATCTTCTATTACCATATTTTAAGGGTGACTGCTACTATCACACGCCTTCGTCAACAAGCAAAAACTTTCTTACGCGAATACATGAAGCAGTGGCAATGAACACGACAGAATATGGAACTCAAAGGAATTTTAGAAACATGGTGACAGTGTTGCAAACTTTAAGTCCACTGGTTGGTCAAGTTGAGTTGGGAAGCTTGGGTCAACTCTGGGATGAAGAAAAGACTCATTAGCAAGTTTGTTCTCATCTGCTGGATTCTAAAACAGGTTGGTGCGATTATGGCAGGAGAGTGTGAATACCACAGTGAGCAGAGAGATTCTGTGCAGTTGTTTACTCCAACCTAAAGCATCTCTTATATTCATTCAGCAGGAACCTAAAGATTAGTGGTACACTGCTTCAGTTTGTGATAAACTTCTTGTTTTTGTGCCTGGTTGAGGATAATTTAGAGATTTGAATATATTTGATACAAGACATGAAAATATGAGCTCAATTTTTCTTTAAGTGTGGGGGAATATAGCTGACTGAAATGAAACATAATCATCTTTCTGTCTCATCTATGATAAAGTTTGCATTATCATTACAAACAATAACTTGCTATTACTCCGCTCAAGTGTGAAGAGCTTTTTGATTGCAGATCCCAGGACTTTCAGTCACGTGTGAAACTGAACAAGGCTGTAAAATGACTGCCTTTACTTTCAGCACTGAAGTGTTCATCTATTACTCTTTTCTGTTTTTGAGATCAGACTCTGGTGGATCATGAAGTAGTAATGACAATGCTTTTAAAGACACACTGTTTGTATATATCCTGATGGCAATCAGAAGTTTAATCAAACAATGTTTGAGAATTCAGCTGGCTGAATTCAAAACTAGTAACTCCCAAACCTTAATTTAAAGTCTCATAAATTAATCAAATTGTTGAAACTTAGTAAATAGTGCGCTTTAGAGTTAAACATATATTTTACAGCTGCAATCAACGTGGCAGATTTTTTTTGTCAAAAATGTCAAACCAGTTGTAAATTTGTCTTTTCTAGGCGGCTCACACCAAATTCTGATTAAACCATTTCAAGATTAAAATCCCAGAAGGACTTTTAAAGACATGAACAGCCGGTGTCCAAGAACTGAATTGTAACCATGGCAACTTCATCACAGCAAAGGGTTTGGGATTTGACCTAGTCATGTGAATCGCACCAGACCAGTGGCATTAAGTAAGGGGGCTGGGCGGGTCGGCTGCCCTGAGGCAGAGCTAGGCCTAGTTTCTGGGACTGAGTGATGCTCGTTAAGGGGCCTGAGTCTAAAGGATTAAGACTAATTTCCACATGTCACACATGACAAGGAATGACTACAATCTTTACACCATGATAAAATTAATTTACTCTCCCAAGATTCTCTGATTTTCAGGTCAAAGAGGCTGAAGAACAGCGTGACTGGAACAGTGTCCAACGATTCTTCCTTTTTCTCCTCTAATAGTGACGTCTGCTTAAGACCAGTGTGTATTTCTTAACAGAAGCACACATCAGGTAAAGTACAAACACTGAACAACATGGGGAAATAATCAGCTCTGCCCAGTAATCTGTTTGTGAGCTAAGCTATGAACACAAAGGCTACAGGAGGAAATACCACCACACAAAACTGAAACACGGTCAGGGCTGGGTCACATGATTGATATCAACCACATAATTAAGGTCCCATTTTCTCATTTTTATGTCCAGTACACAAGGACATGACTTTTGCACACAAAATTATACATTGTTTTTACAAGAAACAGCAAAAAGAAACTACATAAAAGTAGAGGAAATTATTTCTCTCAACCTAAAATTAAGACCAAAGAATATCATTTAAGAATTTTACATGACAATAGCATCACAGTATAAATCTTTTAATAAATAACTGTGATGTCAAATAACAGATTACTGTCAAGGGATGTTCACAGACACCTTGACAAAAAATAAAGGACCATTCGCCAAATCATGACTGAAATAACAGACATCCCTGAATATTGTTCTTCTTCTGTTAATTATACAATGCCAAAATGTGATGCCTGCATGAAAAAATATGTTTCCAGACAACTTTGAAGATTTTCTGTCCAAATAAACGAATAAACAAATAAATGAATGAATGAGTGAATGAACAAACTAATGAACAAACAATTATACATATTTCATCCAAGTTGATGTTTCTGGCTCACATCACATTATAATCCCTCTAGAAATAAAGTACTGTTCATCATGGTCACATCCTCCCACCATCCATGTAAATGGAATAAAAGTGTCAAAGTTCATGAAAAGAATATTAAGGACCAGTACCTCCTTTATTAAACTATGAGGAGACATGCTGCTGAGGGAGCAGATTTTACACTCGATCCATAGCCTGTGATTCAAAGCCTACCTGCAGCAGCGGGTGATGCAGGGTGATCTCCAGCTCTGCTAGCCTGTGAGCCGGGTCTTCACATTCCTCATGGATCTCCAGGTCTTCCCGGGGCACTGTATCCCAGCGGCCACGGTTCGCCGCCAGCTGGTGCACCAGCTCATATTGGCCTGGCAGCGCCAAGCTGAGCCGCGTCTGTCTCCCATGGGTGAAGCACAGCTTACGCCTCTTGCAGACAGTGCCCTGGACGCCCTCACAGGCCTCCCCGGCCTCGGGGCCCAGAGGCAGCAGCCGCTCTCCTAGAAGGCAGTTGAGCAGCTGGTAGCGGGCAGTGCAGTCCTGGCCTAGCACCAGGATGTACGGGGCAGCACCCACAGTGTTGCGTAGGAACTCTTCCTCATGGCTGGGGAAGGAGATGCAGCTAAGGGGGCCTGTGGGGAAACAAGAAGGGGTTTATCATATCATGAGGCAAGATTATTATCTATCATCAGTAACCCCGACTAACCCTGCTCACGTCTGGTATTAATGAGCTTTTTAGGAACTCCAGTACTGTACGCAGAAATAGGTTATTCAATGACACAATTTTTTTAATACAGAAATACAGGAGATCATTGTTTTATGGCAGAGATGTTTCAACATTTCAAATCTGCTGTCATT
Source organism: Amniataba percoides (assembly GCA_037176925.1). Taxonomy (NCBI): domain Eukaryota; kingdom Metazoa; phylum Chordata; class Actinopteri; order Centrarchiformes; family Terapontidae; genus Amniataba; species Amniataba percoides. The sequence continues at coordinate 14,274,861 of JBAJHX010000096.1, forward strand.
CCTCGAGCTATTATTTCCTGATCTAGCCTTTAGATGTAGAGCACACACAGAAGAACCAATTCAACCTTAGTTATTGAGGGCATCAGACATAATCCTTAGTGATGCTGAGTCACAGTCTAAAACAGTTATATAACAGAGAGGGGAGAGACCAGCTATGGCCTACTTTATATTCACATGCCGGTGCACTTCTGACTTATATATGGTTTAACTGTAACTGTTGACCTAACATGGCACATTATAAAAGCCTCTTGTTTCAGACAGAGCTGTGCTGAACATTTGACTGTATGACCTCTGCACAGTGAGCACATAACTTTACCAAAATAACACATCAAGAGCCATTGTACGAGCCATCTGCATCATGTGATGCACATTTTTGTCCAGATAAGTGAAACCAAGATGTCTGCAAGATGAATCTAGTTACCTGGTGAAGACATGGGCTTAGCTTTGCCTGATGAAAGGCAACATTATGGTGTTGGGTTTTTTTTTCTTTGCCTCTATTGATTGTGTCTAATCTTAAGATTAACATTGTTCAGTCAACACTGGTGAAAGTGATTTCAACCTCCACTGCATGTACGCTCCTGCAGATGTGACGCATTACATTTTATCTGCATGCCATCACTGCTGTGCCTTTCAGTTAATGTTGAACAGAAATAAACTATCTGAATCTTCCAGTCAGATACGCCTTTGGAAAAGTAAGGATTTATGAAGCCACTGAAAACGTTTTAAAATCTTAACCTGCACTAAGTTGCTTTACAGAAATGTGGGGATACGACATCTAACACTGGATAATAGTATCACATTAAAGTTGGGCCTCAAACCACTAAAACATGTCCGCAGTCTGCTAATACACACACACACACACACAGCACAATTCATGCAAAATAGACGAATGAGTGTCTGATGTTCACAGTTCTCAGCCTGCTGGTGAAAGCAGCAGATTTGGTGCACTTAGTCTGCTCATGCTTTTCAGAGATGGGGAGGCTTAATCTCTTTAGCGTTCCCTAACACGAATTCATGTTTTTTTTCAGTCTTGGTGGAAAAAAATCACTTTTTGGCTCTCTTGTTACACAGTAGAAACACATAGGTGTCATTGCAGGTCTGATTCTTCTGCAGCTGTGTGACATGCACATATACGATGGGAGGTTCAGGTGTTTGCTGTGCTCACACCTACCTGCGTCCAGAGAGGGTGAATCCGAGCTCAGGGTGGATGCACACGAATTACTGTAGTTTTGCTTTATTTCCCGAAAGAAAGCGTGCGTCTCCTTCAGGTTCCTCTTCAGCTGTACGGTGTGTTTGTTGTAGCTGTTAAATATTCTCGTCAGTTCCCGAACTGAATGACTCGTTTTCTGCTGCTGTTGGTGTTGTTGCTGCACATTTCCCTCCATCCTTAACAGGTCTTGCCCCCCAACGAGGCAAACAAAATAATTGATTATTTTAACCTAGATGCTCAAATGTCAATCACACCTTTTTTTCTCTCTTTCTCCTGCTGGTCAGTAAGTCACGTCTGTGCACCCCTCATGTTCACTCGGTGTATCATCATCTGGTGTGAGTGAATAAAGGCTGCACGTGTGTCTTCTGTTGTTGTGATGTCAGCTAGTAAGTTAGCGCCTCGCGTGCAGGAGAGCCCGTCGTTGTCTCGAGGCGACGTCTTAACGGTTAGCTAGCGAACAACCCGACCGTTACTTCGCCATCTCGTGTCGGCCGCTCTTCAGGCTTCACACAAAACAGAAAACCGAGGGGGGGCTTAAAAACACACACAGGAGACGCCGCGGCTGCGTGTCGACGAGAGGCGAGCGCAGAGCGAGGCTAGCTGCGGTCCGGATGAAGTTAGCGCCGTTAGCCTGAAGGCATCTCCGGTCCGGCCCGATACAACAAACATGTCCGTCAAACTTCACAGAAAAGTCTCTGGCTCGGGTTCACTGCCATGCAGCTCTGGCGTTGGTCGTGTTAAAAGCGACTCGGCATGATAGCAGTCCGAAATGAGTAAACAAGCAAAAAAAAAAAAAAAAACAGGGAAAACAGGCTGTGGTTTTCCTGGTGAGTCTCCGGGGAAAAGGTCTTCCTAAAGCGGCTCCGGCCCGGAGCAGCCAGCGGACATCCTCCACCTCCGGAGCGCGACGGCGGCCGACAGCTGAGTGTTTTCTCTCCTTCAGGTGGTGGCGAGGGGCGAGGTGTGTCCGGGCCAGATCACATAGCTGGGACCGAGCAATCAAATCACTGCAAAACAGAAAGTTGACTCGGACCAAAATTAGGGAAAGGAAAGGGCGGGGTTCGCACTTCAAGACGCCGCACTGCATCATGGGAAATGTAGGACTGCAGCAACAGTCACTGTACTGTTACTGTTAAAAGTAAAAGTCTTGCATACAAACTAAAAGTACAAAACTATTCACATGAGAATATACTGAAAGGACCAAAGCAGTCATTGTGCAGAATGACCCATTTCATATAACATAATATTATATTAGTAGATTATGAGCATTGGCCAATTCATGTATTTATATGTTTAATGTTGCAGCTGATAAAGGCAGGGCTTTGTCAGCTGGTGTTGATAATATTTTTATAGAGTGGCATAAAGTGGAATCACTCAAGTAAAGTGTATGTAAGCTAGGTCAAATATCTTAAGTAATTTTACTTAGATACTTAGCACCGCTGACTTAACTTTTGCAAAAGTTCAAATAGAGATCAACAAACCAATGAACAAAATGAGTACCAGACCAGTGTTGAGTGATAGAAAGAGGGGATGTACCTGTGCTATATACAAAATAAACAAAAATATATATAGAAAATGCTAGACAGCAATGATGTGAAGGATGTAACTATGGTAAAGTATGAACAAAGCCTAATGAATACAATATCTGCGATAGGATTCCCTGATTATGTTATAAACAGTTTGAACAATTATGTAATATGTACAGTGTAAAAGTGACAATATCAGAGTCAACCAGAATCAGAATCAATACTTTATTTATCCCAGGGGGAAATTTGGTAATGTATTATATGGTTTAAATGGTTGAACATTGTCAGAAATGAATGCCGTCAATTAAATCAAAGTATCAAGGTTCATTTATTGTCATTTTACAACACAGAGTTGGTCAGTGAAATGAGACTTATTGCTCCTTCATGTGATGCACATGTAGAGCGTATAAAGAAATATTTCTTAGAAAAAAATCAATTAAAAAGTATATAGATGTAAATACATATACATATACATATACATACAGTACTGTACTTATATACCAAAAAGTATGTGTAAAGTATGTGCAATGAAGTGAACTTGTAATTAAAGATAATAGGTAATGAAAATACAGCTGGCAATAAACCAGCAGCATCAGTGTGAATCTTTAGTTCATATCTCATAATTTTGATTTACAGTGTTAAAGAGCAGCCAGTTTTATACATAAAGATGGAGAGAGAGCACCACTCAGACTGTGAGACATCTTCTATGGCTTTTCAGAGTTTAAGAAAATAACACTGATGGTGTAATCATGAAACCTGAGATAGAGCCACAGATGAAGAGTCGTTCAATAGATGTCACATGTACAGAGAATATCATCATCAGTTGTATATAGAATTATACACATGTCTGATTACATTTTGACTCCTAACTTTTCTCTTTTTTCCTGGTATGGATGAGCTCCCATAATTATCCCAGTAAATTTTATGGTATAAAAAGTATCATTTGAACACTTCAATTACTTATTGGTTTCCTCAAATGACTAAATTGTTAGCATATATTATTAATTCTGGACATGTAAAGAAAAGGAACAGCAAGCTTCTTTCTTGTCACTTACATACAACATCAGCATGTTAATGTATTTTCTAATTGTGGCTGACCAAGAAGAAGCCTGGCCATGTGCAGTGGAATAAATCTATCTCTGTTCTCCCCACAGACTATACGGCCTTTATTCATATGAACGCTTCCTAAATACCATATACTCATACATATTTCTGTCTATCAGTGCTCATATATCAGCTTATCCATCTGACAAACCTTTGTTCTATAAGGAAACTAATAAATTGTTGTAGAGAGGTTTTGAGATTTGGTCATGATGGCAGGACTCTATGCTACTAATGAGCCCCCTCTCCTGGCAGCCATCCTAAATTACACAAACCTAACTTGATACTAGTTTTGGCTTACTTTCTAATCATCTGTTAAAAACATACATTTGATTGCTCATCTGTTAAAAACACATTTTTGATGTGGTTTCATAAATGTAAAATATGTGACATGTAGTGACTCCTCTTGTTCATTAATGGTGTTGATATGTAGAAGTGTGTCACCTGTGCACTCAGACAGACACATCAGTACCTACACGTGTTGCCACTTGTTAATTAGTTTTGTTATAATGTATTGTTTTCTAGTCTAGACACTCTTCTACATCTTGTCCTTTCAAGATAAACAGAACATTTTATTCTGTTCCCAGATTATAACCTTTTGTGGGCCAGTCGTGACGTGTGGCTCCAAAAGATCCAGTCATGGTTTGTTTTTGTGCATATTGTTCCTCTGCATGCATGAGTGAAGAAGAGCTGGCACGTTAGTCAAAAAACTGAATGGCAAACACAACGGCTGTTCCTGATGGGTTAGGAGGTCAGTTAACACAGACTCTCTGAGGGAGCAGCCAATTGGCTCAAAGTATTAAATCTGTTCATTCTGTCCCGACTGATGAACACCAGCTGCTGTTTCTCAACTAATGTTGCATTGTACTTCAACATACTTCTTAGGGCTGTAGCAACTCTTGGTACAGAGGCACTGTCTGATTCAGGATTTTTTAAAAACTGGTTCAAATCAGTCAACTCATGTTCCTGCAGTCGGTGCCTGCATGCTGATCTCTAGTGGCCCAAAACTGTAATGACACTACTAATCCAACTTTATGCTCTTCAATGTTTTTCTCTCAGTTCACTCCACACTGCATATTTAGGTCAAGCAGACCAAACCATTAAATAAAACATGTTATATATATCTATATCCTTGAAGCCAGCTAAAATGTGGTAAAATGTAGTATCTCTAGGAAAGGGTTATTTTTTAATGTCTTTTGAAAGACTGTGAAAGCTGTAGTATTTAACTTTAACTATGTTAGTCCAGTCATTCTCATTCAGTATTTGTTTCTGAGTAGAAACTTCAGGAAAAAGCCAGTGTAAGTGCATATCATTAATGTGTTGCAAACAATCATTTGTAGTCATTACAACTATAGTTTTCTCTTGTTCACTTTACTCTTCAGGTTCTTTGCTGATTAAAAGAAGTCACACTGTAATGTGAAAATACTCCGAGTAAAAGTCTTGCATTGAAATAGTCACTTAAGTTAAATTACTTAAACAACATGTACTCAAAGTATGCACATAAATGGTCCTAATGAATGCTGTACAATTATATAATGTTATCAGATTAGTATTACTGATGCACAGAAGCCTTTTGTTGTAGTTGGAACAATTTCAAAAAAATCATATAGAGCTACTTTTGGTTTGTTTAATTTTATTTATGTACCTATCTATCTATTAATGTAATTGAATGCAATGCTTTTTGTGTAAAATCAGTCAAATAGAGTTACGGATCTTTTGATGGAGTAAAAAAATTTATTATATTCCCTCTGAATTGTGGTGGGGTAGAAGTATAAAGTAGCATGAAATGGAGATACTTAGTTTAAGTATGTCAAATCTCTGTCAGAGTGTAGCACAAGAGTGGGCAAAATTGCATTCCCCCTGCCTGTATTGAACATGTTTGTTCCACATGCGAGGTCTTTTGGGGGTGCGCTTGTTATATATTCCTGTGTACACCGGTTGTCACAGTAGCCACACGACTGCAATTATCTCATTTTTGTTGTTACTAAACTTAAGTATTTACTAAAATTCTTCTACTACAACTTAAAAAGGAACCAAAACACAAAGAGAGCAACAAATATGACAATGAGTGTGGGACTTCACAGTCACCGGTACCACGTGGTGATTAAATCAAACTCTCCCCGTATACCTGAAACGCCCCTCGCCTATTTGACGCGTCCTCCTGCCGGCGTGCGGTGAACCTGCTGGCAGAAGAGCTGAGCCCCGCGGAGAGGACGGAGCAGGTCCGGACTCGGCTGTCCGTCGTCTACATTTACTGTTTGTTCGCGTTTTTTTTCTGAACCGCGCGCGCAGGGAATGCACGTGAGTACCGACACCTGCGTCCTCTAACACGCGACAAAAAACAAACATCTTTAAAGAAAAAGGTGACATTAGCGCGAGGATGGATGGTGTGAGCGCTGTCCGGGTCTCGCCGGATGAAAACAGAGCTCCGAGCCAGGTGAAGAAACAAGCCGTGAAGAGACACCACCACAAACACAACCTGAAGCACAGGTACGAGTTTCTGGAGACCCTCGGGAAGGGAACCTACGGCAAAGTGAAGAAGGCCAAGGAAAGGTCCGGCAGGCTGGTGAGTATTTATCTGAATTAACTTTTTACATTTCTTTATTATTTTTCCTGCCCACATGTGCAGCCGGCATTAAACCTGCGCCTGCTTCAGCGTCCCATCGGCCACCTGTTGTTTGGACACGGCGCTATTTTTAGAAGCGGCTGCACACAGGTACTCTGCATTTGACTGTGAATCAAATCTGAGGCACGGGACTGGCTTCAGGTTCCTCCCTGTTGAAAACAAAGGTGGTGGGGAGCCATATTCCTGAGGTGTAATGAAAGAGGTTGAGTGTCTCGCTCTCTCTCTCTGATGAAATGTTTGCCAGTTGCCAAACCAGCTTAAGTTTGTCTAAGGGTTCATTGTGTTTGTTTTTAGGGGGGTTGCACTCTCTTTTCTCTGTCTTTTCTGAACACTGGGTCCAGGCTCAAGAGCAGCCAATATAAGCTGCTTTTAAATGTCCTGCAACCCAATGATGATCTGTAATAATCTGTTTTATTCTCACCAACTTTTTTTTTTTTTAAATCTTTGGTTTGCAAAGCCTGTGGGCAGTGCTCTGTTTGTTATCAGGGCTGGAGAGCACACAGTGGTGATCCTCTGTGCAAACTCAATTTACATTATACCATTGCACTAAATGTTTCCACACCACGATACAGATCTCCACACAGCTGTTCCCACGTGCGACACAATCACCTGTCAGATCTTAATGGGTTATTTGTGGCGTATTAAAGGAAAGACAAAAACAAAAAAAGCAAGATCATTTGACAGCGTGATCGATACTTTTGTTTGAGATCACCCTACAAAAGACTGGGGCAAGAGGAGATTCCTGTAAATGTGTCACTAATACGCCTACTAAGGGCATAAAGGAAAGGCGTTTCACTGGAAATCGAGCGTCAAAGTGACGGAATTTTGGACAGGAAAGTTAGGTCACTTTCTTTTCCGTGAGCCTCCTGAAGGGAAAGGTGGGGGAAACTTCAACAAGCCTTTCAGGTGGATTCCAGCTCCCCATGACCAAAGGGGGAAATAGGAGGAATTTTAAACTGAGATAAGCCTTTGAAAGGGGACTTAGAGGAGTTGGTAAACAAAGGCCTTTATTTTAAAGATAATACACTTTGTCTGTAGTGTATTCCAATCAGAATAGTTGTCTAATTAAATGTTCAAGCTACAAAAGTTAGGAAGTCTGTCTGACAGTGGGCTAAATATTAGACTCCTCAGTATAACACAGAACAGTTCAATACCACTCCAAACTACAAGCGGCAAAATGACCATAAAGTTTAATCAACAAACTAAACACAATAAGCCTCATGAAGGTGTACACTTAGTAATTTACATTATGCTAGATCTTTTTTCCCTAATGTATTTTTAATCAGGAAATTGCAAAATGACACCAAGGATGTAATTTCATTTTCCGCTTTTGCAAGCAGATACACTCAGATATCCTGAGTCCTACAAACAAAAACAACAACAACAGATACTTGGCCTAGAAGTTAACTGCCTTTGTGTGACTCAGCTGCCTCATCATGGCTCTTTATGCAGAAGCCAAGAGGTGTGTGTTGTGAGTAAAAGCGCTCAGAAGTCAAGGAAGTATCAGGAATTCCCCTTCGCTACCTGCAGTAAGCAGGTAATACATGTTCAGCCTTGTCTGCACGCTCATCTCTGTTGGGACACGGTCTGACCTGACTTTCTGCTGCATTTTGGGTTTTATAGGATATGAGTTTGCATCTGAGCTTCATCCCTGCAGGCAGCTTCCTAATGCCTCAAACCTGTGTTCAAAAGTGAAAATACAGATGAGCCCAAATGTGTGTTTTGACTCCACACCAAACAAATGGGGCTTAAAAGGCAGTTGGAATGGAAACAGGAGAAACATTCATTTGTTCTGCTTTTAATCGACCTGTCTTTTAGCATTGACAACATAATGGGCAAAGATATATATAATTCGACATGGGGAGTGACACAACACAAAGGATGGCTTCATTTCGCATGCATCGCAGCACTACAGCTGTTCCCATTGTCTAAATGCATCAGTCTGGTTACATAACCCATTTAGGTGGGAGGTTTTAGCATACATCCGTGCAGGGCTGACCTCACACTGTGCATGGCATGCATGCTCCACGTGCATTCAAAAGGACACCCCAATTAAATCCTAAGTCTGGGCTTCACTATTCATTAAGTCTATCACTAAGTTTGGTAAGGGAAAGTCCGTCTTATGTTCGTAGTATCAGCTTGTTAGTTTCGATTTAGTTTATTACGTATATTGAGTTTCATTATTTGAAGTTTATTACCTCGCTATCAAATAAAAAGTACGGTCTAAACCTACTTTATATGAGATCACTTTTGTTATGATTTGGGTGTATATAAATAAAATGAACGTTGCTTTATTAAATCCAGTTGCATCATTAAAGATATACTCTCCACAGTTTTCATAAATAATAATTTAAATAATTGTCTGATATGTCACTATCTTATGGTGATTGAGTGTTAAGATCCGGGTGTTGGTTACAACTTTCAGGAAAAACTCACTATCAGAAATAGTTTGGCCTTTAACAACAAGAACAGATTTTTTTGTTTTTTGTTTTTTTCTGGTCTGTGCTAGTGTTGCTGTAACCATTCCTATGGATGCACAAAAACAATAGACTGACTACAGATAATGAAACTCGAAACTGTAGTTGAAACTGAAGTACGCTGAAGTCCAAAAGCATACTTGGAACTGGACAAAGGTTCTGCAAAGACCACAAAATGAAAATATCCGAGATTACAAATTTAAAACTTAAATGTCATTGCTAGCTCATAAAGACTTAAAGAGTATTCATTTGATCTACATTTGGTCATTTCAGGCATATTCTGTTATTTTAGCTAAATGTATCAGATCGTATCTCTTGACTATTCTTTTTCCTCCAAACGGGTCACATATAAGTAAGCTAACGTTAGCTCATTTGGTACATTCAGCTACGCAACAGTTACACCTGAAAGCGTTTTTTAAATCAAAACTACATTTCTGTATATGCAGGAACTGTGTGTTAAATAGTACAGATTTCAACCTTTAGTGACTATTGCGTGGGATGGCCAGACCCTTACAAAGACCGCACACACACAGATAACCTCACAGGGGTGTGAACTCATCATGAGTGTGAGTTCAGCCCGTCTGACAGCCGTGCAAACAAACGCAGGAAATCTCCAGTTCCCAGAATCAGGAAAAAGCTCTGTGTGGTGTAAATACAGTGTGAAGCTGGAGGAGCCCAGACAGTGACTCATGACGGGAGAGTGCTGAGTGTTAGGACTGATCTGACAAGTCGCCGCTTTACTCACCCCCCCCCCGCGTGTCTGTAGCCTCGAGGATTTGAGAGGAGAGAAAAGAAGCACAGCCTGACACCAGGGCCATCTGGTGCCTAATGACACCCCTCAATGTCGGGGTCGACTGATGACGCACTCGACGCTTAGAGGAATCCCAGGAATCCGAGCCTCAAATAGACAAACACAACATAAAGACATGTATGCAGACGTGCCCAAAGCTTGAATGTGACGTGTCGATGAATACAGACCTAGCGGATACTATTTGTATTTAAATGTGCGTATTTTATAACTTTCACAGTCGATTTTCTACACAGGAGATAATACTTAACCTCGAGTTCCTTCTGCCTGACATAGCATAGTTTTCAGTTCACTGCCCATTGTTCTTCTCACAAGAGGACGACCTTCAGATCGCAGCCAAATCTTATTAAATACCAGCTCATCTGTAGACTTTAATTTTACCTAACTCTGCTCAATAGTCAGGCCTAATTGTTGCAACAGCAGTGCAGCTTCTTTGTCATTAAAGTGAGATATTATAACTTGAAAGAATTAACCTCTTCCTCCTCTTCCTTTTCACAAAATCAACAAAAACACAACCTTGAACATTTCAATACTTTGGAAAGTTTTGCTGCTTCAGCTGTACCTGGTTTGGTCTGTCCGGTAACTTAATGGTGACTAATGTGAGCTAATGTTGGCACACTATGGAATATTATTGTTGTGTAATTGACAATGCGGAGTTGGTTTACTGACTTAATCCTGTTAAATTAGGTTTTAATATCTTATCATTATCCTCCTATTATCCTGTCAAGCTGCCACTCATAGCCAGAGTATTAATTAAAAGTTAAAATTCTTGCTTTAATTGTTAACTGTTTGACTCCTCTAATGACTCTAAATCTGTGGTACTTTATTGATAAATCTCTTGAATCGATCTTGATAATGTTATAATTATTTAAAGTAAAATATCTTTGTTTGTTTTGCTCTGTTTTTGTTAAAGGTGGCCATCAAGTCGATCAGAAAGGAGAAAATTAAGGATGAGCAAGACCTGGTTCACATTCGCAGAGAAATCGAGATTATGTCCACACTCTGCCACCCGCACATCATCACCATATATGAAGGTACGTTACTCAAAGATTTAATGATTGTGCTCTGTGTGTGTGAGAGTGTGTGTGTTTGGGTTTAGTTTCATTGTCTCTGGGCCAAACGTGGAGCGAAACGTGATACCTGGAGAAAGACGTCTCTCAATCAGTCTCTGTTTGCGATTCAGAGTTTGGTCACGCAAGTCTTTGTGCTGATGGCTGATACCACCATGTTACATAAGCGTTGAGAACCTGCCGTACCCCGTCAGTGCTGCAGGATAATGTGCTGAGCCTCGTGTCTTCCAGAGCCCCTCACGCCTGATGAGACTGTCATCGCTCAGTGTATCTCCACTTCAGTGCATGTTTGTTTGCAGTGCAATCATTATGGGGCCCTGCGTATCCTAATCAGTGTGAACAAGGGGTTATACAGGAGGACAGAAATCTGTAATCGTGTTTCAAACGTAATTGACATGTTACATATGCATTAGCGCTGCACTGTGAGGTATTTCAGTTCCATTCAGGTGATAAATTGAATTTGACTAAAAGGCTATCTGATGTTTTTTTTTTAAATATCTTTCAGTATTTGAGAACAAGGACAAAATTGTGATTGTGATGGAGTATGCCAGCCGAGGAGACTTGTATGACTACATCTGTGACAAGAGGAACATCTCTGAACGGGAGGCCAGGCACTTCTTCAGACAAATTGTGTCAGCTGTGCACTACTGCCATCAGGTAAGGCTGTCTTTCTCAAGTCAATGCTCTCATTATAGATCATAAGAAGTTGTTTAGTAAAACTATGGCAGAGTATCTGATACCTCTTTACACGTTTGTGTCAAACCTGATGCCGCAGTAGGGCTCCACTCAGACTAGCCGCTCTGATAGCTGTGTTTTTCCAGGGCACTGGCACCCCCAGAGTTACATAATGGGCATTATTCACTGTCAGCCTGCTGATCTGAACAGGGAGGCTGTGAGAACGATGCAGGGGGAACTGAACAGTCAGTCTGTGGAGAACTAGCGTCAGGGATAAAGGCCAGCCGTCCCAACACACACACACACACACACACGGTCTCATAGTCTAATGAGTGTGTGTGATGAAACAGAAAGGCTCCACAAACACACACACAGCTGGTTGTTCCTGTCGTCCATAATTACGACCATTTACAGCACACAGTGTTTTAGTGCAGCTGCTCAGCACTTTGCAGAGCATTTCTAAATGTTTGCTAGACAATATTGACTGAGCGAATTACCCTGTCATATTTTGCGGTTGCCGTCCATCTTATTTCACTTTTATTGAGCGCTGATGTCTTGTTAAATATTTATTTTCCACGTCGAAAGACGGTGAAGGCCATCCAACCCCCCTTTTATATCTGTCATGTATGGTACAGTGATGAATTCAAAGTATTGCACGCAACAGTTTCTTCATGACTGCATCTCAACAAAACATACACACATAACTCGACCTACAAAGAATGTGTACGTCGTTACATGAAGTGGCCGTACATAAGAAGTAGCTGACATTTTTGGAAAGCAAAACAAATTCAAACTCGGCTTGAGTCAGAGGTATTCCCCCCTACAGAGTGGAGGACAATGAAGCATAGCTGACACACCAGGAAAAAAAGTCTTCACTTGGAAAAGAATGTGTTCTGACCCAGTTAAAACATAATCCTTTTATGTAATATAAACACTCTCCAGTAAACTGCTGTGTAATGGCCTGGGTGGAGAAATAATCTTTGTGAAGAAATATCATTTTGCAAAAAATGTTTTTTTTTTCTCTCTCTTAGAATGGAATAGTACATCGGGACCTGAAACTGGAAAATATTTTACTAGATGGCAACGGCAATGTGAAGGTACGCATAAGAGCATTGTTTGGTAGTTATATGGCACTTAACTCATTGTATAGGCTAAGGATTATAAAAGACAACACAGTGAGGTTAATATAAAGGAAACAAAAAAGAAACGTTCATATGGAATAATACTAGTTGTTGCTCCACATCTTGTTTAAAGGTGACTCACTCTAAAATCTTTACAATGTGAAATCAGTGTACTATATGTTGTGAGTAATTGATGAGTGATGGTGATGCATATGGGAATCTTTTAAGTTAGATACTTCACTCATACATCTGACAGAGCTCAGCCTGACGACTGCTTCTTGTTCCTGCAGATTGCAGACTTCGGCCTGTCGAACCTCTACCATGGTGACGAGTATCTTCAGACGTTTTGTGGCAGCCCTCTGTACGCTTCCCCAGAGATTGTAAATGGACGGCCGTACCGGGGGCCAGAGGTGGACACTTGGTCTCTTGGTGTGTTGTTATACACGATGGTTCATGGCACCATGCCATTTGATGGACACAACCACAAGACACTGGTCCAACAGATAAGCACAGGAAACTACCGGAAACCCAGCAACCCTTCTGGTGAGCCTTCAACATTATTTAATTGTTTACTTTATTTTAGCACTTTTTACAGTGGAAGTAGTAGATTTTCTCAGCTAATCACAAAAATAACTTTTTTTCCTCCCCATTGCCAGATGCATGTGGCCTCATCCGTTGGATGCTGATGGTCAATCCTGAGCGCAGAGCCACGATGGAAGAGATTGCAGGACACTGGTGGCTCAACTGGGGATACCAGCAGCCATTGTTGGCTGAGACAAAGAGCAGTACTCCATTAGATCAGACGGCTTCACCAGCCTCTCAGTCAACATCACAACTTGCTGGGCTGGCTAGTGTTGCCAGTTGGCTGCGCCGCACGTCCAGGCCCTTAATGGAGAACGGCTCAAAGATGCGCTGCCTGCTCCGCTCACAGGGTGGGGGAGGCGATGTAGTCCGTCAGCGCTCTCTGCGGAGATCACGGAAGGAAAACAACGTTTCCCAGACCATTCATGAAGTAAGCACAGACACCCGCCCCTCTAAGGGTATTTTAAAGAGACGCAACAGTGTGAAGCAGAAGTCAATAAGTGAAACCCCCGCTCTGGGTTCAGTGAACCCAGCCAGTGGTGCCTCAGCTGCACTGCTGCCTCGCAAAGGTATCCTAAAGAAGCCTGCAGAACAGGAGTCGGGCTACTACTCCTCCTCTCCTGAGAACAGTGACTCTGGCTGGGCACTGCAAACTAAAGAGTGCCCTTCAGCACCAACATATAGGAAAGGAATCTTGAAGCGCAATGGAAAGTTCTCTTCAGCTGGGCTGCAGGAGTTTGGCTCTCTGGACCAGCTGGCAGCTTCTTTACCCCGCGGAGGCACAAGGTCGAGACCAAGCGGGGCCATCAGCGAGGACAGCATTCTGTCTTCCGAGTCCTTTGATCAGCTGGATCTTCCAGACCGCGTAGGACCTCCAACGCAAATGGAGAAACCAGCCAAGGCCGGCATGAGAGGGTGCGTGTCTGCTGACAACCTGCTGGACATCCGGGAAGACGGGATCCTCGCCGATGGGTCGCTGAGGCCCTGGAACTGCTACGAGTCGGGAGCGGCTGACAGTGCCTTCTCCATCACAGACTGTGATAATGTGACGGAGGCGTACAAGCAGGCCCTGGTTATACGAAGCCCTGCAGCAAGCTGAAGGACTTGTTTTTCAGTCAGAATTTTGACTATGAACTACTGATGATACAACAGCCAAAGTGCATCGTGTGAAATTCTCAGCACATTGTAGTGATTATCGTTTTGGCTTACTTCAGGAATTGCATTGTACCAAAAAGGGAGGAGGCCCTTGTTAAACATCAGATTGTATTTTAAATTGTGGTTTATAAATTATGCTTAATCGACTTTATGAATGGCTTGTAATTTGAGCAAAAACTGGCTATCAATAAGCAGATGGCTTAGTATTTTATAAAAATTATACAGTTGAAAAGGTCCATTTCAAAGTTTCTCAGGAGAGAGTGCTGCTGTCTGGAGCTCTAATATTCAACATGGGAGCTTTCTGTCTGAAGTGTAGTCATCCTGAAACCAAAACACTGGTCCTTAATATAAAAAAGAAAGCGTAAAATGGGATACTGACATTTTACCCAGTTACAGTTGGAGTATTGTTTGAATATTGCATAAGCCACAAGGTCGGTGTCTTTTGTGAAAGCGTTTATGATTAAATAACTCAATTCTGTCTTCATGATAGCTGGCCAGCTGTCAGCCTTATGATTATCTAGGTCACAGCAATACCACAGGTTCAATCTTAGGGAAGGTTCACTCTTTTACTGGACACTACAGGTTTTGGTTTAGGATGGTGGTGACATTTCATGGATACCAAAGAGCAAAATTTGCTAATGTTGTTGGACTTTTTATGTTTATCTGTATTTAAAAGCACTAGAAAAAGGTTTCTAAGAGGACGTGTTTGTATGAGGGACTTTTTTATTGATGATGTTTTCGTGCTAAGTTAGGATAATGACTTGAATGATGGCTCACATCAAGCGCAACCAGTAGAACCTGCTTTTGTCTCCAAGCCCCAGTGCCTAAGTGGCCATTAACTGAGTGCATGCAGGTGGCAGTTTCACAGAAAAGGTGGAGCTCGTCAGTGCACTTCAGTGTTTTTTGAAGGTCACACGCCAACAGTAACGTGTGTTTTGAGCTGTCCACTCTGTGCTGAGTGTAACGCAGTGCACACTTTTAATGTGTAACCTTTCAACTGAATTTTCAACATTTGTCACAGAGCTCAGGTGTATTGAACTTTGCTTTTTGACGTAAAATATCCAGACACCTCAGCAGGGGGTATTTCACAAAGCGGGATCAGAAGTTTAGCTATCCTAACTATTAACAAAACTTGTAGACCACATACTTGTATACTGCTTGACATTAATGATCATTAATTAGCTTTGTGAGGATCTTTAATTTGACCTTTTGTAAACATCTGATCAACTTCATAATCCTGCTTGTGAAATGTCTCCTGGTGGTCAAGGTACATAAGTACTTTGTGTTCATTTCTGTATGAAGTTCAATGGAGTTATTTAATTGGATTTGCATGCCTGTCATTAAATTGAAACAGCGGGTGCCCAGAAAAGCACTTTATCAGAACAGTGAAACTTGATAATCATTCAATTATTTGTCATGTAAGTATTGACTTCCTGTAAACAGACTTTGCACAAGATTGTACCCAGAAGCTGCAAAACCACCCAGCAACTGGAATGTGTAAACTGTTTTAGATATTTGTGTTGGGTTTTTTTATTTGCACACAATAAGGCTCTGCAGGAATTTAAAGCCTGTAAGTTTACATAAGTCAACTGAGAATTCGCTACCTTTAGTTCATCATTTCTAATCTTCTACAGACACATGAACATTTATTGAAGTGTGATACTGAGGACAACATGCTTTCAGCATCTGAGGAGACAGGTCTAAAATGGTATCTTTCTTTTTTTTTGTACACTATAATGTGCCTTTGGGAATTTCAACACAGATTGTTCTCTTGTCCCCACGCTAAAGGTATACAGACTGTGCTCTTTTTTTTTCTTTGACAGCAACAAAAACCATGTTTGCCAAAGTTACCAGCTTATCATTCATGAGTGTAATCTGTGACACTGTTGACACCAAGATGAGGACATCAATTAAAAAAAATACAACAACAAATAAAGTGCTGCTGCTGATTTCATTACCTACATACAAATGTTTTGTCAAACACTGACAGTATTGATTCCTAGTCACTGGAAATAAAGTACTGTGTTTAAAACATGAAGAAATACCTATTCAAACTAAGCAGAACTGTTCAGATTTTACATTTTTAATTAATTCAGATAAATGAATTTTATATATATGAATATATATTAAGATGAGTAAAAATGTATAAACATTGCTTTTAGGATTCAATGCAACAATAAGTCAAATATCACAAAAAAGTTAATGTGGCCCTAAATCCTAATTAAAAGCACAATCAAAATTATATTTCAGCTTACAAAGCTGCTTTAGTAATTTCAAAATATTTTAACAAGCTTTAACAGTTAGGACATTTAAAACAAATTTCAAAAGTTTCCCAAAGTGCCTAAGCTCTACATCTATCTCCAAAACAACTAACATAAAATGTCATTAAAGATGAGGAAGAACCAACCTTTAGCCACATTTCCTCTGATATTAAGGCTTCATGGCTGTAAATTTAGGGTAGCAAGGAGGAGTGTATTTAGTTTGATGCAACATCCTGAATGTCAGTCGGGTTGCAGCTGATCTCCAAGCTGTGCGCTCCTGGTCTGCAAACACGAGCCTGGAAACAAGAGGGCAGGCTGAGCTTCAGCACACTCTCAAGCTGGTCATAGCAGATGAGGACAGAGCTCTGTTCAGGGTCAGATTGAAAGGAAAGAAAACCACAAGTTCATCAGTAGGTCATGGGCAGCCTTCTTCTGTGGATCCTAATCAATGTGACATGCACATGGTTAATATATAATATAATACAATATAATATAATAGTGTCTTTGTGCTTTTTTCCTTTAGATTGTTTGATCAAGGTGGTAAAATGATCGCTTAGGACAGTCGGTGTTGACAGTAGGGCAAAGTCAAAAGAGATATTATCGAAAAAAGTCAGTTAAACATTACCCTTACCAGATCAATGGCCAAAAGGTCAGCGAAAAACATCATAACCGAATCTGAGGGGACAGCGGCGGCCTCCAAATTTAGCCTCTGTGTGGCAACACTCACACAGGCACACACGACAGTGGAGGGAAAGAAGACTGAAAACCTGCAGTCTGAGGAAAAAGAGGAAGATGACTTACTATTAACGAATGAGTATCCCCTAATAGTGATGACCAATTGTAGTTTGCTTAAGACACTTGTGGACCTTTGCAACAGTGAGAAAATCAGTACAGGCTCGAAATAGACAATAAGACGGATGCCGCCATTGTCGACCCACCCTGACAGACAAAAGCAAGCACTGAAAAACAGACATTCCCAAAGACCTGATAATGGGATACAATATCCTAATTGCTTCAGGCCAGAGACATGCTGAGACAGAGTCAGTCATCCAGCCTATCCTCAGACACCTTTCTGAATGGGATACAATGTCAGGAGCCAGGACTTATTTAAGTTTTATGGGCTGTAATGTCATTGTTGGTTTAAAACTGCACCGACTGACTGTATCCCTGTGACCTGTTGCCTCGGGCAGCATCGCAGAGATTCGTGGGAAATCAGCCAGCTGAATAGTCGGACACGGGTCTTTCACAGCAGACAAAGCAGGATTACACAAACTCAGCTCTCTGGATCCGAAATGTACTGCTGACACATCGTTATCAAAGTTATGGCTGCTTTGTGTCCATTATCCACTGTGTAGAAAGTCATTTAATTTCACTGCTATAGCTGAACACTCAGTAGGAAAATAAGTTATTCATCACTAATTGAATCATAATATAAAACAGCTCTTTCTATTGCACGAGAATGATTAAATGGCCCACTAAATGAGCACAGA
Organism: Amniataba percoides; assembly: GCA_037176925.1. Lineage (NCBI taxonomy): Eukaryota > Metazoa > Chordata > Actinopteri > Centrarchiformes > Terapontidae > Amniataba > Amniataba percoides. Next base: position 14,292,963 of record JBAJHX010000096.1, read on the forward strand.
AATCATTTAACGCAAGAGTATTTGGTAAAAACAGGTCTTAATTATTCTTATCCACCTCTGATACATACTGTGTTCTGCTGTATTTTTAAAAAAACCTGTAACGTGTTGAAAACTCTGTTATGTAACTTACCAATGCTTGCCAGAGCGATGTAGGCGTGAACATGCCTGCGCATGTTCGGGAGGTGGTGGGGCTGGAGGAAGGGGGCAGCCTGAAGAATTGGCTCCAGGAAGTCAGAGGGCACCACAGAGGCCAGACACCAGTCCAACCTGGACACCACTGCCACCTCCCACTGCTGCAACACACAGCATCCTCTAAACCAACCCATCATCAAAACACCACTGTATGATAACTTCTACATGATTTCTCAAGAATAATAAATAGAAGTCATTTTCTGTACAAAATGTACACTTTTCTGTTTTCCTCTCTTGTAAAGACCTCTCAGGGTTGTGTCAGCACCCTGTGGGGTAACCAGTGTGGGTAATAAAGAAAAGGTTCTTTGGAGCATCCTAGCATACAATATGCTAGTAAAAGAGTACAATATCTGAGTATGATCTGATGTTTTTGGAGATTCAAGGCCCTGGTGACTTGTTGGCCTGAATCAAGAAACTCTTTAAAGTGTATGAATATATCAACAGTGGTTTAATTAAGTTAGTCTGTTATCTGCATTGTTTACTGGGAGATGTAACAGTGTGTGTTGTGTCTCTGCTCATCTCTGATCCTGAATGCAGTGTGTGGTCTGACAGAAATAAAGAGTTACCAGGATGTCTGACACTGAAATTGAGTTATCTGTGTAGATGCAAAGCTTGCTGGCAGTCAGATGGACAGTCTCCCTCATTTTGGAGGCCAGGAACATGCAAACAGCCCCTAAAAGCTGCAGGCTGGACCTCTGGATGGCAAACCGGCTCAGGTAAGAGTCCAGGTAATACACGGCCTGCGGAAACACCTCCTCCTCACACTTCTGCTCCTCACACACCTGGGCGACAGGAAAGAGCTATCTGTTCACCGAAATACTATGAATTATACTTAAAATATGCGACATTCTGACTGATTTGCACACCTGAAACATCCACACAGCCAGGATCCTCCGCATATACGGCTGGATGTCGGTCTGGACTGAGCCGAAGTACGGGCGCGCCTGGCCGGCCTTCTCCATGGCCGTGAGGCGGTGCAGCACCCGGGGGTCGAGGGTCACGGCGCGGTCGCTGCCCGCCCGGGGAACCACATCGCGCTCCCTTTCGTGGACATATCGATCTGTGGGTCGACACTGGAGCGGCTCGTCTTCGCAAAGATCCATTCGGCGAAATTAGACACAGAAACATCCAATATGGCGTCAAAAAGCAACGAGGTGTTAAGCTAAACGTCGACCGTTAGTCCACTTTAGCCGACGTTAGCTGGTTAGCTAACTGTAATAGTTCACAGGTCGGTTTAAAGCGTATTACAATTAACAAACATGCGAAAAGGCTCAACTTCCCGTCAGTTTTGTTTAGGTTAAACCTAATTTTTTAACATATCACATACATATAAATAATATAAATGTAAAAAAATAGAACAGTTAACGTAATGGCAGAGGGTCCGGCACTACCCTGAAAACTGATGAGTCAGCGGACCCAGAGTCAATACAAGTTAGTGGAATACTGAAGTTAATACAGAAATAAGTTTTTATCTAAACTGGTCAATACGCTTTAATCTGGGGCAAAACTGAATTTGAATGTAACAGTAACTCTGTGTTTTATTTACATGGCGTTTTTATTACCACCCAAATACATTTAAAGGGCAGATTTCTCATTTACACCAAGTCTTGCATGAACAGTTTAAAGTCAAATTGTTTGACAAGTTAGTGTTTGTACACTAAATTGTAACACTAACCTTTTTTTTCTTAGGCAATGACCCTTTCCCCATACGTATTTTGTCATTGTTTAACACTAATGTATTTATTTAATAAATAATTTCAAACCTTTGTCTTCAAAAGAGATAAAGATATATGAGAAAAAGATAAATGAGTCTTTGTTTGCTGATACAATTAAATATTGAAACAACACAAAAAAAAACTAAATATGTTTAAGAATATTTGGTTTACCTACAGTATCAAAATGTATTTTCCATTTTAAGATAAGGCAGATAAAATGTGATAAAATTCAAGATTTTAGAAATCAAGCCCAAAAGAAAGTCACTGATTCTTTGTCATAAACAGTATTGAACAGATAACAGAGAAACACATTATCTCTGACCAGCTTTTCAGTTTGTTTTTAATCCAAATTGGTGCTTCCAAACAACAAGGCTGCTTTTAATCAAACAAACACCAGTCTCTGTATTCCCAAGCGATCACTGCACTGCAACTGCAGGAAAGCGGCTCAGAAATTCATCATATGAAATTATAACATCAACGTCACTACTGATGTGCAAACTCCTCCACGCTGCCAACAGACACTGTAATGAAATACTGCCATCTTTGAAACAGTCTTTTTTCACAGCACAAGAGTAGTGAAGTTAGATATAAAAATGTTTTGTCCATGCTGAAGAAACTACAAATCGTTTGCATTAGAGGAAGATGGGGGTGGGCCGGACCAGACTGAATCCTCAGTCCATTTCAACTGTGGCAGGAAGCCCGATTTCAATATCCCTCGACTCAGAGTTCTGCAGTTCTCTGCGAATCTCTGCAGAGATCTGAGGGTGCGTTTGTATCTTGAGCAGCTCCAGCAGTGAGGCCTTCTGTTCGGAGGCCAGGTCGGCCTTGTAGCGCTGAGCCAGGGTGAGCAAACTTTGATGCCACAGCACAGGAAGCACACGTTTTTCACTCCGGAAGGACAGGAAGTGGGCCACCAAGGCATCTAGGACACGGAAAGGCAGGGCGTATTTCTTGTCGAGCAAGAGGCGCAGGAAAATGCTGTTGGCGCCGTTGTACTCCATCTCTGCCAACTTAAGCATTGCAGCACTGAAAAACAAGAAAGATTGTGCAGGTTATACAACCTTTCATGTTACGCAACCATGACCTTACTGTATCTCTGCCAACACCACACAATATAAAAGCTTTCACGGATGATCCTCCACCCAGCGATAACATGATGACATCCTCTGGCTGGCGTGCGTCAGTGAAAGGAAACCTCACCTGGAGTGGAGCACAGGGATCGAGCACTTTGTGAGTATGCTTCCAATGATGATGGCTTCCCGGAGAGTGCACGTCCCAGATTCACAAAGAGGAATCAGTATACCTGCGTGGCAGAAGAGGCACAAAATATTATTCACTTCCATAAGCCGGGGGACCTGCAAGAGGCAGGTGATAAAGATGACCTGTGGGTAACGCTACAAAAACACTGGATCACTCCCAATGATGCAAATCAATATTATCTCCCATTATGCTGTGTTCACATCATGTTGGATGGATGGTTATAATCATGATTTAACTGAAAAAGTTAACTTGCATTGGGGAAAAAAAGATGTTGGCAGTGTAATTCCAGATCTGACATTATATAATTATATGCAGCGTATTACACTTGATAATTACCTAAGGTATAATTCAGTGCTTTGTTATGTTTGCTGAAGAAAATCATAGTTTAAAATATACATATATATAACGCATTATTTCTGAGCCATCGGATGCATTGATCACAAAGAAAAACACCAAAATTATGCATCACTTCATAATGTCATTACTAAAATGTTAAATTTCTTCAGTAAATTAAATTGAACCCCTCTAATGGAAAAATTAATGGAAAATGCAGATCACTGGCAGCCAATTAGCCCTCTCATTCATACCATATGTGGCACACAGCACAGTGCATTTCTGAGCAACACTGCCACTTAGTGGTGTCATTTCATGCTGGTGATTTTCAAAAATATGGGTCATGGGATGTTTAGGGAAAATAGTCTCATCAAACTGGGACAGTTTGTGATGGCCAGACAGGATTAGAGAAAAAAAAATCCTCAGCAATCATTGGCCAGAACGAATTTGAGATATACAATGGATGATTTGACCCAATTAAATTTGAGTGTTTAATCACGGTGCTTTCAGAACCAATAGTGTTTTTTACCCTATGGACACCAACTAATCCTCTGTCAGTGCCCTCAGAATAAATTGTCTAAATTTAGTGCTGAAATTAGAAACTCAACATGTCCCAGAAAGCTTGTATTTTCTTCTTCGCAGCAAGCTGTCAAATCCTCTTTCAATCACTTCACCCACTTTTTTATTTTCAAGGGTTGCATTGAAACTAGAGCTCAGACCAGCATTCACTGGGCACTTCATGAGATAAAGAAACTAGTACTGCAAGTCATGAACTATCTTACTTTAACACCATTCTGATCTCTTCTTCACCCTCATAGAGGAAGTGAGACATTATTTATGATTCAACCGATGGAATCACATAAAATGTGGGATTTTGAATTTTCAGGAACTCTCACAACTGAATCCAACTGCTAACAATTAAAAGAAAACATTCAGCAAAACCTAAATGAGCAAGGTTTTACATTAACAATAAACCAAATGACTCCTGGTAATGTGCTAGTGATACAAGTGCCACGCTGATTTGTCAACACGCTTTGCAGCTTTGAGCTTTCACATGTTAGTCAGCACAATACTAATGCTACCTTCAGAGATTTTTTTCACTTAATAAAGTCAAGCTAACAGTTTGCCTCTGCCTCCAGCTAACATAAATATTACCTGAAGATAACTCTGTACTTTAAGAGTAACCTAACACTCGCTACATATCCAATTTGTGCTGTCCACCAATGGATTAACTTTAAACCTTACAGCAATGATGCAGAAGTGTACTCGGACCAAGTGACTTGATTACAGGTGCAAGAAGGCACATTTCTGATCACATCCAACCACACCGAGCAGTGATGCAGTGATGAGGGTGTCAGAGGTGAAATGGCACCCGAGTTTTTCACCCTGGTGTTCAATTACTCTTTCACAGATGGGATTAATATGGATTAGGGCTGCAAATAATGAGAATGTGAATTATTGATGAATCTGCTAATTCCCTTTCTTGACTGTATGAAACGTCAAGAAACTGTGAAATATGTGATGTTGTCATCAAATATATTGTTTTATCTAACCAAGAGTTCGAAACCTGAGAGAGATTCAGTTTACTATAATGCAGGACACTGAAAAGAAAATATTTCTAACATTTTAGAAGTTAGAGCCGAAAACATTTTGAAATTTCTGTTCAAAACAGAATGATTGATCAACTAATAAAATAGCCAACTGTCTCACCTTTAAACCAAGCTCCTGGTTTGAACAAGGCCTTCTTCAGGGCACTGTAGAGGTGAAAGTTAAGTTTCTTATACTCTGCGATGTCATCCCGCACTCGGGGCAGCAGCACCAAGTTGTAAAACCGTTGGGCCATTCGCTCTTTCAGATTGGAGGAGAAGATTCTACAACAAAAGCACAGAAAAAAGAATTCATTGCATCATGCTGAAGATTCTAGAGTAAATACCATAATCCTCTTGGTGTGCAAATCATGTCCAAACCAAGTGGGGACTCACCTTGTTGCTTGGTACATGGCAGCTGCAGTCCAAGTCTCAGGGTCAGTCAAATAGAGGACCTGCTCCCAGTTTGCAAGCGCTGGGATTATTTTAAAAGCCTTTGGCAATTTACCGCTGCGATATTTTGACAGGACCTGAAGCAAAAGAAGACAGAGATCTTCACATATACAGTCAGCTTACGTACTCCCCAGAACTTTGTAATGAAACAAGTTGTGTGCTTGTACATTTGAGCAAAGCACTTCTAATGACGAACAATGCTCAGGGAACACTGGTACAGAAGTTTTGCCAAAAGAAAAACACACCTACGGTATCGGTAAGTCATTTAGATCACTGTGTAAAGATTTGTCTTAGTGCTAACATTCAAAAGGTCAAAGTGTCAAATAAAGGCAGACTTCCAAGGAGCTGAATACTTTTTTTAGGCACAGTGTCACATGAGCCACCTAGACATCAAACATTCAAAGAAAAACGCAGGATAATGTCTCTTAATAACATCACTCTTCCAAAATCTTATCAGACCATTCGGTGACTACTAGTCCCCTCTAATGAGGCTTACTAATGAGATTTTTTTCCACTCATTTATTCAAGCTTTTCTTTCTTTTTTAGTAACTTCTGTGTACGTAGTGAAGGTTGTGCTCTGACTTGATGTTAACTCACCTTATTGACACCTCTGTACACTTCTACTATCCTCGGGTCCAGCTGGGGCATCGGACACCCCGACACCTCTGACATCACTGTTCCCACCTCAGTCTGCTTCTCTGTTATCTTCTCCATGATAATATCAGCTAAGGTCCGTCTGCAAAGAAGACAAACAGAAAACAAAGCTAAGCATCTGAAGCAGAAACTGATCTTCTGGTGTGTGCCATTTAGGATCAACCTCTGCATCTTATTTCGAGGCAAAGTCAGGAATGTATCAGGTCTTGCCTCATCGGAGGGTTTTTATTCATGAACATCTCAATGGCCTTTTCATCGTCTGGGTCAACCACGACTTCTGTGTCACACCCAACATCACTGTCTCCAGGACCTGCTGCACCCAACGCCGGCCACTCCTCGTCAGAGTCTGCATCCTGGGCATCAGACCCTAAAATGTGATTACAAAATAGAGATGCTCAATCAGAGATGCCGCACTTTACCTGTACTGCTTTAAAGCATCTTTACACTATCCAACGTATGTCAATTTGTCTGATTTTTCCTTTTCTCAGATATTCCTGATGGGTTTCGTTTCTGTCAGCTTCCCTCAACAATTTTGTGTTTCATTAAGTTCTCTTTAAATTATGTTCAACAACAGTAAAAACCTACAAATCACGTTTCTGTTTACTTAATAATCAATAAGTGTGCCTGTGTGGACACGTATTAAAATAACAGCTATCTGAACAGAGTCTGGTTAAACCCACTGTAAGACCTTTTCACCAGTGTTGATGTAGCTCATGTTGGACGGGAGACACATACCTCCAACTTTACCGAGCACAGTGACCGGTGCTTTCTTCTTCTCTGGTGCCAGGCCATACTCGGTCTGGAGCTCCTCTTGTTGAATCCGGGCCTGTTGTAAGATCTTCCGCGACAGGCGCTCGTCCACGTAGGTGTCCTCACTGTCTGCCTGGCCGTCCCTGCTCTTCACTCGGCCTCGGGCTCGCACCGTGTCCGCCTGCAGGATCTGGTCTGCCAGCGCCACCGCTCCTCCGCTCCTCTCTCCTCCTCCTCCGCCTTTGGATCTTTTCACTTTGGGCATCGCTGCAGCTGGACAGAGGATGTTGTATCGCTGTGTTAAATAGCCTTAAATGACAAATAAGCACTGTAAATAGTCACCGATTCAACACGTGCGGACGGCCATGGCAGCGGGAAGTGACGTCACATCACGTCACCTAAATAAACTTCTAATAAACTTTGCGAAAATGTAGAGCAATGTTTGCTGTTTTTTGCTGGAGTCAAGCTGTTTTATTTTGAGTCAGTATATGGATATTCATCATCATGAAATTTGATGAAAATCTGTTGAATTTGTAAAATCGGATTCAACTTTACCGGAAACTAGACTTGTGAACCGGAAGTTCTCCACCGAGAGCCAGAAAACAATCGGAGGCAAAACCTCATCAATGGGGGTGACTTGGTGAGATAATTACGTTGTGATTTAAGCTTTATTTAAATGTTTAACGATAATTATCACGTTAATTAGCATGCGTTTACGTAGCCAGCGTCTTGCTTCTCTGTTTTTATGTCACCTGGCAACGCTGCATCGTATCGTTGCCCATAACGACAAAAAAGATGTTGCCTTGTGCTGAGTACAGATGCTGCTGTTTTCTAACGTGATGTGGATCTCTGTCCGCCGCAGCGTGTGCCAGGTGCCCGTGGCGGAGGGGAAGAGTGTGCAGCAGACTGTGGACATCCTGCACAAGAAGCTGGAGCAGCTGGGGGCCGTGAAGCAGGGCAGCTTCTGTGTGGACTGTGAGACTTATCACGCCACAGGAAGCGTCACCGGTAATGTTTAAAGTGTCTGCTCTTTCTGTGAGCATCTGATCTGATCTTTCTGATGTGCTGTCTAATAAAATTAGGAGACAGCAAATATTTATGTTTTACTAACATAGCTCACATATGGCCATAGTCCAAACAGCAGAAACCAGAACATCCTGACTTTTGGTCCCTAACACTACTTCAAAATCCATAAATCTTACATTTCCCACTGTGCAACTCGATATCAACCCTCCCTGTCCGATAAAGTCTCACAGTGTTTAAAGTCAATTCGGGCTGAATCTAACTATTATTTTAGTTATTGATTAAACTGAACACTGAAAATGCCCGTCGCAATATGCAATGAACTCATGAATTAGTTTCTCCGATCAACAGCAGAAAATTAACTTAAATGATTATCAGAATATTTTCTCAGAGCTTTCTGTCTAATAAATTAATCGACTAATTGTGGCTCCAAAGTCTGTTACTAAATCTTAAATATTAAGCCAAGAAAATGACTATGATGACCTCCTCAAGGTGATTTTTCTCTTGGGAATGCACTCAGTGCATGCCATTTCAAGGACTTTGAACAACATTTCTTGTATGAAAGGTGCTATACAAATAAAAATTATGATTATTATGATATTATTATTAGTAGTAGTAGTATACATGAATATATCATCTAGTAACTACACATTGTAAAGCCATCAAATTAATATAATGTAAAAAAATTAAAAAATTTCATTATGTTAAAAGTACCTTACAAAGTGCCAATACTTCAAACCTGTACATGAGAAGAGTACTTGAGAGTTTTATTTGACATCTCTTCCAGGTCAGCCTAACAAGCTCTTATACGTGATGCACAACTCTGAGACGCCCCTCAGCTGCCTGGCTCTGTTTGAGGGTGGACCCTGCCTCGTAGCCGACGCAAACTTTGATGTTCTCATGGTGAAACTAAAAAGTCACTTCCAAAATGCTAAGGGCCACAAAGTGGAGTGCCGTGGCTCCAGGTACCGCTACTGTGACTTCTTGATAAAAGTTGGCACTGTGACAATGAGCTCCAGTGCCAGAGGAATATCAGTAGAGGTATGTTGTTAAATGTACATAAGTGAGAGTGGAGACATTACATCCTCCCACTGTGGCTGCAGTAACTCCTGGTCTGTTTCCTCAGGTGGAGTATTGTCCCTGTGTGGTTCCAGGGGACTGCTGGAATCTCACCAAGGAGTTCATGCAGTCTTTCCTCGGCCCCAGCGTCCCCGAACTGCCGTCTGTCTTTGCTGCCAAGCCCGAAGGACTCTTCGCACCTGCGGACTGTGTTGACACAATGACTCAGTACCTGGAGTTGTTCAACAAACTTCGCAAACAGCAAATCCCTGGGAGTAATGTGCGCTGAGTTTTCAGTGGCAAAGGAGAGATCTATTTTTTTATGTTTGTACTGATGTTGCTTTAATTCTGGTCCCGTGGATCAGAGTGGTATCCAGGCATATTTGAAAGCCTGGAGGTTTTATTTTAATTTTTGCAACCTCAACATTGCATTACATCTTCATATTTGACTAAAGTATCTTGTATTAAAGAGACAGAGTGGTGAGACATTGCCAGAGTCACTGTGTTTCTGACTGCTTCTACTGTGATGATCCTTTTATAATCACACACAAATACAAATGTCCCCTCAGCAGTGTTGAATTCTTCTCAAGAGATGTTGCAGCAGGCAGAAAAATGAGACTACTGTAATTTATGTTTCTTTTTAAATTGGTTTATCTCATCAGATTTTCTCTCATGGGTGGTGGCTTATGTTTAATTAGTTAATAAAGTTTTGAATAGGAAAAAACTAAACTGAGCACGGCTGTGCATCTATACATCCCATTTTTAATGATGGTTTGAATTTAGACTGTTTCATGACAGAGATTTTTACTTGGAACCATTAAACACAAGTTAGGCAAATGAGCCACCATAGTGATCAGCATGCACGCCACAGAAGACATTTGTACATTGGCAAAAAATACAGGTGTTACTAATAATGTAGCAGTGGTCTGCCACATAACAGTGACAATAGTGAATTCTTTTGTTGTTGTTTTTACACCTGTGATTTTCCTATTGTGACTTAATCAAAATCTCCTCTCTGAAGTATGCATGTCATTCAAGACCAGTCTGTAGACATACAGTCCTTAGAAGAGCAGTCAAAAGAAAGAAAAACACCTGTTGGATGGATCATGGCTCCACCAATGATAATTATCTGCTGATGTGGTATATAAAACTCAGAAAAGAGTCAATCTGCATGATGACTCATTTGACCTTTGAAGACTCATAACAGAGTGTGTTTACATTGTTACTGTGCTTCTGCAAATCCAAATATTTCTTCCACTGCAAAGACTTGCAGGAAAGAAAAAATTTAAAAAAAACAGCTGCTGGGAAAGGGTGGTGCTTCTGCAATGTACAGAATAAACCATATTATAATAATAACATTACTAATCTTGTCATAACGGGGCATTAAAAATGATTATAACACAGACTGAGAACAAAGAAACGTCCCAGTGTGTGTTTTTACAGCAGCGTTGTTAAATTCATGTAAAATCAGCTGCAGGCCTCAGGTGTAGATTTGAGAATCAGATGCAGCTGACACTGTGGTTAAAAGCCACACATCCGCTTTTACATTTTATCAGACCTCCACAATCCGGCTGACACATGTCGGTGCGGGGCTCTCAGGGACACCGGGGTCAGCAGCTCTGCCCGGGGGTCGGCCGTGCTCTCGGGCCGGCGCTCAGTCTCGCCTCGGTTTTTGTTCCATGTGGCCCCGGTGGGTGGACGGACGGACGGTCCACCCCGCTGCCTGTTGTTCAGCCTGTCCGCCAATGAGAGCCCGGCTGCCGCTCAGCCCCGGTCCAATGAGAGCGGCGAGGCCCGGGCTCGGATCGAGAGTTGGGTTGTTCAATCTGCGTGAGGAGGACAACAAGCAGCTCCGAGTTGAACCGGATGGATGGATGGATGCTGGCGATGGTAACGTTACCCCAGCCTTTCCCCGCACATTACCGCATCTCACTAACGCACCGACGGCCGCTGGCGGGCTGCGGGCGGAGACTGTCCGCTGACCGGCTCTGCGTGGTCAGAGTCACCGGGGAGTTTTCTCAGCCGTTAAACGGCTCAGTTCGCTAGCGAGCTAAGCCGCTCAGCGTTAACAGTTGTGACCGTTAGCGACCGACGGCAGCCGTTACCCGTTAACTTCGATTGTCCGCTGCTAACACGAGCCGCCGCGACAGGCCGATAACGTTAACGACGGCGGAGACGTGCGTGTTTTTACAAAGTACCTTTATTAGAGGAGACGAACGGGAGGAAGATGAGAGGACTGCGCTAATCCTGTGCGGAGCCGCCGCGGCTAGCGGCTAGCGGCGGCAGCTAAGTTATCGGCGGCTGAGCTGCCGGAGAGCAACAAAGTTGTCGGATGTTCCCGGAGAGTGACTGCTCTTTGTTCTGGATGAACGTGGAGGTGGAGGGGAAGCTTAACATGGCGTTCAGAGCCAGCCGCCCCGACACACGCAGACACTCACAGGCTTTGACACACGGACACAGACGAGGATATTGTGAGAAAATGAGAAATATATCAGCGTCACATGGCGTTAATACACACTCGGGATTAGCGCGGCGTCAATAACACAACATGGCTCGACCCGGGGGTGGAGGGGGGGCAGCTAACTGGAAACCAGTTGCACCGACCGGCAAGTTGATGTTGTGTTGACGGTGATATTTTAGTTTTGGAAGTGGCGGACGGCTTACACAAAGAGGACAACAAAAGAAGCGAGTAGGCTGGGGAGGCAGATCACTGTGCGGATGAGCCGCTGAGTTTAAATGGACAGTCTCCAACATGTCAACATTTCCCACCTGCAGCTCGTTTAACTGTGGAAATGAGAGTTTCAGTGAGATTTTCAGGCTTTATCGTTACCACCCCAGACAACAAACATACTGCATTTAGTTTTCACTCTGATGTTAGACAGTGATCTGTACAAGGTACCTAAAGTCCAGTTTATTTGTACAGTTCAATGTTACATCCAGAGTCTCAAAGACCGAAATCAGCCTGAGCACTGAGATCAGAAAACAACTTAACAAAATCCTGAAGCAGATAAGGGAAGAGGGGTCCAAGTGGCACAGTCATCAAGTGTGTTTTGCACACAGTGTGATATCCTGTTCCATGTTTGCATTTCTAGAGTTAAAAGTACAATCACAGTCAAACTCTGATGTCCGCTTTTGCATTTCAGCTTTTTGATTAAGTTGATGCACTTTCAAGATTTTTGCAGTTTTTTTGGTTTATACCCACATTTTCATATTGCCTAATAGCTTAATAGCTTAACGTCTTGCATATTTTTAGTGTTGTAAAGGATCTAATGTAATCCTGCACCAGTGGACATGTTTTTTAGACCTGTTTGGTGTCCCTGAACTGCAGGAATATGTAGATTTGCGGTGTCTTATTGATGATCTGAGTTTTGCCTCATCATTTAACTGATAATGTATCTTTGTGTTATTAACTGCAGTGCCATGGCATTAATTTGATCTCATCTCTGTTTCTCAGCTTGTCCCTGTTGGTCTCGACGGTGATGGTGGACATGGGTGATCGAGCTGAATGTTGATAGTTGAGTTTCTGCACGTGTTGTGATGTATTGTCCGAAACCTAATCAAGCAAACTACTTTTACAGTAAGTAGTTAATCTTCTGTCCCTTTCTGTACAGCACAGTGTGTGTATGCTCAGTAATTTGACCATTGCTACCATAATAGTGTTGATTAGTCCTTTCGTTGGATTGTGTGTTCAGATCTTAATCGTACTTTGTCTTTTTTTTTCCCTCCTGTAAATCTCAGAATGAGTTTCAGCTTGGTTACGGGACGTGTGTCCTTTTACTGAGGCCACATGTGTATCTGGAGAGATGGATCGCTGTAAGCACGTGGGACGCCTCCGTCTGGGCCACGACCATTCAATCCTCAATCCTCAAAAATGGCACTGTGTCGACTGCAGCACCACAGATTCAGTGTGGGCCTGCCTCAAGTGCTCCCACGTGGCCTGTGGACGTTTCATGGAGGAGCACTCACTCAAACACTTTCAAGAGTCTCACCATCCACTGGCCATGGAGGTGCGTGAGCTGGATGTCTTCTGTTTTGCCTGTGGAGACTATGTACTCAATGATAATGCAGAGGGAGACCTCAAACTCCTCAGAGGGGCGCTCTCTACTGTTCGTAGCACAGGTAGACGCTCGCTACGCTCCTCGACTGGGGGGGAGTGCACCCCATGGGTCGGCGAAGGGGGGCCGCAGCCTGCCATGCAGTTGGCCTTGCGTCACAGGAGGAAAGTACTTCTGGGAAAGATGCTTCAGATGTGGATCAGCAAACATCAGGAGCTGCAGGATCAGCGCAAAGAGAAACTCGAGGAAGCTAGAAGACAAAAAAAAGAGGTGAAACGGAGACTCATGGAAGAGCTTGGCAATGTACCTCCCAGAAAGAGTGCTAGGCTTCTTACTCAGGCGCCACGTTCAACCATCACACTCATTCCTCGCAAATTTCGCGACCCTCCAGAACGCCTACCTCCTCCTCCCAAGAAGCCTTCCCTCCTCACCCTGTCCCGTAAGACTCCTCAGAATGGCAGAGCTGCTAAACTGAGGAGGTACTACTCCACCCACGCGGTAACCCGGCGGAGACTCGCTCCAGGTGTCACTGGTCTGCGAAACTTGGGGAACACATGCTACATGAACTCTATATTGCAAGTGCTGAGCCACCTGCAGAAATTCAGGGAGTGTTTTCTCACTTTGGACCTGTGTGAGACTGAGGAGCTGCTGGCTAAGACCAATCACTCCCAGGGGGTGAAGGGTGTGACGGGAGGTGTAGTCAGCAGTGGAAACACGGCGCTGTCAGGATGCCCTCTTGGACGCATGGGGAAGGCAGGCAGTTGGAATTTGCCCCTGGGCAAAAAGGAAAGTGCCCCTCCTCCCCCACAGGCTGCCGAGTTGGTCCAGCCCAAGGAGCCCCGCTGCTCCACCCGCCAGCAAATGTCTCTGTGCCATGAGCTGCATACACTTTTCAGGGTCATGTGGTCAGGCCGGTGGACTTTAGTGTCCCCGTTCGCCATGCTGCACTCTGTGTGGAACCTCATCCCAGCTTTCCGTGGGTACGATCAGCAGGACGCCCAGGAGTTCCTGTGCGAGCTGCTGGACAAGGTGCAGCAGGAGCTGGACACAGAGGGGTCCAAACGCAGGATAGTTATTCCCATCACAAAGAGGAAACTATCCAAGCAAGTGCTAAAGGTTCTGAACACCATCTTTCATGGGCAGCTACTCAGCCAGGTGAGACCATGAAAGCAATAACACATGCGTCAATCGAAGCATTTTATAGTAAAGCATACATCCCTCAAAATGTGTTTTGCGAAACACAAACTGAGAGATTCACTGAGATAAAAATGTTATAGTGATCATATA
>JBAJHX010000096.1:14307382-14317915 GCA_037176925.1 Amniataba percoides
TATATATTTTTTTTTTCTTTGCTGCCATTTTCTACATCCAGAAGCTTCTGTGCCAAAGCTTTAAACATATCAATGAAATTGTGAGGATGAAAAGACATGTAATTGCAGATAATAGAGTGTCAACATTTGTTTTTAGTATTTGTTGAATTTCACAGAAAAAAAGACATACATTGCTGCAGTGTGATTACTAAATATTCAGCTCCACAGAGATACATTATTGTCACCATTGTGGATTACGTCTTCATCCCTGCTTAACTTTTGATTAAAAAAATATTTTAACTGGCCATTTCATACTAAGAGAAATTGTCTTATTTTGTTCTGGGTGTGTTGTATCTCCTTGTATCTTTAGAGATCCTGTTACATTTCTAAAATGTAGACTAAGACTTGGCCCCACAAACAAACATAAATCACAGTCCCTTCCTCCTGCAGTCCTTACCTTCTTGTTTCTTCTCTCCACCACTGTGAATTTTTAGGTGACATGTCTGTCCTGCAAGCACAAGTCTAACACAGTGGAGCCATTCTGGGATTTGTCTTTGGAGTTTCCAGAGCGATACCACAGCGTGGACAAAGGCTCAGGCTCTACATCTTACCAGCGCAGCTGCACCCTCACTGAGATGCTGTCCAAGTTTACAGAGATGGAGGCTCTTGAAGGCAGCATCTATGCTTGCAATCACTGCAACAGTGAGTACAACGTTTAATATTACAAAGAGCAAAGTCAGCAGTTAAAACGCAATTTCCAAGTGTGATTTGCTCTTATTAAGCTTTACCAATAAAAAGCATATGTATCAGCCAAAGGTATTTCTTAATAATGCTATGCTTCACATGTTTATGCAAATAAAGTTCCATCAGAAAAGGAAATTAGACTCTGAGTGCAGAAGCCATTAATTTCAGCAGATAGATTGCTTAATTGACACAAGTTTAAGTAAAAAAAAAAACAACATTAAAAATAATTCTTTTTTTTTATTGAAGTGTTCCTGAAGATGTAATTCTAAATTCAGGTCTCTGAGTTAGAGTATGTCTTAATTAAGATTCTGCATTTTGAACAGCACATTCAGTTTTGCCTGAGAGGCAGCGCCTCTAGCAGTGGGCCAACACTTCTTCTCTGAGTGAGTGAGCGGGCAGGGAGGAGGTGGAGTGAAGAGTGTCGGCCCACTTGGAGGAGGCAGAGACTTGAGAACTAGGCTGGCAGCCTTTTTAAAAGCCACACAAAATGTTCCAGTGTTTGTAAAGCGTGATGTACATGTGTATTTAGATGTGGTGCCTTTGCATTAAGTCCAAGCCTTTCAGCAGTAATATGCTTTTGAATTAAGTTGTGAATTAACCTTCCATTTCATTGTTTCACAGAAAGAAGACGGAAATCATCCCACAAACCCTTAGTTCTGTCAGAGGCACGTAAGCAGCTTCTGATCTACCGTTTACCTCAGGTTCTACGGCTGCACCTCAAACGCTTCAGGCAAGTTGCTCTGTAGGCTGATTTTCTTTCTAATGTTTACTTTTAATGAAATAACTCGGGCATTTAGAGGTGTTTGAGGATCCCAGTACACTAGCTGTGTTTATCATGATGCCTGTGAGTGTAACGGTGACGGTAACTCATCCCTTTTGTATGGCAGATGGTCTGGGCGGAACCATAGGGAGAAAATCGGCGTCCACGTGGCCTTCGACCAAGTTCTGAACATCAAACCGTACTGCTGCACAGGCTCAGGTCACTCTGTCCACAGAGGAGGCTACACCTATGATCTGTCTGCTGTAGTTATGCATCATGGGAAAGGCTTCGGCTCAGGGCACTACACCGCATACTGCTACAATACAGAAGGAGGTGAGGGAGTGGCCGAATTCAGATCAGCCTATGAAGTTTTGTCGTTCTCCTGCATATTTAACCCCCCCCCCTCCTCTTTTTGTGTCTTCAGGTTTCTGGGTCCACTGTAATGACTCTGAGATGAAGGTTTGCAGTGTGGAGGAAGTGTGCAACACTCAGGCCTATATTCTCTTCTATACCCAGAGGTCTGCCTAGGTACCTCTCGCTGTGATGTCGACCTGTACGCGGCAACTAAAGGCTGCATTTATGAAAAAGTCCTCCGATGTTTTCCCAGATGTCATTAAACAATCACTTTAAAACGATCTACTAAAAAAAGATGGCAATGAGGGCAGTAGGACAGCCACGATCAGGAGTGAAGGTGAAAATTTTAGCAGCATAATCCAGAGGAGGAAGACGATAACACACACTGTAACACTGTGCTGCCAAGGAGGATAATTGGTACATTTGATTTAAAATGTTCTAATGGACATCTTTGGATCACCTTTTCATAAATGAGGCCACAGGTTTCTCAGCCTGTGGGACCAGCATAATGGTTAGTGGCCTGAAGACTGTGGGAGCAGGTCCGACTCTGTCCTGCTGAACACTGAGTTGTGTGTCCATGTTTTTACAAACAATCAGGCCTGTGTCTGTTTGAGTCTGGAACCAACCAGGCGCTCTCCTGAGACAGCATTTTACATTCAAAAGACAACACGGATTCTGGATTTTGGATTTTTTTCCCCCCACAATAATGTTGTTCATGTGCGTTTTATATACAACTACATTCGATGCCAATGCACTAAATATTATAAGATGTACATCTTTCAACATGTCGGTGTGAGTCCACATAAAAATGAACAGATCAGACTGAAGTCCAGACTCTGTGTTGCCTCCTGTTCAGCTTTTTTAATTATTGTGAAATGTCAGTTCCAGAAACGTTTAATACTCATCCCTGTGTCATTTGTACTTCTTCATGTCCTCTCCTCAATTGTACTGCTCTGACTGGATACTGTGTCCTGCACTCTCAGAGGACAGGAGTAGTTTTTTGTTTTAGTTTATTTTGTAGTCATTCTCTATTTTCACGAAGCAAAAAGTATGAGTTTCAGACACTTGATTGGTGATGAGTGACAGAAAGCTGCACTTTTGAGGAGGGGCTAATGTTGTTGGTCCTATCTTTGTGATTGTTCAATCTTTTAGCTCCTGTATCTTTAAACGGCAGCTCCCCCTGTGGTGTAACGGTTAGACTAGTCTGAGCCCGGGCTGGAGACGCTGCGCCTGTGTTTTTATTGCAGGAGATGGAAAGACGAGTGAGAGGGCAGACTGCGATACTTAAGAATGTGTTTTTGGGAAACTTGGGGTACCCATTTTGAGTTGAGCACCTGAAAGCAATATATTGTACATCTTGCATCTTGACAGGAAATTAAGATAAAATCAGGAATTCTTCTGCTTGTTATACAATGTTTTTTTCTACTCTGCTGTTTCTATCAAGGTCTTTAGAATTTGCTAGGTAATCAAGAAAACCTTTTGTGTTTGATATGAGTCAAATGCAAACTACATTTGTGAACTCTGTAAAAGTTGGAACAATCTAATGACGATGAATGTCTTACTTTTTAGTGGTCAGGTGTGGCCATGCCACTGGCTCTGATCCCCTTGAGTTCTGTCTTGTACTGTAAGAATACCTGTCATAAATGTAATGGTCATATGGGTTTTGCCTGACAGTAATTATTAAAAAGACAAAGCAAATTTCAAATGTTTTTGGGGGTTGTATTCATTCAGAATGAACACTGTAAAATGCCTTAAAAGATGGAGGAAGGTTCATACAGTATTTTGTATGTAGCTTCAATCACTCAGCCATCACAGTTCCTGCAACGTGTGTTAATAGCTTTATAGAAAGATACACACACATGTTCAGTATATAAATGGAGTCATGAAGTCATCAAAACAGAAACATATAGTGAAGCTGAACTGAAATAATCCACAGGATTAACAAATGGATACACAGCTGATGTGAAGCCTTTTAATTCTGCTTCTTAAATATATGAAACGGAACAAATGTAATCTGGTCCAGACGAAGATGCTGCTGATGAGATGGCATTAAATGTAAATAATCTCTAAAGCTCATGTATCTTCGTAGCAGTGAACTGCATGTACTGATTTATAAATGATCCAGTTTTTCATTAAAAACACAAAGTAACATCTAGAAGTGTAACATATACCACAATATGATGTTTGTAAAATTTTATTGATGACTTCTGTTGGTGAACTATGAGACTCAGATTGTCTCTAAAGTAAGACTATGTAACTCTGAAAAAAACCAAACACATTTTCTCTCTTATAAATGAAAATTTCTCTATATAAGCATTAAGATACACCTCTGCTCAGTTCAACACATGCAGGAGCTTTAAAACTTCACTTGGTCTTGTATGACTGGTAGCTTATGAAGGCTAATGGCAGTAAACAAAAATATTGCTCCTACGACATAAAATCTCAGACTTTATGGTTTATGGTGCTTTTCTGCTACAGTTGCAATAGCTCAGCTTTTCTTCTAAGTGTTAACCTTCTGATTAGAATTTGGTATTTTCCCAAATTATCATTTTTACCCAGAGTGGCTGCTGTTGAGCAAAAGTTACACATTAAAATCAGAACATTTAAACTATAAGCACAAGTAGCATTGTGTCCTAAAGCAAAAGTCCTGTCAAGACTAAATACGACATTATGGCCGTGTACATAATGATTATGAAACACAATTATGTGATTAATTTGCAATGAAACATATCAGCTGTATGTCTATAAATTTTTACTTTACTTGTGTCTGTTTCAAAGAGCAACTCCTAAACTGCTCATTACACAATGTAAAGTCATGTTGATGTCGTTACTTATTTACTTAAGTTACTTCAGTTATTTACAGTATTAAATTAATATGATAAGAAGCCTTTAAACTTATTAACTCAGTACCACTGTCTCATGAGAAGCCCTTTATAAAGGGTTTATAAGTCTGAAACAATGGCATTATTTATGGAAAATAAACTTTACTAATGCTTTATTGAGCAGCAATAAGACACTGATAAAAGAGTAACTTTGGGTTGCCAGTTGGTGAATTTGTAACATGACATTTATAGATGTTGGTAAGCCATTAATAAATGTTTTATAAGTTGTTTATGAAATAGATTTTGGTCCCTTCATTCTGTAGCCCTTTTTCAGAAGTGGCCATATGATCTGTCACGAGGTTGTTTCACAAACCAGCATCCAAAAAGTTGCTCTAATAGTTGGCTTGAAATATACTTACATGAATTTTGAAAATATTTAATAATTCTTACTGATGAAGTCATACAAACCCCTTATAAATGGCTCCTTAAAAGTGTTATCTTTATTTCTACATCTTATTGTGATGGAGGATGTTGCTCTCTTACCCAGTCTCAGAGCATGTCAGTTCAGCAGAAGGACGATGAGGATATATTCAAGTTCAGCCTAATATATGAAATCATTTATTTCTTACATTGTTTAATAAAACAGCAATAATTATTTTTTGCAAACTGGATATAAACTTTGATACAATTTGACATGCCAGTTAATTTGACACTGTGGATAGTAGCAGTTCTACAATAGTGGTTATGAAATAGCATTGATGGACAGAACAGATTTAACGTAGTTGAATTAATTACAGTGAATTTGTTGAGTTATCGCCATTTTTTTGAACAGTTCATTCAACTTCAAGAAAAAGACAAGAAAAGAAAGAAATGCATCTAAAAAGCGCTGTTTCAACACCAGAACAGGATGTGAAACAAAGCAGGAATGACAGAGAGTTGAGATACGACAAATCTGCACTGTATTTCTGACAACAAAATGGCAGTTATAGAAGATTCATTTTGTCATTAATGAAATGTTAACTCATGCCAGCTAGATGCATCTTAGTGCACATATGAGGACATGCATGAGCACATAACATTCATGAAAAAAAACTTTTCCTCTCAAATATACTATAGCTTCAACATGAAGGTTACGGCGAACATGATCACCAGGTGCTCTAGTCTTTGTAATTTCTGTATCATAAATAATTAGAAAAAGACGATCCAAAGATTTCTTGCAAGAAACTCAGTTTTTGGTGACAGCAATGCAATTGATGATTGGTAATCAACACCAATAGATCTAGGCGAGATGAGATGATGTCTTTTGTCGCTTGGCAAGCAGAGAATCCTTTCTTCTTTATCGCTGTAAACGTCTCTCAACACTCTCTCTCGGCCCGGGTCTTGGCCACTCCTCTACTAAGTGTCACGTTTTGTCCTCAGACGCTCCACAATTGCAGCGGCTCTCGCTCTATTTCTGTCTCTGCATCCTTAAGTGGCGCTGGCCCGAGTTGAAAACCAGTTTCTCTGCCTCTGGTCCCCCTCTGGAGTCTCTCACCTGCAGGGAGCTCAGCTGGGCAGCAGCCACGGCTCCACAAAGTCCCACTGCTTCCACAGCACGAACAGCAGCAGGGTCAGCAGGACGGTGGCAGCCACCCGGGCTCGGGTCTTCATCAGTGGGGTGATGAAGTTGGCCAAGGTGGAGACGAAGACCAGCAGCACGGCCATGAGCGCCAGGATGACGTTGATGAGTTTGCCCAGCAGAGCTCGAGCGTTGGCGTTCTCCACTCCCTCCAACTGGACGACCTGCTGCTGTTGCTGCTGCAGCTCCAGCTTGGTGATACGGGTCAGGCACGACTCCACGGCCTCCTGTACGAACAGACCAAACAACAAACCCACACAGAGAAACCTCAGTAGCATGAATGAAGGGTCTTAAGGCTTATCGTAATCAGCTTCTTACAATGAGCGACCAGGTCCTGCATAAAGACGCTGTTTATTGACTAAATGAGAACATCTTTGGTTATTTCATATGCTAGATTTCGGTACTGTTTTTTTGTATACTTTCTCGCTGGTTTGAAGTGGGTGGGGCGCAGTTCAAAGTGTGAGATGTCACATACCTCAGTGCACCAATCAGGACTGAGCCGCACTTAAGTATCAAGTGGTGGTTGGTCGATAGTTTGGTTTCTCTCAATCACTTCAGATCAAACCTATCTTTTACAACTATAAGTAACATGCATATTTAATATTGCAGAAAAATACTTCACTCTTGAAGTTTTCAGGGGTTTCAGTGAGTTTTACCTGAATGTCTCTTGCTCGCTCATAAGACTGATAAGCAACTTTTTCCTCCATGCTGGCGAGTTCCTGTTTAAGATTAGTCATCTCATTCTGGTGCAGCTCTGTTAAGTCATTCAGCTGTTCTTCAAGTCGCTCATACCTAAACGCACACGGACAAGAATCATCAAAATGATGCAAAATATCATGAAAAATTTAACATTAACTTTCAAACAATGAATATGTTCCGTCATTACGATGAACACAGGCACTGTAGTTTAGAGTTTAGAGCTGATCCAACATTTACTATCCTGCTGCAAATTCTTGCACTAAATGTGTGTTAATCTGCAGCTTAAAATAATTCCTAATAAATCCATTACCAACCCTTATTTGATTAGTTTGCAAAATAATTACAGGGCCAAGCTATGGTAGAAATTTATGTTGTGTTATTTCTGAATTTTTGTAAAGATTTACATCTTTTGTAGGGACAGTCAGCTATTGAGAGATGGACTGATTCACTGCTGGTTTTGGTCATTTCATTTGTTTATACAGTTACAAAAATATAAAACATTGCCAGCTTCATCCTTCAAGCAAGTTCATAAGTGTGGCTGTCAGTGCTTTTATTAGTTTTATGTGTACCTGTATCTCTCCTCTTGCAGGCACTGTGTCATGTAGGAATAGTCACTCTGCAGCTGGCCCTTCATGTCCTCGATGGCGTCCTCCATGTGTGCCTGGCTGGCTTTAATCTCCTGCAGGCCCTCAAGTAGAGAGTCCCAAGAGCTGTGCATGTGATGGTGGTGGTGGTGGTGTCCGTCCAGTCTGGGACTCCCCATTGTTGGTCCTAGTAGTCCCCCACCTCCTCCTGCTCCACCGGAATTACTTCCTGCTCCGGAGCCGGACGTGGCGCTGGAGCACTCGTCGTCGCTGCCGTACTTTGGGCTGGAGACCAGAGTGGCACTTCCACTCAGGGCGCGAGGTGTAGGGGCGTCCTCTGAGTGGCCCCCAACTCCGTCCTCGAGCGTGTCCTTTAGGTGAGCAATGTTATCTGCGCTGCCAAACTTGTTCCTGATCAGGCTGGCAAATTCTCTCGGCTTGGAGACCACGGCTGTGTGAGTGAGGGCAGACACGCCACCTTTGACCCCTTCAACTACTCCACCTCCAAAACCACTTATTCCAGCACGAACATTGGCCCCAACGTCCTTTAATCCCTGCTGCATGTCCCGCAGGACATCCTTAGGCTGCCGGGCTGGTCCATTCTGTAGAGAGGGAAGAGAAATGAAGAAGCAGAGAAATGGAGGATCTCAAAGGTAGGATAGGTTTAAGGGGCAGAACTGTAGGAAGATAGATGAGGAAAGATGGCCCTGTAGAGAATTAGGTGAGACAAAGGATGATGCATTGGTTTAAATGGGTGTTAAGGAGATAAAAATTATCACTCTTTCCTAACAAAGACAGTTCTACACTCTGGCCTAACAACATCCTTAACTCTTCTAAAACCACAGCGTCTTGGGGCTTGTTACTTCTATTTGAATCAGACAATTATTATTATTATTATAAAGAGACAATTATTCAAAACAGCCATGGGGCCAAAAAGAGCTGCACAGAAAGATCCCACGTCCTCTCACCTACCTGTTCTATCTCCTTTAGCTTCTTGTGATAGTGCTCTAGTTTCTTGTGCAAGTGTGCGATGGTCTGTGCTGACTTCTGGTTCTTCTTCTCGAACACCTGCTTGATCCTGGACGCCTGCTGTTTGTCTGCGTTGTGGGCCAACTTCAGGTACTCGGCAACGTTGTCGTCGCGGGCCTCCTGCTCCACCCGAATCTGCTCGGTGACCTTCAAGATCTTCTGCTGCAGGTGCTCCAGAGCAGCACGTGTCCTCTGCGGCTCGCCAGCCCCTGAACACTCAGCACCCCCCGCCATGACCCCAGACGCCGCCGCCGCTCCGTCCGCACTGATGTTACTGTCAGAGCCTCCATGGCTGGTGGTGGAGGGTAGGCCTAGAGTTGCCACCTCGCTCTTGTCCAGCTGGGGGGGCAAGATGGAGGGGTAGGCCATCAGGTGTGGGGAGACTTCTAAAACTACTACAGATGAAGCACTATTAACAGGCTGAAGGGATATCACAGATACTGAAAAGAAGTACAAAGGAGGATTATTCTTAATAATTAACATCATGCAGGGGCCATGAAAAGGTTTTACTGGTTTGGAAAAGGAGTTAACCTCAAAGATAAATGAAATATCCATTTTATCCTGCTGTAACTGTGGGTTCCTTGGGGTTTTTTTTTCTTTCCAAGAATAGTAAAGCGATATGTCAAATATGTGTAACTCCTACAAGTGCCCTGGAAATAACCCTGTAATTTGGAGCTAATTAGAGGGAAAATACAACAGACAAAGTGTTCAGTCAGTGCACATTTAATGGATTTGTTTCAGTGTTACCCAGGCAGTCTTTTAGTCAGGCACAGCAGGTCAGCTTAATGTGACATTTGTAGGAAAGTTTCCAATATTGTAATTGTCAGTATATAAATGAACAATGAAGTTTACTTGGGTTTAAATGGAGCAATTTTTCTTTTGCGGAAATGCAATTGGAAACTGACAAATGCTCATGAACTCCAGCGCATTAATTAGTAAAATAACCTTGTCTTAGTCCCTGTTTTCATGACAATTATCACCTAATTAAAGACTTTGATGCAGGAAAGGTCTTATTAGGGGATTGTAAAATATAAATAAACTTGCAGTTAGTTACTCTCCATCCCTAGTGGTAATGCCCGTAATTGATTTGGTGGAGGCATCAGAGAGTACACAGAAAGGCCATCATGCATTAATTAGATGATACATAATTACACTGCTTCCTGCCCTGCACAGCACATGAGACTCTGCAAACAAGTAACTTTAAATCTATCACACATACATGAGATATATGAACACACTGCAAGGCAGATTTAAAACCATGATGGTGTGGAGTGGAGGGCAATGATGATGATGACGATGAGATGGTGATGATTGCCTCTCTTTTAAAAGAAAAAAAAAGCTCTATATTGTGGCCATGCGTGTAAACCCCTGTGCATGTGCTCTGGATGCCTCTGGATGGCTCTGAGAGAGGAGCCCTGTGCTGACACCTCAGTGAAAAGGGGGGATCCCCCGGTCAGCTCTCTGTCTGTAGATATGTGTGCAGCTTGGCAGATGGTGGGATTGTTAATGACCCTCCGCCTGACGCCAAAACACTGTAATCAGAGCCTGAAAACAGGAGCTCTGGCAGCCACATGACACCGAGCATCTCATAGCTGCTCCAGTTTCTCCACGCTGCGAAGGATTTCTCTGCGTTTTTATTTGCGTGTGAAACGAGCACCGGCTGCTTCATATATAAATATATATATGTATATATAGATGTACGTCCAAATGGCGTGCTGCACTCTGTTAAGACAAAGTAGGTTACGATCACATTGTAATAATGAACAGAGAGAGCGAGAGAGAGGGAGAGAAGGGAAAAAAACACACAGATGACTGCAGTCCCTGCTGGTTAATGGTTTCCTGATCTTGTCAGAGAAAGTGAGATGCTTCAGTAGCAGCTAAAGCGTCCAGCCTCACGTACAGCATGGGTGAGAAACAAACAACTGTATATAGCCTATATATATA